>JANPWX010000477.1:126140-156152 GCA_024734555.1 Trochalopteron elliotii | reverse complement strand
TAAAATAAAATAAAATAAAATAAAATAATAAAATAATAAATAAAATCCCTCCTTGTGCTGCATCCCTCTGTCAGCAGATGGCTCTGCAAGCCCTGGTGCTGCCGGGTTAACCACTGAGCTGGGGCTCAGCATGGGCGGGAGGCTGCGGGCGCTGCTGCAGTTCCTGCTTTCCGCCTGGGGAAATTTTGAGGTGCCCCAAAACCTGCAAAAAACTCACGGGTTTTGACTAACCGCTGTTCTCTCTGTCATCTTTCCTAACATGACCTTATTCTTTTTTAACTGATGCCCACCCCATCCTGCTGACTCCGGGGGTCCAGCCCAGGATGAGCAGAGTCAATTCCACCACTGCCCATCTCCGCTTTGCTCCCACGTCCTCAGCCGAGCGCTGATGGCACTCTCTGGGTGGGCACCGCAGCACAGCAGCTCCGGCAGCCCTGCCCTCCTGCCTGCAGCATCCCAGGCACCTCATTTGCATTTCCACACGGCATCGCATCCCCGGCAGCGCTGGAGAACCGCAGCTGCCTATAGTGCACTCAGGCACTGAGCAGGTTAAGCCAGCATCTGCCACCCGCCACACTGCAGAAAATACAGCTCGGAACAGAGGTTTGTATCTTCTTTTCCCATGCCTAATACTGGGAGCCTCTAGAGGTCCAATCTGCTTGACTTCTTTTTCCTATCTGGCAACTCAATTTACTGGCGTTCGTCTCCTGTGACCGTGCAGAGTCAAAAATTGTGTTTCATAGAGAACACATTTAGGTTGGGGATGCAAGCCAAAAGCACTCATATGGAACAGCACAGGCGTGGAACAGTCAGAGAAAAGGGCATCCTTTCCAGATAGAGCAGATTGCTATGGAGATATCAGGAAGATTTGTGAAGGCTGGCAAATGCCTGGGTAGTTTAAATCATGTAAACAGATTTTTTACCTACACAGTAGTATCCAGGCTGGCACAAGGGGCTGCAGCTTTACCTGTCATCCAATAAAACAGGTTTGTTCTTGAGCTTGTTCTCTAAAATTTGAATCATAGAATCATTTAGGTTGGAGAAAAATCCCTTAAGGTCATCAAGTCCAGCCTTTAACCCAGCACTGCCAAGCCGAACAGTAAACCATGTCTCCAAGCACCACATCTACACATCTTTAAAATGCTCCCAGGGGTAATGATCCCATCCAGCCCCATAGACTCCTGTGTGTCTAAGTGGTGTAGCAGGTCACTGACCATTTCCCCTTGGATCTGAGGGCTTCATTCTGCTCCTCATCTCTGTTTTCCAGCTCAGGGGCCTGGCTGTCTGGAGAATAACTGGTCTTAAAAGACTTAAAGATTGAGGTAAAGAAGGCATTAAGTACCTCAGCCTTTGTCACTACATGTTCCCTGCATACAATAAAGGACAGAGATTCTCCTTAGCCCTCTTTTTGTTGTGAATATATTTATAGAAACATTTTGTATTGTCTATTACCGCAGTAGCCAGATTAATTTCTAAGTGGGCTTTGGCCCTTGTAATTTTCTCCCTGCATAACTTCACTACATCCTTGTAGTCCTCCTGAGTTGCCTGCCCCTTCTTCCAAAGCTGGTAAATTCTCTTTTTTTCCCCTGAGTTCCAGCCAAAGCTATCTTTTCAGCCAGGCCAGTCTTCTCCACCAGCTCATCTTCCATCACATGAGGACAGCATGCTCCTGTGCTTTTAGGATTCCTCCCTGGAGAATGACCAGCCTTCCTTGACCCCTTTGCCCTTCAGGAATCTGGTACTAAACTGTAACAGTGTTTTTTGTTCTCTCCCCCACCGCACAGGGTATGATTATAAAAGGTCTCTAAAGTTGTTCAGGCAGGGGGTGGCACCATTTCTACACTGAAGAGGCACAGAAGAATTTTCCTCAGGGGATTGAAGCTGACTTGAAGGAGGTTGCCTGTGAATGGGGGGCTTGGTCGTGTCATTGGATCTGGGCTGAAAAGACCCCCTTTACCCACACTGAGCCCCTTCAAAGCCCTTCCATCCCCAAGGGACACACATTTTTCTGCCTGTGCAGAACACTTCTCATCTGAAACCTAACTTTAAACTGGTACTACAACCCTGTTATCAATGCTTTGTTGTTTCTTTTTAAACCCTGCTGCCTTTCCTCCTACTACCTCCACTTTTCTATTTATTTCCTCTATGTCTGCGTGTTTTCATTTATGAAGATAAAAGCCATGGAGAAGTGAAAGTGAGAAACTTTCCCACTTGAATTTCCACAAAGGCAAATCCTTGACCCTGAGCTGCCAGAGAAGATCCTTGCATGGTGGCAGTGTGCCTGGCCCCAAAGAGGGACACAAAGGCCTCATCTGTGTGAATGCAATATACAGGCACTGGTGCCCAGTTGTCTGCACTCTCATCTTGGTGGGACAGCCCTAGACACAAATTTGGCCACAGCTCTGCCCAAGCAATTCCTGGGGTGGATTTAGGACTTAACCCAACACAGGAGCTATCCCCAGCAGCAAACTGGAGGCACACATTCCTTTGAAAGGTAAAAGTGTAACAGTATGGATGCAGCCCTATCATACCATGCAACCTCAAGGTCAGGGGAAAGGCAAAGAAGAGTTTTATAAGACAACACTGAAAGTGATGATGTTTCAAAATGGAAATAAAAATGTTCTCTCTCAGCAATGCTGAGCTTTGGCTCCCTTGACAAATTCCAGACAAATCAAGGCAAGAGCATGCTCATTTGGAGGGACAGTGGCTGAAAACCATTCCTTCAGGGAAGCTGGCACAGCCTGCCCAGCACACAGAGCAAACCATGCTTGGCCTATTCCCACCAGCCCACCAGAGCCCTGCATTCAGCAGGGTCAGCTTCTCTGGGGGATGTCCCCTGGGCACTGCAGGGCACCATTTGGAAGGGAAATGGAAAGAGCTCCAGCTCACATGCACTATAAAAATAGCTACATCCATCTGTAGAGTCACTGCCCTGCTTTTCAACTCAGTCCCACATCCTCCCTGGAGCTACAGCTCCCCAACAGATCTGACTGTGCAGAACCTGTGTCCACACTGTGGCTGGGCAGGACTGTGATTCAGGCATCTCAGTGCAGACCACTTCATGGACCAGTTTGGTGGAAATATGGAGCTGTGAACTACAGCAAGAAAGGCACCAGGTGCCTTCCCTCATGTCCCACCTGCTCTGCTTTGGCAGATGGTCACAACAGGGTGGCACGGGAACAGTGCCAGGCACCATGGCTGGATTGGGCAGCTGGTTTGTCACAAGAGCCCAGACTCCCGGATGCATCCCAGGAATTCCACTCCCTGAATGCAATTGTCATTTGGGTAAGCCATTCATGGCAGCCATCCCCAGGTGATTTCAGTGACTGCTCACATTTCTGCTCTTGCCATGAAGTTTGCAAAAGGCCCCAGGATCTCTGGAGCAGCCCTGTAGCTCCAAAAGAGCTGCCCAAGCCATGAGCAGTCTGTGCTGCTGGGATTGCCTAGGCTGTTGCTCTCTGAGATCCTCAGCCTTTCCATGCCTCACTTTTTCACCACTGAGCACAGGGAAGGAGACATCCTCCTGCCATTGGATCAGGCTGTGGAGGAGGAATAAGCAACTCCATAACTCAAACCAGGACAGCTCTGCATAGTGTGAGGGCAGTGCTTCAGTGGCCAGTAGCCTTAGGAATAAACAGCAGTGCCCCTCTTCCTGTCTCCATGTGCCCTCCAGCCACTCCTTTCCCCTTTTTCTGGTGCCCATCTCCTTCCCACTGAGCTGAGCTGCAAACCACTGCTCTGCCTTTGCCTTGGCAGGCTCCAAATTGACACCGTGGTCAGAACCTGTGCTGGGGCCCTTCTCCCCAGGCTCAGTCTTGTTGAAAATCCAAGCGAACAGCGGCTGCCTCCTGCTGGGTTCTATCATTACTCATCCACGTTGGGCAGGATAGGACAGGGAAGATTGCACAAGGAAGATGCTTGATGCCTTGTAAAGGGCCAGGCTAAAGAGCACTAAAATCTTTGGAGGATCTATTGCCTAAGGATGCCTTCATGACTCACAGCAATGAAAAGGAGCTTTGGTCTCTGTACTGGGCCCTGGGCTGGCATACAAAAGCATCGCAAAAGCATCCTGGGCTGGGCTGACTGCTAAATGGCAAAGTTCTCAGGTGTGTTTGATGACTAGGCTTTAACATGTTAATGCCTGCTGTTCCCTGATGTGCAATGTGTTCACTATTTTAGAATTAGCCCCCGAGATTTGCTTCAAATCAGCCCTGAAGGATAATGGCCTGTGTCTAAAAACCTCCATGTGTCAATTTGTTTCAGGACCCTCACAGTGTTATCACTCAAGGACTGAAATCTGTAATCAAAAGCTCTGCTGGGCCTCCACTTTCCTTAAAACATTTTTCTCCTTGAGTACAATCTTCCCATCCACAGCGGGGAATGCATCAGCTCCTTCATTGCTGAGCAGCACCAGCACAGCCCTGCATGCCTGTGATTTTAAGTTCTGATATGGAGAAGCTGATATGGAGCTGCTTTCTCAGCAGCAGAAGTCCTGTCCCTGCTTAACCAGCCACATTTACTCCTGGGAGTAGCCCCCAGCCTCAAATTAGCACTGGGATACTCGGGGCTTGTGCACAACGAGGGCCCATGGGGTGGAGGAGCAGAGGGAGGGGTAGCAGATTTTGGGGTTGTGCTCACAGCAGCTCCTCTTGTGTTGGGTGATTGGAACTTGACATGTCTCAGGGACCCTCAGCAGCAAGGGGAGGGAAGTGGAAGTATTTCTGTGGTGCAGGCTGGCTGCCCAGGAGTGCAGGAATGAAAGGGAAGAAACACGTTGGGACAAAATGTTTGTTCATCCATACCAGTCTCATTCCCAGCCTTGTCTGCACCTATGTGCTCTGCTGGCATCATGATAACTTCAGGTGGGCCTGGCTAAGTGCACTGAAGGGTATGAAGTTGGTTATTCTCTTTCCTATTCATCCTCCTTCCCCTCCCAAAACCTCCACCACTGGCTTTCTTAAAAATCTCATGTCAGATTCTGAGGATCTCTATAATAAAATAACAAACCCAGCAATCAATAAAAAGTCTCCATGTATCTGTTGAACTGAACAAAGGCATCTGTCATGGTCTCTCCTGGCAGCTGCCCATCCCCTGAACAGCCCTGAGACCCCTGGGAATTCTGTTATTTTGATCCAAAAGCTGCCAGGTATCTTGGAAGCCAGATTTGCTTTCAAAAAATTTCTGTGTTTCCAAAACAAAACTGCAGGATTTTGGTTTCTTTAATGTTGTTTGAGGCTCCCTTCTAATACCACATGAAAATAACTCTGCAAATCCCAGCATAATTTCAAGGAAATGGGGCTTCCCAGTCAGCTCTGGCACTGTCAGCCCTCTCTTACCTCCTCTCTGTTGTGCCTCCAGCAGCTGAGACTTGGAGGCACCACTGTGCTGGTTTTAGGGAACATTGTGCCAGTTGTCCAGAAGAGCAAGAAACAAAAGAGGAGGACAAGAGCAAGAAGACAAAGGAGAAAAGCAAGGAGAAACAAGAGAAAGAGGACAAAGTCTTAAACTAAGCCAAAGTCCAGGACTTTCCATATCCTTCTATGTCATCACTTCCAGCAGCTTCCTCTCCTTCTTCTGTTAAAGATGGGCTCTCTTTGAGGTCTTGCCATGGAGGGGCTGCTGTAGGGCAGTAGCCCATATATCAGAGCCTTACAGGGTGTAGGATGATCCAGATCTACTGAAAGGAATAACCAGTGCAACACCCAGTTAGCCTGAAATGGTGCAGATGGCTCCAGGCCAAATAAAATTCTCTGTTCGCTTAACTGGAAACTGGAGAGAGAGCTGCTAATCCCAGAACTGATCAACTCTGCCACTAGTCTGAGGGAAAAAAAATTAATATAATTGCTGTTAAGAGCTGGGGATTGCAGAAAGACTGGTGGGATAATCAGTAATCAGTGACAGAGCAGTTGTACCATGGCCTGTCTCTCTTCCAGCAATGTAGGATGAATATTGCTCCATGCAGTGGGATGTACAGGACAACAAGAAACACAGGCAGTGCCTATAGAATGGGGACTCACTGTGTCTAGAAGAGGATTTGAAGGATTTAGGGGGATCATCTGTACCAGCTCTCAGTGTGATGTTGCAGCAAAAAGGACTGAGACTGAAGAACAGATGGGAAATCTGTGCCTTAGTCAAACACAAGCTGTTGGACTCAACAGGAGGAGCTGGTTACATCTTATAATTCTGTGTCAAACAAGAAAGCAAATGAGATTATCCAATGGAGTGTAAGTTTTTGATTTGCCAAGGGTCACACGTGATATTTATCATAAAAAAGAAATTTGAAGACGTCTGTGAAGCCCTGTGGCCAACATCCATCTTCTGACTCTTTCTCTTGAATGAGAAATGTCAAACAGTTTTCATTGCTCTCCCTTTCTTTCCCCCTTTAGATTGGAGTGGGCTGGCTGGAAAAGCTGTGGTTGTGAAAGGCTGCACCCAGCACTGGTATTGGGAAAGCTGCTTTTGAGCAGAAATTCTGATTACAGCACAACCTTGTCCTGCTGCACTTTGTGCTCAGTCCTGCCTGGATCCTACAGCAGAAACCTGCAGATCCCACTGCTGTGGGCATCCACTGCAATGTGGAACATCAGTCTCGCTCCAAAGGTTCTCCTGGTCCCTGCTATAACTGTTCTGGTTCTCATATAATTTGCTCTGCCTCACTGCCCTGCAGCAACAGTGGGTCACCAGTGAAATGGGCTCAGAGTTGGATCTGGTTTGGAAAAACATCCAAAGGGGGAATGCTCCTGGCGTGCTGGCAGCACTTGTTCACTCAATGTCAGAGCTGCTACGCCAGGGACGTGGGAAGTGACATGTGGTTCATCTGGGAAGCTTGGCAGCACTTTCCCTGCAAGCAGCTCAGCTGTGCTCCTCGGGGAGGGAGGAGGAAGTGTCCTCATTTCCCCGCGAGCACGAGGCACAGTGTACTTCCAGCATGAGAGCTGTACCTTCACCTGGGATGGGACCAGGGGACATTTCCTTCCCTCTTACAGAACCACGTCACAAGGGAGACATTGTAGTAATACACAAGAGATCAAAGATGTTTTTCTGCTAGAGGGCTGGGAAGAGAAGGGTTATAAGGTCCTTTCCCATCAAAGCCTTTGGGAACTCCGCCGGAGTTGCAGCGAGCCTCTGTTCCTGCTGGCCAAGAACTGAGCTGCCTGGGAGGGACAGGAGCTGCTCCAGGGAGCAAAGCCATGCACAGGGATGCTAGCAGGTTCCTTGCAGTATGAGATGGACCCTGGAGAGCAGCAGGAAAACCATGTGAGTCAGCAAATTCACCTTCTCAGTCATTGCTGTGTTCATGCTCTCAGCTCCTCCTTTCCATGCTTTCTCACCTCCAGCCCTTCAGCACCAAGCCTGGGCCAATGTCACCACAAAAGCAAGGAAAGCCCAGAGACCTGTGGCTCATCTCCCTTTGGTGAGATCTCCATGCTGACCTGGTCCTGTAATCAAGGAAATTGCAACCTCCTGATTTGGACCTGATTAGGATGACATTCAGTCCTAGGAGAAGGAGGAGGAGCGAGTTTGGTTTCCCAGGGCTGCTCCGTGTAAGAAACCTGCTGGATGCTTGGTAGGTTTGTTACAGATGCTGTATAAGCACCTCTGCTCAATGAACAGGATAGGCAGAGCCTTGTATTCCCATTTCAAGGTGTCCAGTGCTGTTGTGTGGCTGCCATTCCTCAGTGTGGCCTTGGAGATGTAAAACTGGGCAGTGGTGGGGAGGGAAGCATGAGAGAAGTTTGTTGAACCACCCATTTCTCAGGGGAAGGGAGGTTGCATGGTCTTCAGCCCAACAATCCTGAGGACTGGGATTAAGGGATGATGGAAAGAACCTCCTGCTTGCTACTCCCCAGGAGAGTGCTGAGTATTCCTTTGCTCCATGTGCCAAGACAAGGTGGGACAAGCCACTTGGGCCACTGGTCCCTGAAGGACACTGTGCCACAGCCAGGGCTGCAGCCATGCCCTCTGCCTGGGCACTAGGAATTCTGTGGCTCTGTTTGGGCCAGCTCCCAGCCCCCTGAGCATTCTGTCCTCTGATACTGTCTTTCTCTCCCTCTATCACACACATTTTTGTCATTACTGATGCTCATTCATTTTTAACGCTGAATACACTTTTCCTGCCCAAAGCCTTCCCTAAACATCAGCTAATGAAGCCTCTGTGCTCCCCTCAGGGACTGACATTGAGCATGACGATCCAGGGAAATACCAGGGATTTTCCCAAGAGCATGAAACAGGTCAGCTCCAGAGCTGGTCTTGAGCCTGGAACTGGAGAGCCCCAGGGCTGTGCTCAGGGCAGACAGGTACATGTGGAGCATCCCACCCCTTCCCCTGGGAAGGACACACACAAGTGGTGGGTAAGGTCTTCACCCAGGGTTAGAGGACAAAGATGGTCTGTATGGGCTAAGCTGCATACCCAAACTGCCACAGCAAGTGTAAAACCATATTGGGTTACAAACTGAAAGAGGGGAAACTTAGGTTAGATATAAGAAAGAATTTTTTTACTGTGAGGGTGGTGAGACATTGGAAGATGTTCCCCAGGGCAGTTGCAGATGCCCCAATCCTGGAAGTGCTCAGCCTGGAGGTTGGATGGGACTTGGAGCAACCTGGTCTAGTGTGAGGTCTCCCTGCCCATGGCAGGGGTTTGGAATGAGATGATCTGTAAGGTCCTTTCCAACCCAAAACACTCTGTGGTTCTGTGATATACAATAGAGAGGATAAGAAGTGTGGTCCTGCCTACCTGAACCAAACTTGTCAGCTACAACTGCAGAGGTGTTTAGTTCCTGGCAGAGACCATCCATCACCCAAATTAAGGCTCTGGGCAGCAGTTCCTTGGTAAAGGATGGGTGTTATTAGCTCCAAAACTCCTGTGTCTGAAAGGCAAAATAATTCACCCACCTGTTGCTGTTGCTTTGGTGTGCCTGGCCCAGGGAGCATCTCAGAACCAGGAGCTATCTGCATCCCAACACCAACTGCCTTCATCATCATCATCACTGTTATTACTAATATTATTATTATTGTGATGGTCTCCTCTGTGCTTGCCTGCAGTTTCCTAGAATGGGCAGGTCATTAAAGCATTGGAGGAACAGCACACGGTGCAAGCACAGCTGGAGGAGTTGGGAGAGCACTTCTGTGCAAAAATGATTCCTATTTTCCAGACAGAAGCTTTGCTTCCAAGTGACAGCTGGATCACATAAGACAAAACCAAGGAGCAGGAGCTGCTTTGATCTGCTGCATGGAGCTGGAGCATCTCACCACTGCAACCCAAGGATGGCTGAGCACAGAGGGATGCCTGTGCCTGCAGGCTGCTCTGCACATTTCCAGCCAAGCCCATTGAAGGATATCTCTCTCTCTATGTCAAGTTGTTCTTAATGTGTTTTCTTTCCTAGGTGGCATTTCAGGAAATATATAAATGTCACCAGTGTGTTAAATGAAAGACAGATGAAATACAGTGAAAGGCCCATAAAAATGAAATGTCTGTATGCCTCAGCCTCCCTCTTTTCCACTCACATTTTTCTTTCTTTTCATCTAGAGTGGAACAGCTACAGTAGGATCAAAACCAGCAGGTTCCTTCAGACAACAGGTGAGGAATGGGGCATGTCAAATAATTTCCTTAAGCCCAGAAAGTTCATGGGTTAAAGTGGTGAATTGTGTCAGTGCCAGCATGACCCTGGTATAAGGTGTGTTTAATCAGAGCAGCAGACCCAAGCTGTCCTCTCCCCTCCAGGGCAGGTGTGCAGGGGCTGGCCATTCCTGCAGCTCCTCACCCTAGCCCCACACACCTCCTGCTCTCCCTGGTATCCCAAGGGACTGCATCCCCCAGCTCCATGTGTAACAAGGGGTAGCAGGGATGCTGGATGTGTTTGTCATGGTTATCCAGGAGTAGGAATGCTGTAGCCATCATTCCCAGTTGTTCTGGGTTGCAGAATAAGATATGCACAAATTATTCTATCACCATCTTCATGAACTGTTGAAACCAATTGCTGAAGCAGTGTTCTTCCAGATTCCCCCCTCCCTCTTCTGTTAATGGATCTTTTGTTAACGGCCTGCTGCATGACTCATGGATATCATAGTTATCTCACTTTAATGGGCCATTAAGGACCCCCTGTATGACTCATTATCCCATTGTGAGATGCTCTGCCCAGGGGGAGGAGCCAAGCATTCTCACCTGGATATAATCTGGGATTTGGGACAATATGGGGGACCTTACCCACTGGATTCCCAGAGGATCAGAGCTACCAGACCTTTCTACAGGATCACGGCTTCCATCATCCCACTCAGGTTGTATTCTGACTCTGTCAGTGGTCTTTTGTATTATTGCATCTATTTTATTTTATTCCTTTTTTTCTTCTTCCTATTAAATTGTATTTCTGACTTGGAGCCTCTCACTCGTTTTGCTTTCAAACCATGACACCAGTGCTGTCCCACTTCTTTCCAGGTCAGTAGGAGCAAACCCACAAAGGATTGGGTTTGGGCTGCTTAAAATCTTTCTGAATGGGATGCTGTAGATCAATATAAGCTCTAATACTGGTGCTTTTAATTATCCTACAAGTCCTTCCAGTGCCTTGAGTCACATCACTTCTTTGGAGTGTCAGTGAGGGGAAATGTTCACAGGCACAGGTTGCCCAGAGACACTGGCACAGATTGCCCAAAGAAGTTGTGGATGTCCCACCCCTGGAAATGTTCAAGGCTAGGCTGGATGGGGCTTGGAGCAACCTGGGCCAGTGGGAGGCATCCCTGCCCATGGCAAGGGGTTGGAACTGGATGCTCTTTAAGGTGCCTTCCAACCCCACCCATTCTATGATTACATAAATAACACACATTGGGGTTTCCTGGGTGAGGCATATATAAATAGGCACTGCAGTACCAGGAGATGCTGTAATGGGGTCGTGCAGATCCATGTATTGGGTTGGCATGGCCAGGTTTTGGTCATGGGAGAGCTACAGGAAGCTTTCCCCATATCCAGCAGAGCCAATCCCTGGAAGCTCCAGGACTGACCTGCTGCTGGCCAAGGCCAGTGTGGGCCTGATATTTCTGTGTCTGACAGATTTTAGCCTGCTAGCAGCTGCTAACTTTTTCTCAAGGAACAATTTCTCAAGAAAGCTTCTTCTCAAAACAATCTTGGCAAACAACTATCCTTTCTCAAAACAATCTTTCTCCAGGTGGTGTTTTGCTGTTTCTCTGGTTTAACCAACAGGATTAGAGAGGTGTCGTTCCTATTCACCAATGTTAAGTCTGTACTGGAACACCTTATAAAAGGTAGTAAGAATTAGACAATAAAGCCTTTTTTTTTCCTATGCTCTTTGCCTTCTGAAATATTTAGAGTCTCTCATCTTTCTTTCATGTCCTACAACGACAGCCAGGCCAATTAGAAATAGTGGTAACATCCCTGTGATAACATATTTAAGAAGAAGAAGAAAAAAAAGTTATTGGGCAGGTGTAATTGCAGCCAGAGAAAAGCAGAGTGAGAATATGTGAGAGGAACAGCTCTGCAGACACCAAGGTCAGTGGAAAAGGAGGAGCAGGAGTGCTCCAGCTGGGATTCCCCTGCAGCCAGTAGCAAGGACCATGGAGAGGCAGCTGTGCCCCTGCAGCCCATGGGGATCCATGAGGGAGCAGAGATCCACCTGCAGCCCATGGAGGAGCCCACACTGAAGCAGGTGGATGCCTGGCAGGAGGCTGTGACCCTGTGGGAAGCCTGTGCTGGAGCAGAGCCCTGGCAGGGACCTGTGGAGAGAGAAGATGATGCTGGAGCAGGTTTCCTGTTAGGACTTGTGACCCTGTGGGGCCTCCATGCTGGAGCAGCCTGCTCCTGAAGGACTGCACCCCATGGAAGAGTGACCCCACAGTGCAGCAGTTTGTGGAGAGCTCTTGCCCATGGGATGGAGTCATGCTGGAGAAGTTTCTGGAGAACTGTCTGCCATGGGAGGGACCCCAGGGTGCAGCAGGGGAGAGACTCCTGTCCCTGAGCAGTGGGAGAAGCCACAGGTGATGAATTGACCATAACCCCCATTCCCTGTCTCCCTGAGATGCTGGGAGAGGAAGTAGAGCTGGGAGAGGTGGGGGGAAGGTATTTTTAAGGTCTGATTTTACTTCTCATTATCCTGCTCTGATTTAATTATTAATAAATTCAACTAATGTCTCTAATTCAAGTCTGTTTTGCCCGTGGTGGTATGTGGTGAGTGATCTCTCTCTGTCCTTATCTCCACCCATGAACCCTTTGTTACATTTTCTCTCCACTGTCCAGCTGCAGAGGGGAAAGATAGAGAGGCTTTGATGAGTGTCTGGCATCCAGCCAGCATCAACCCACTACACCCACAGCCTTAGCTGGCCATTGTTTGAAAATTAAACCCACAAACAAAAACGTGCAGCAGATATTTAGTATTTAGGTGATGTGTAATGATGCAGAGCTCTGTGTGTGCCTGGGGAAGTTAGAGGGGGCTCTGTAGCTTTGATTTCCTGGACCATATGCTACCCCAGATTCGCCAGGGAGGAGCAGCAGTGTGCAGAGATGGACACACTTAGAGGACGATGTTTATTCCCTGAGACCTCACCTCACCCTGCAGGATTATGTTTGATAATCCCACAGTGATAATGGGAGTGATTTTTGCTTCATCACCTTCTTTGCTTCAGCCTTGCTGGGAGGGGAGTGGTTATGTCACATCCTGACCTCAGCAAAGCAGGAACATTTCTGTTCCCACTCACAGCCATGGAAACAGTTTTCTAGGGGGGTTTATCTATTTTGTTTTTGTCTCCTCAGCCTGAGGTTGTTCTTACTGCAACGAGTCACTGGGTGCATATATAAGAAACAATACTTGGCTAAATGCACAGAGGAGCACAAAGAAACACTAAAATGTACCAGAAATCAATATATTTACACTAGATTTCACTTCTGGTGATTTCAAGCTGTTCATCAAGCCAAAGCTGTTTTTTCCACTTTGAGCCTGAGCATTTATAAAATCAACATGTACAGCCTACAAGCAAATGTATATGAGCATATTCTTGTGTCCCCACAATTTACTGCCTTCCTGGAATTACCTCTCTGTGAGTCCAGAACAAATGTCAACTTCATACTGCTGATAAATCCACCAACCTTCCAGCCTTGCATGCAGACATGGTGTAATTTTTTTTTGTTGTTTAAATTGGACAGAATGCAAACAGAGGAAAGAATTTGTTATCAACAACCTAAAATGAGAGTGTTTTTTTTCACACACGGGTGTGTGAAAAGCCAGAAGGCAAAGCAGAGATGGGAATCTGGTGCCTTGGAAAGTCTGCAAGCAGTTTTATATGTCAGTCATATTTTACTGTCTTGTCCACTGTGTCATGAATCTCTGCCTGTATCTGCATGTAAAAATGCCACAGCCTAATTATTAGCTATTAATTATATGCTGGATTCAAGTGAGAATTACCATAATGTGCCACAGCATCCATAAATATGAGATCCAAGAGGGGCAGAATGGCCTTTTGTTTCCCTCTGCAGAATTATATGCATGACCCAGTTTTTTCTAATACTGCAGTGGCAGGAGAGACATAGCATTGTTTGTTCCACACAAAATGGGGAGGGGGGAAGGGCTCTATTTTGAAATGTACAGTAAATAAACTCTGGCATTGCAGAATGAGACCAGAGAAAGGATCCTCGAGTCTCTTGCTGCAGCCAGCAATGTTTGCAGAGACATCTCAGTGTTAATTATAATACTTCCTTAAACAGTCTGAGGCCAATCTCAGAATCCAATTTTCATTTTGAATACCTCTCTGCTACATGCTGGGTCTCCTGTTTGCTATGCAGGTTGGCTTAACCTGCTGGCTTAGGTGGAGACCTGTGAGCTCCAGCCCCTGATGCCTGAGGGGTTTGGAGGGGTTTGAGGCTCCCTGGGTGGCAATGGAAAAGGGTTCAGTGCTTAGGCTTGGATGCCTGTGGGACACCAAAGCTGGGAGGTGCATGATCCTTATCCCCAAACACCTTATTCTTCAAATTGTGTGATCACTGGCATGAGCAATGAGAGAAAAAGGCAGCCAATTCTTGCTGGGAATGAAGATTTTGGTGGCTGAATTTTCACAGCTGAGAACCCCCCCACCTGGGCAGAGGTGCATTATTACAGGAGATGGGGAAGGATCCAGTTTTCTTGCAGAAATTACAGTGCTGGTCTAAGAGGGACCCAACAAAGGGAGAAGGGCAATGCAGTGATTATCAACCTCCCCCAGGAGTCCAGGAGATAAATAAATACACCGTGAATTCTTAAGACACAGTCACAGTGATGACACAATGCACAGAGAATGCACAACACAGAAACCTATTTCTGTCCTTAAGGAGAAAATCTGGGAAGAGCAGAGGAAAGGAAGGCAGTCCCAGAAGGACACACAGCAGGGCCTGGGATGTGGCCATGGCAGGAGAGCTGAGGAGGAGGAGGTAGGAGAGGTTTCTTCAGTTATCAACAACAGTGAAAGTGAGGGACCTTATTTTAATTACCCACAACTGGAAATGAGACAGAATCCCAGTCCAGGGAAGCCCTGGGATGCTGGGGACAACAGTTCAGCTCAGATGGACAAACAGTACTTTCATGAGGCTCTGACCGTGAGGAGCCACCTGGGAGCTGAAAGGACACTGATTTTGGGGACAGCAATCACAAAGTGGCAGAATTAATCTTTCTCACAAACAGGGAGATGCAAGAGCAGGGGCAGAGGGATGCTGGACCCAAACCAGGTGATTTTGGCACACATGGGGAAGCTGTGGATACCTCCTGAGGGAGAAGGACATCCAGCACAGCAGGGAAAAGCCCTAAAGATGCTGGGTGGTTTATCCTGCCAGGAGGAAGGCAGAAAACATGAACACTGAGTCCAACACCAGTGGCCCTGCTGCACGCTCAGGGCAGAGGGAGGTGGGAACTGTGGGAGCTCATTAACCATTTACATCAGAAACGGCCCCATTGTGAAACCACACAGGAAGGCCTGAATGAGTTTCAGTGAACAAGGGTGGGATCTGTAAACACATCAGGAGAAGAAAGAGGAAGGAAAGGAACCAAGGGATGACTTGGAAAAAGCCAATGCTGCACGCAAAAGGTTCCTAGGCATCAGCTGACTGCCTGTAATTAGCAGTTAATCAAACCAAGGGGTGGGGCAGAAAGAAACCATCCAGAGATGGTTTAGGTGGGACAGAGGAGATGGAGTCAGCGCAAGCAGAGAATGATCTCGTGGGAGGTGAGCAGAGGAAGGAGCTGAGATGCTCTTCCCAGACACCCTGGACTAGGAAATACACTATGGAGCAGAAAGCAGCAGGCACAATATCTCCCTTTAAAAAGCAGGATTTGTATACCAGGAGCCCAACTCTGAGTCTTGGAAAAGTCCCAGAACAAATTGTTAAACAAACAGTTGATACAAAGCCAAAGGAGAACATAGGAATAAGAAGAGAAGATGAACTTGTCAAAAATAAATTGCCCTAACCAGAGTAATGTTCAACTCAGGCTCCCTCTTGGGCAGCTGAAATGTGCCATGATTTAGGCCAAACATTTGAAATAGTCCCATTTGACATTTTACCAATTCTCTTAAATTAAGGAAATATGAGAAAGTGAATTTAGGAACAATTTAATAAAATACAGCTGGAGTCACTGCAGATAGTTTTCAGTCACACCAGAAGGAGATTTTGAGCACGGTCTTCCTGGATCAGGCATAAAGGTGATCCTATTCAGCATTTTCATTTACTGACTCAAGCAATGGCTCAGGGAATGTTTTTCTAAAATATGCAGGTTGTGCTGTATATCAAGCACCTGGGAGGACTGGATGAGAATTCAAAATTAGCTGGAAAAATTGGAGAAAAATCATGACTTGAATAAATTGAATTCCAGTGAATAACAACACAAACTGTGGCTCTGGCAGGAGCATATCAAAAGCACAGTACCCACCAGGGAGCTCTTACCCAGGAACAGTACAGCAGAAATGGAAGGGGAATGGCAGTTCACAAGGGATGGGGATGAGAAATCTGCAGTTGGGAAAACACCAGCAGAAGCAAATCTCCTTCCTGGATGAAATACTGGACTGCTGTGTGTAAGCCAGAGGAGGTAATTGCTCAGCTTGCCTCCATGCTGATAAAGTCTCAGCTGGACCAAGTCTCCTATTTAGGGCACACTTTGGCCAAGATGTTAATTAATTAAAAAAGATTAAGATACGACAAAGGAGAAAGGTTGGAGGATTTAACTTTGTTTTGCCAGGAAGGGGAAGCTGTGATAAAAGGCTCTTGGACACAGCCAATTCTTACAAAGAACAGATATTCAAGTGTTGCAAGAGGAAATCACATTAAATTGCATCAGGGCAGGAGCTCCATCCTTGTTAACCTTTTATCTGCCCTTTTCTGTCCCTTGTACCCCAGCACACCCTCTTTGGGTGCAGGGACCTGAGCCTGGGGCTCACTGGCTGCACCGAGGCTGAACACAGAAGCAGGAGATACCTGGTGCCCCATTCTCCATCTCCCTCCCCTGTGTCCCCTCCTGCCCAGCGTTCCTGGGCTCTGGCAGGGATGTCTTGGCTGGACTGTCTCACCCAGCCACAGATCTGAGCACTGCTGAGCACAGGAGCAGGGAAAAATCAGTCATGGCTCTGCAGCAAATGCAGCAGGACAGGGGTCTGGAGCTGGAATGGCCAATTTAGGCACCAGATAATGTGTGTGTGTGGCCACCCTTGGAGTGGGTGTTCCAGCCCCTGCCTCAGTCCTTTGGACTCTAATCTGGGCTCAAGCTGTTGGATCCGCATCAGTTGAAAATAAACCCAGCAATAATTAAAACACTGTGCAACGCTTTTTCCTTTGGGGACGGGGGGAGGGAAATCTGTTTGTATTTTTGGCCTGGTTTTCCTCATTTTCTGCCACAGAAAACAATTCTTCTTAATGATGACTGTTCCACATTCCCGCTCGTGTTCCTCGCTTTTGTTAATGTGAAGATTTAAATGAACCATTTAAAACCAACATGGGCCAATGAACTCATGGCTGCACTCGCACTCCCAGGCTGCCAGGAGGATGCATGATTCCATGACAGGCAATTAAAAATCCCATTATGGGACTACGGAATAAGGAGTGGATGATGTATTAAAACAAGGAACATGTTTAATTTATAAATCCAAGTTATTGCATGCTGTGAAGTGCTGGGGAGAGAAATGAATAAAGAAAGGACTTTGTAGAGCTGCTCGCTATTAAGTATTATAAACAGCAATATATGTCTGGCTGTCAGAGCCTCCTGGCAGCTCTGCATGCCAGGCAGCCCTCTGCCTCCCCTTCCCCCAGGGCAACTAATTTCTTGTATTTCCAAATCCAATAAGAATTTTTGCTGCATTAGCCAAAAAAACTCATAGCCGCAGCATCAGGGAGTGTGACTTGAGCAACCTGGCCTGGGGGATAGGATGTAAAGTGGAATTGCACAGTTTCTCTATTAAAATTCAGCCACGGTAATTAAAATTTGATAATAAAGACCTGCTCAGCACCTCAAAGCTGTAGGGATGAGTTTCTCAGGCATGTGCCTGTCCCTCCTGTGCCCAGCATGGTGGTCCCAGCATTGCTCTCCTGGTAGCTGGATGACTGGCTGGGAGAGTGGGCTGTCAGGAGCTCCCACATTTAATTTTTGGAGGGAAAGGGAGAGGTATATAGCATAGATTATACACATAATTGCATGGATGGCAATTGCATGGATGGCCCTGTAATAAATGTATCATTGGGGTAAAAATTCGTGCAGAAAAACATAGAAATATATGTTTTATTAATGTTACTATAAAGATATTAAAAATGTAGATTGTTTAAAAATTCCTTCCCGAGTCAGGCGGCTGCTTGAGTCACAACCTCTCATCAGCCCAAGACAAAGAGCAGAACCAGGACCATCAAGGGGGACAAAGAAGTTGGCCAGCTAAGATAATGATTGGCAACACATCGGGCTGAGAAGACTCCTCTCCGGAACCCACCCGCAAATGCAATCAAAAATTGATAAGCTTGATATGCAGGTGAAAAAAACCTTCCCGTATCGCTATTCACAGGGCTCGACGAATCCGGGAAATTCATTCAGCATTGTATTTGGACTCTTTATCGGACTATGCCCCACACCTGTTTTGCCTCGAGACACAAAAACCCTATAAGACCCCAAGCAGCAGTTCGCTCCGTGTGGATTTGGGAAATCTGTACCTTAGGTTACAGATCCCTGTGCACCCAGCGCTGCGCTGTCCGTCCTTATTGTGGTTTCTCTCTTTGTTGGTGATTGGGATCGTTTTTTTCTAATAAATTGTTTTTATATTAATCCGATTTTGTGATTCCATTTATAACAGCCCCATCCTTCCAAGAAGGATTGGTGCAGCAGGGTGCAGTCCTGGTGTAAACCCACACCGCCCCCCACCAAGGATGGCTGTTGGGTCTGTTATAAATGATCAACTAGCCAATCGGATATAAAGAATAAATTTTATTTTTCCATTTTAAATCTATCTGGGACAGCCACAGGGAACAACATTTGAATGTTGGGTGAAACAGCCGACTGACAGCAGGGTTGCTATCTCTCACTGTTCCACGATTTGCTGGTAGTTGAGTCCGGGTTCTTATACTGTATTTTGTGCCTCCCGGCAGCAGAGGTATTGTGTTTTTCAAATTCAAACCCAGTCTTTCACTTGATGATGAACCCTGAACAGATTTCCCCGGTGCTGGGCCGAGTCTGAAAGGATTTTCCGGGAATCTTCTTTTGGGATGATGATGTCGTCAAATTCAGGGTCCACCCTCGAAATGGGTGTCGATGTGTTGATGGTGGGTTGATGGTGGGTTGATGGTCCGGGTGCCCAAGATCTGATTAGCTCAAGGAGCTACATCCTGGCAAGCCACCCTCCTTTCTGGTGTAAATCGAGATGTTAGTTTATATACAAAGCATGTCCTGGTATTTGGTGGACGCCCGTCCCAGTCTGGGAATTAAGGTTACTTTTTATACTCACAGGGTTATAGAAAATATACATTCTATCATCTACTACAACTTCCTTCTATGTTTTAACTGCACGAATTTATAATTACATCTATTACAGATCAGACTGAGGTCCTGAAGTACCTGAGCCCAATTCTCCCTCCGGATGGGAAGGCTGAGGCTTCTCCATGCTCCCTACACATATGCTGCAGTTATCCCCTGAAGAGAAATGCTTCTGGCCACAGCAGCTCTGGGGACACAGGGATCCTACGAGGGACACTAGCCTGGGATGACCCAGCAGCCTGATCAGAGGAAATCCCAGAGAGAAGTCAGGGAGACAGATAGGGGGAGGGCAAGACATCCACAGGGAGGGCTGGGAGAGGAAACGGCCCATTAGCAGCGTCTGGGAGAATCAAAGAGCCATTGTGCACCGGGCTCTGCATCCAGCGTTCTCAGCCTCTTTCCACCTCCTTGGGGACACTGCTCCAGCCTCTCACCTCCTTACGTCAATGCATTTCCCAGCAGATTTCCCCATCTGTTTATCATCTCTGGTGGTAAAGGGTCTCATGGGGAGCTCTGCCTGCTCTGCATCTGCTCTTGTGACAGGCTCCATTCTGTCTGCGAGAGATGAATGAGCAGCCCTGGGGTGGGGAGGTCCTGGGAATAAATACTCTGGTCTGGGGAAGGGACCTTTCTATGGTGAGGGTGAGACCCTGCACTGCTGCTGTGGTAAGCTGGAGAAGAATGGGAGCCAAGGGGGTTTTTGTCTTCATCCCCAGAAATGACATGTTCCTACATGTCTCACTTCACATGAATCATGGAATGGTTTGAGTTGGAAGAAACTCTAGAGATCACCTTGTTCCAACCCCTCTGCCACAGGCAGGGATGCCACTCACTGGACCAGGTTGCTCCAAGCCCTATCCAACCTGGCACTGAGCACTTCCAGAGACCCACAGCTTCTCTGGACCATCTGTGCCAGTACCTCACCACCCTCTGAGTAAACTATTTCTTTCTAACATCTAGACTACAATTCTTGTTTCTTAGTTTAAGAACATTCCCCTTTGTCCTATCAGTATCTACTCGTGTAAGAAGTTGGCCTCCCGCTTTTTTTAAGCTTTCTTCAACTGCTGGGAGGCTCTCTAAGGTTTTCCCCTCAGAGCCTTCTCTTCTCTGGGCTGATCCACCCCAACTCTCTCAGTCTGTCTACAAAGGAGAGGGGCTCCAGCCCTTTGAGCTTCTCTGTGGTCTCCTCTGGACCTGCTCCAACAATTCCATGTCTTCCTTGTTTTGAGGACTCCAGATCTGGACACAGCACTCCAGATGGGGTCTCACGAGGGCCCGTAAGGATCCTGTTCTCCCTGGGTATTCATCAGGGAAGAACATTATTCTGCCTTATCTCCACCAAAGGCAATGCCCATCTCCTGGGAAACTTGTTGGCCAAAGGACACACACAGCAAAGGAAAGTGGTGAACAGATCCCAGACCAAACATGCCCCACACCAAAATGTCTCTGAGAGTTGGCTCCAGGGGGATCTGGGCACAAGGGGAAAGAACCAGCAAGAAGAAGTCCAAATGATGCAAAGCTCAGCTGCCTGCAGTGCACAAATGCCCTGACAGAACAGCTGTGTAAACAGAATGTGTATTGAGGGACATCTCACCCAGGCAGCCAAAGGGACTCCCAAAGCCAGAAAGGACACATTTCCCTTCTCTGCTGTCAGTACCATGGCCACTGGAGGACACAGAAGCCCCCAACTGCTGGGGGTTTTGCAATGACATTCTGGTGTGAAAAGCCCTGTGTCCCTCAGTGTTCCCCAAGTCCCTGCCTCGGCACTAGCTGGTGCAGGAGGTTTTCTTGTGAGAGCAGTTCTGCTGTTCCTGGTTATATCACTGGCCCATATTCCTGCCTGAGCTTCCAGCCATCACAACATCCCAAATAAGCAGATTCTCCCCACTAAGGAGTGGGTATGGTTCTCTAGAAGGGACCTTCTAAACCATTACAAAGTGGAAGTCCCTGTGACTCTGGCAAGTCCACAAGACCCTTGCTGGCTCCTCACTCTCCTCGACGTGATACTGCCAGGATATTTATGGATTTCATCCAGGGCAAATGCCAAGTCCAGTGTCTGGGAAGGAATAACCCCAGGCTACAAGACAGGCTGGGGGTGACTGGTGGAGGAGCAGCTGTGCAGAAAGGGCATTGAGTCAGCAATGCATCATCACAGCAAAGAAGGCAAACAGGCCCTCAGGCTGTATTAGGCAGAGCATTGCCAGCAGGTCCAGGAAGGTAATTCCTCCCCTCTGCTCAGCCCTGCTGACACCGTGACTGGATATTGCAACAGCCTCCAGTACAAGAGAGATGAAGACACATGGGAAAGATTCCAGGGAAAGGCCATTAAGACAGTCAGAGCTCACACAGCCCTGTGGGATCACACAGCCTGGGCTGGGAGGCTGAGAGTGCAGGGCTGGAGAAGAGCAGCTCTGGTGTACCTGCAAGGAGGACATGGAGATGATGAAGTCAAGCTATACAACAGAGGTGCAGACACTGGACATAAGCTGAGGCCAGGAGGGTTCAGACTGGATATGAGAAAAACTGTTCCCACTATGAGGAGGGCAGTTCAGCACTGATACAGGATGCCCAGAAAGGCTGTGCTGCCTCCAGCCGCGGAGGTTTCCAAGGCCCAACTCACTAAAGCCCTGAGCAGCCTGGTCTGACCCCAGAGCTGGCAGGATGAAGAGGTTGGGCCGGAGACCTCCTGCAGTCCCTTCCCACATGAGCTATCCTGTCATCCAACAGTGCCCAAGGCCATCCCATGCCCAGGACACACAGTGCATCTGTGGCTCAGCAGTGCCAAACACTGGCTTTCCTCTCTAGGAACAACACTGGTGACTGCATCTCCTCCCCTGCTGGGGGACCTCCACCAAACCCACAGCTACCAGATGGCCAAAAGCTGCCACCCCCAGCACCAGCAGGGAGAGGGGGAGCAGGGAGCCTCCCGGCACTCTCCCAGGCATCCTTAACCACAGCACATTGTTCTGGGCATCACACAATAACCCCAGACAGAGCAGGGCGTCGTGGGGGTGTGGGATCCGCAGTCACGTCCGGGCTGCTGCACGTCACCCCCAGGAACAAAGCCTTGCGGGAGGGCAGGGGGCTGAGTGCCTGCTGTGGGGTGCAGGAGGGAAGAGGAGGGCAGCTCCTTCCTCTGTCCCAATCAGAATTTGATTATTCAAACCCAGTGATTGTAAAAGTCCCCCACTCATCTGGTAACAATAACGAGCCAGGGAACAGCTTGTTCTTGCCTGGCACCACGTCACTCACCAGGCCATGCAGCCAGAGAGAATGTCCCCATGCTCCTGATCCTCACCCCTGCTCTCTGCAGCTACCTGCAAAGGTGGCAGCAAGGTGGGCTCAGCCTCTTCTCCCAGGTGACTGAGAAGAGGATTAGCCTCGTGCTGCACCAGGGCAGGTTCAGGTTGTACATCAGGAGGAAATTCTTCCTGGAAAGGGTTGTTAAACATTGGAATGGAGTGCCCAGGGAGGTGGTGGAGTCACTGTCCCTGGAGGGGTTTAAGGAAAGACAGGACATGGCACTGAGTGCCATGGTCTGGTTGACAAGGTGGTGATTGGTCATGAGTTGGACTTGATGATCTCAGAGGTCTTTTCCAACCCAACTGATTCTGTGAGTCTGAGTCACTCCTCTTCCATTCCTGCTTGAGCACAAGGTGAGCCTGGTGATGGAAACCAAAGGTCTACAAGTTCCTGGGTCAAACCCCTCTCACTCTGCGACCCTGAGACCTGGTCTCAGCACCAATCACTATCAGAAATTCTGCACGAAAAATGGCTGCCCTTGGGTTTTGACTCTAATTAGTGAGTCTTATTCTGAAAAAGGACAATATGAGGTTCCTGCTAAGGGCATCACTGATGGGTAGTGGCTAGTGGGAATGGATGGATGGATGGATGGATGGATGGATGGATGGATGGATGGATGGANGGGAATGGATGGATGGATGGATGGATGGATGGATGGATGGATGGATGGATGGATGGATGGATGGATGGAAGAATAGCTGATGCCTGGGAGAAATGCATAGTCTGCAGCTAGAGACCAGTGAACTGGCAGTGACGGTGGGAGGCTGCAGGATGGAGGCAGTAGCCAGTTTTCCTAGGGGCCATGGAAAAGCAAAGAGAAAGGGAAAGATGAGCACGCCTCTGTGTACTTTGGATGGAGTTGTTCGTTGATATATTATCTGCTTTCCTGTTTCCCTTGCCTCCCTTTCCTCCAGTGGAGCACTGTTTTGCTGAGTTTCTTTGTTCATGAGTGGGGAAAGATAGCTGGGGAGGGAAGTAGGGGAAGGATGGTTGAGGCATGGTGTGAGGGAAGGAGGGCAGAGGCAGAGTGAAAGGCTTGTAGGGCAGGGGAGTCCCTTGAGTATCCAGGCTGGTTTGACTAAATTTTCCCATGTTTCTGGCTAGAAATTAGCAACGTGGTTTTGAGGACCCTTAAATATTAAGGGTTCCTTAATTGCTCTCTTTTGCTGCCAGAAAGGTTACATGTATTGCAGAATTACCTGGGTTGCAGCATCCAGAACTTTTTGAGACTGTCCTGTCTCATTTTCAAGGACAATTTGCTCCATAGACACTTCAGAACTTGAAGAAAAGGTTTCCAAAGGTGAAGTGGAAAAAACTGTGCTAAGAGCAGGAATGTGGCAGCTACATGTCCAGCCCTCCGCTACCTCTAACCAGGCTTATCCCATAGCCTGGCACTGCGATGGGATGGCACTGGGATCCCACTGCCACTCAGCAAGCAAGTGCCCCACAGTGATGGGGCAGGGCTCAGGGTGAAATGAGCTGCAAGAAAGGCCTGGTGCAACCACAGTGTTCCCAAGGCTCTTCCCAGCTGTCACCATGTCACAGCAGTCATTCCCAAACTGCCATTGGGTTTGTCCCAGGAGTCTCTCAGCAGCCTTGCCCAGTTCCCTCAGTCTCAGTTCCCTTCAACCCAGCTGTCACTGCAACCCCAAACGACATCTCTGCTTCTCCTCTGACCCCATCTGACCCTGTAATCAGCTCTGCTGCAGCTTTTGTATCCATATTGAGTATCTTTCACTCACAGGCTGCCTGGAACCATCCCTCACCCCCACCCTATCACTCTCCCTTGCATCGGCTTTGGTGTTGCTCAGCCTCCACACACCCAAACTATTAATCTGGCACAAAAATAACTGAGTGGAAAAAGGGAACAGGTTTCTGCTAAGTCAGGGCCGAGTTACCCAGCACAAGAGCTAAGATAAAGGGGAGGATGGGCTGGTAGTCTGGAGCTGCAGGAGACAGGACAGGAATGAGACCTCTGTGTTGGCAAGCCCTTAGGCTGATTCAAGCTGATGTGTTTAAATTATGGCCAAAAGTGATTTGAGCTCAAGGTGTGAGACCTATCCTTCCTTCTCCCTCACATGCAGCTGGAGTATAACCAGTGGCAAACAGAGCAGAAACAACCACAGAGGGGGTCTGAAAAGCTGCCAAGGGAACAGAAAACTGCCCAGTTATAGGGAGGACCTGGAGGCTGGTGAGATGGGAGGGATGTGTACTTCCCAGGAGCTGGCCTGTGACCTCTTCACTGCTTTACACATCCAGCAGTGTTATTTTTTCCAGCAAGAGTCCCCACTAAGGATCCCCTTCCGAAGTCATTTAGCTTCCAAAGTAATTTAGCACTGGGGCTAATTCTCAGTTTCCTGGAGGAGGATTTGCAGGCAGTTAAAATGTGTGAAGGCAGGAGAGTGCCAGACTGCAGGGAGCTTCCTACAGATTCCTCCTGCCTCCTAAACTGGTGTGTAATGCAAGGCTGGAACTCTCCTGGTGGAAGTCTTGCTTCCTGGGTCTTCACCTCCACTGGAAGTTTATTATGGCATAACCAGCTCCTTATACAACCCACTGGGTTACTCTAACCAGTGTAAAGTCTATAAATTAGTCCTTAAGCTCGGTCTGCTCATGTGATGATTAAACAGCCTGATATTATTTAAATCAGCCAAGCTCGGGCGAGGCTTATTTTAAAGAGTTGTGCTGGAGTGTAAGAGCCCAGGGGAGATAAGAACACCTCGCTACCTCCAAGTGACTTTGCCCGGCTCCCCGCGGAGCTGAGGACACCCCCGGCAGCTGCCTACAGTCACATCAGGCTGCTCCGTGCGCATTTTCCACCGCTGCCCGCCCACACTCAGCCGATGTGGCGGGGAACACTCGGCGCTGCCAGGACCGAGGTTGCACAAATCCCGGTGATTCAGAGAGCCGGCATGTCCCCAGGCTCCGTCACCTACCTACGCTGAGGCTGATACCTTTCTAATTTCTCCGACGGTTTTCTCTGTGCCATCTGGGACTTCAGCCTCATATTTCTCCTTGCTACTTGCCTCCTGAGCTATCCTCATCCAGGGTCTCCTCCATCCCCCTCATCATCCTCAAGGATGCAGAGGAGGCTTTGCCTTCCTCGCCCTCCGCCGTGCTGTCACCTGATACCCGTAGGAGCCTCTGAAAGGCTCTGGGTCTCGGTTTTGGGAGGCATTAACCCACACGGAGGCAGCCCTTGCCCCTTTTCAAGGACGCTTGAGTTTTATGTGTGCTTTTATCGCCTGGTCAGGCACTATTTTAAGCTCTTTGTATCTCTTTGCTGTCACCCTTAACTGCCCTGAATAACTCTGTATCCAATATACATCAAATACGATGTGCAGGGTCAGTAGAGCCCCATGTGAGCTACTTCTCACCCTGACCACCCTCTCCCTGTGAACACCACTACCCGATGGCTGTGACCCCTGTGGCACAGCCCTGTGCACAGCCCCCTCCCCGGGGCAACGGAGCTGTGAGGTCCCCATAACAACAGGGGAATAGGAAAAGACCTTAAACTGTGACTAAGATTATCTGTGACCACTCAGCAATGAGATCTGCCCCGCTGGGTGCAGCTGGGGTGCTCTGAGCATGGTCACTTGGGAAGTGACATTCTCCTGGGGGCCCAAATGAAACCCCAAGGCTGCAGAGCTGGCCTTGAGCTCCTGCTGGAGCAAAGAGAGCACTGTGCTGTGCTGAGTGGAATGAAGCCTGTTGGGTTAGAGGTGGTGAGAGCTATTTGCTGGTTCCCCTCTGTACCAGGAGGATGTAGGCTGGATTAGGCAGTGGCTGCCCGTGCCACTCCAATGGTCCTGCAGGTGACACAAGGCACAAAGCTGGCAGGATCACGTGTGCTGGGTAATCTGACACAGAAGGGATCTTGCATCCACAGCTGACACGAATAACAGATTTGCAGGGGGGTTGTTTGGTATCTGTATTTGATATTGAACCTGCAAGAGGGCACTCTCCTTCCTGGAAAGCAACTGGCTTTGGGAAACTCATACTGAGCTTTGCAGTGCTCCAAAAGCTCTGCAAACCATCCTGTCACCTTGTCACCTCCTTGTCCCACTTAGGTCATGCTGGCCACAGAGGAGCAAGACAACACGTGATCCTCTGCTTAGCACGAAGCTCTGAGCTCTGTTGCCAACGCTCTGCTCATGGCTACACCACTTAATCCTCTGCCTCACCCTCCAGTGTAAACCCAGGGACACTGCAAGGCTTTCAGGTCCATCCATAAAAATGCTCTTCATCATTTTTCATTTCAGCTGCACGACCATCAAGGTTCCCCAGCTGAGAGCAAGGCTCGGCTTTGTTAAGCACCATTCAATCCTCAGTCCCAGAGCACTTGCACCAAGGAGAAGGAAAGGGATGTGGGAGGGAGGAAGGAGGTGAATGAGGACACTGGAAGAGATGCCCAGAGTCCCAGTGCTTTTGCTGAGGTTAAGATGAGCATTCAGGCTTCTGTATCCAGACCTCACTCTGCAGCTGAGCCAGACGACCTCCTGCAAAACAAGACTCCAAAAGATAAAATCCAAAACCAAGAAGCTTTAAATGCATCCATTATTTCAACTTGGAGAGGTGCAGATGTGACTGTTGGGTTTGTTCCACATGTACCAAACCAGGCATGCAGGCAGCTGTACCTTCCAGTCAGATCAAAGTTGTCCTGCTTGACAGCACTTGCATGACTTGGGGGACAGGAAGGAAACTTCTTCACAGCGAATCACTGACCTGGGAAGGATGTGAGATACCAGCCTCATGAGCCTCACTCCCTGATCTCACCAGGGGAGAAGATGCAGGGCTACCTGCTCTTCACCTGCAGCCTCACCTCCCCATCCCTCCTGCTGGTTATCTCACAGCCCTGGGCACAGGACTAAGGTGGTGTTCATGCACTCAGCCTGGCCATCAGATGCTCCTTCTCCTTTCCTAAAGTCCTCTAGGAAAACAGGCTCTCCAGCTGTGCATCCACCATTTCCAGAAGAGAGATCAGCTCAGGTGTGATGGCAACCAAACCTCCATCCAACAGTGCCACACTTCACCCCCCATCTGCTACCCCTGGCTCCCTGGCTCATGGCCCTAAAATCCCATGGAGTTCTTGAGGCGGGAAATCCATCAGTGCTAACACACCTGGCTTGAAATGACTGTGTTTATATGTGTGTGTGTGTGTGTGTGTCTATATCTATATATTCCTGCTGGGAACATCTGCTCTTGGTAGACATTTCCCTTCCCAGTTTCCTGGAGATCATAGGGAGGGTCAGAAGGGTGAGAACGCCCACCCAAAGTCTCCTTTCCCTCACCCAGGGAAGTCTATGGTCTTTGTTGATTTAACTTCCCAATTCATGTTAATATAAATTGTAATTGTGGTTTCTATATGAACTGGAGTCACAAATTTTCCCATGCAGCAGCTACTTTCCCATAACAACAACACCAACACAGAAATGCTCTGTTTCTATGGGAGATGTGGAAGCAATGGTCCATGTACAGAGAATGAGAGTGTCTGAAAGGAAATGATGTCTGCACCATTAGCCTGGCATCTTTTAGTGGAAGTCAGGGATGAGAAATCACTTCCTGGAATGTTTCTGGTTTCTACAGGGTAAAACAAGTGATGGTGCCCCATCCCTGGAAGTGTTCCAGGCCTGGCTGGATGGGGTCCTGAGCAATCTGGTCTAGTGGAAGCTGTTCCTGCCCATGACAGGGGGTTGGAATGAGATGGTTTTTAAGGTCCTTTCCAACCCAAACCATTCTGTGATTCCATGGTTCTGTGGCGCATTCTTCAAAATTTCCCAAATAGCTTCTTTTGGTGAAACAATTCCTCTTATTTCATGAATAGGCTTGAATAACCCTCAGGTGACTAAGCAGGAACACTGGTTTTCCTCACAAGACAATGGAGAGATGATAATTTCTGGTGGCAATTGAGGTCAGTGGATGCCTACTCGGACTCCTACCACCAGCTTAGCAAACACCCAGCAGTCTTTGGTCAACATGAGCAGTGAGTTTCACCTACTCTCATTAAAAAAAAAAACCCTCCTTGTTTTTCAAAGTTACCAGTTCACTAACCTGAGTGTATTTGCATGACTCATGGGGTGGCACAGGGGGAAAAAGGAACCGAATGCAGGGAGGCAAGGAGGAACTTCTTGAGCTGCTGCTGCTTCCAACAAAAACACTTAACATGAAACTCCAACCTCAGTCACCCATTCCCTATTTTCCTTTCGAAGAGTGACAAAAGAGCAGAAGCAGCAAGTTGGTCACCGATAAGCATTTCATGAAGTATTTCATGCCAGTGTGAAGCAGTCCAGGCAATGTGACTGGGGTTTGTCATTGCAAGGGCTGTGAGGGGGGGAGGATGGGGGATTTACAGATCAGCCCATGCATTTTTGGATAGTCTCTGGACTGCCTTTAGGTTCTGTATAAATAATAATAATTAAAAGTGGATGTAACTAATTGAAATCCATTGCAAAGCAGTAACATGATCCATCTTATTGCCAATCCCCTGAGTCACTCCATCCTCCAGATGATTATTTTTCTGCTTTTCCCTAATACAATCTGAATGCTGCCCTTCACAGTGCTGATGTGCTCAGCGTGGGTTGGTGCTATTGGGGCATTTCAAACCCTCTTCTAGCCCAGACACAACCAGGCCACTTAGTTCTGCACCAAGATCTGCCCTGTATTTCATCAGAGTGCTACACATTTTTAAACTTAAAATTCACTCCACCATGCACAAGCCTGGTGTTAACTCACTTGTGTTATTGCTTAGTATTTGCCCAATTTATTTTGAATGAAAAGCAGTGATAGGCATCCCATTTCTCTTGAACAACTTTACTGTGTCTTGGTTTGCATTTTGATCTTTCTTTGGGATGAGGCTCCCCTTCACTGACCTCCTGGGAAGAGCATGCTGTTCTTGGGTCTGGGGATCCCAAGGGAAGGCAAAGCCCAAAACAGGGCCCTGCAGCACTGGCACAGGAGCACAGCCAGCTGTGGAGGAACATCTTCTCCCCGCACATGTGACACACTCGGCCTTATTCCCTCCTGGGAACAGCAGTCCTGCCACTGCCACCCCAGCTCTGGGAGGGAAGCTCTCCAGACTCATTCCCAGGCTCCCAAGGGTCATTACTCCTCTCCAGCTCCCTTCCAGCATCAGAGATGGAGAAAGTGTGGGGAGAAAAACTCCACTCTGTCTGGGAGAGGAGCCTTCTAGCTGGACTCAAAACTCCCTGGAATCAGAATGAGGCTCCTTGTGAGCTTCAGAAGGGCTTGGATGAAATCCACATTTCTTTAGAGCAAGAGCACCACATTTCCCCCCACCCCTCCTCTTTTTCAGATGGGATTTTATAAGTTCTGTGCTGTTTCCTTTGGCATGGCACTGAAACCCTCACTTGACTCATCTGACTTCAGGGCATCTCCAGAAGGTGACTGCTGGTCACCAGGATTCCTGCAGGCTCTGGAAATTAGATGTTTGAGTGTTTTTCTCAATAGACAACCAGCAATGTAGAGTCATAAATAGCCTTGATTTGCTGCACTCATAAACCTTGGAGGTCCTGATCAGCCATACCTGGGGGTGCCCTGGTGTCCTGGTCAGACTTGGAACAATTCTGAAGTCCCACCTCAGTTCCCATTCCCTGTCAGGACCCTGGACACATGTTGCATGGTTTCCAGTCCTGACTCTGTCCCCACCTCCTGTTTCCCCTGACTCCTTGGACAAACCTGGACCTGTTTCCATCACTTGCCACAGTTACCAATGGATGCCATGACTGTC
>JANPWX010000477.1:0-125753 GCA_024734555.1 Trochalopteron elliotii | reverse complement strand
ATCCATTTTCCCCGCAGCTGCTTTTCTTGCCACCCTTTGGACAGGCAATAAAACTCTCCGCTGCGAATGGCAGGCGGCTGCCCTGACTTATCGCGGAAATGTTTTCCGGCAGCTTTATCTCCCCGTTTACCTTCCCAGCTAGGGCACTTCCCAATCAGCCCTTTTGGGGCTGCATCCCGTCAGTCTGAGGAGAGACAGTAATTCGGTGTGTCAGGCAGACGCCGCAGCTGCTGCGGCTGGGTTGTGTAACCGAGGAGAGCACTTGCTCTTGTACTCAAGGTGGATCTGAGCAAGCTGGCGCTGGCTCGACAGGAATCCGAGTAAACAACAAATAATCTAAAGCTGGGAGGGCATTAGCCGGGAAACAGCGTCTGGCGGAGAAGGGGAACTTGGCGCAGTGGCGGAGCAGACGGGGTCCGTGCTCGGTGCTGGCTGGGCGCTCCCGAGTGCTGGATTCCCGCTGGGAGAAGCGAGCCGGGAGAAGCCAGTGCTGCTGCACGTCTGGAAGATGAGATGCTGATGGGGAGTTTGAGATATGCAGCTCCAACTGGGATCCTGGAGGTCAGTTGGGGATGGTGGGTATAGAGAGAAGAGGTGGAAAAAAAGAGTAATATAAAGGTGTGGGGAAATACAACAGCAGTTTTGGGGCATGAAGCAAGACTCTGAGCAAATACACATGTATGGTACTTGTGTATGTGTGTTCTCACACTTCTGTGTGTGATCATACAAGCAAGCAAGGCAAAATTCCCATTTGCTTGTGAGCTGGCAGGACCCTCCCTGGGTTTTCATCCCATACCTTCAACATTTTGGGCATCTCCCTTTGGTCACACAAGGACTTCATGTCTTTCCAGCCCGAGAGAAGTATGCTCAAGGGAAATATGTTTAAATCAATAGCTGGTGGGTCTTTTACTAGTACAGCAAACCCAAATCTGCCTGGCTGCTGTGTTTTGGAGCAGTAGCAGCTTGGCAGCAGTTCTGTGGGGCTGGTGTTGGCTGTGATTTCGTTTGCTTGGTGGATTTTTTTGGGACCCCACTAACTGCTGCAAGGTAGTTTCCACCATCTCCCCCACTCCCCTTGCCTGGACCCAGCACCACATCACCTTACTTCAGCTTTGGGCTTTTGGAGAGCTGGGGGATTTTATCTGTTTGGAGCAAAACCGTGGCTGGCGGGGATGCTTCCGAGCTCTGGTCCGCGCTGCCTGCGGGGTTGGCTGCTGGCTTTTCCTTCATGGGGACCAGATGTTGTGGTGCTGCTGTTCTGGCTCACTCCACTCACTGTGTTTTGCTCTTGAGACGGAGTAAAGGAACTGCTGAGCAGTGAGCCCCGGTCTCTCATTTCACAAACCCCAAACCAGCTGAAATAGCTGGTCATGTTGCAAGAAGCAGAAACTTGCCTTGCTCTTCAGTACTCTCCTCACAGGCAACTTTTTTCGGACTGAGTAATTTGATCCTTTTTACAGTGATCGAGGCAGGACGTTTGGTCCTCCTGTCTGCCAAGTTACCGTAAAACTTCCAGACCAGTTTATTTGTCTTCCTGGTGTTTTTATGTGTTTATTTCTTTTACTTTAATGTTGCAAGCACTTTCCCAGTACTGTCGGTGAAGGGTGCAGCTGACCTCTGGGAAGGGCGGCAGGCAGTGCAGCTCATCCCAACCCGTGCCAAGGCATTGCCACAGAGACAGCTGCCGTTTCTACCAAATTCTGCTGGTTTTGCTTGGAAATCATTCCCAGAGTATCAGTTTAGCACTGATTAGTTGGTCTCTGCTCACTTGCAGGTCTCTGCTCCTGCTCCTCTCTACGAGGATCGAGTGCCCTGTGTTTAGCTGCCGTTTGTGTTTTGGGGTTTTTTTATTTTAAATTTTTTTACTTTAGTTTTAGGTGTATTTCTGTGTCCCCACGAGTCTGGCAGCAGGGCAGCACTGTATGCAGCCTGAGATTTTGATAATTTCGGTGTTAGCATTTTAGGACACAAATTTCAGGACAGAAAGTTGATTCACCAACTTTCTGCTGGTGTTATGACTCACTGTGCAGGTTTGAGTCCCTTAATGAGACGCTGTATTCATAGAATCATAGAATGGCTTTGGGTTGGAAGGGACCTTAAAGATCATGTAGTTCCAGCACCCCTGCTGTGGACAGGCATGCCAACCACTGGACCAGGTTTCTCAGGTGTTTGCAGCTGCATTCTCTGTGCACATGCCAAGGCAGCTTGTGGCCCCTTAAGAGCTGTTTCCTGTGCAGATTGCCTGTCGGGTCTCCCTGCAGCACAGTTATTATAAAAGCGTGATGGGAACCCAGCACAGAGGCACCCCCTGCACCCCCTGAGATGGAGTCACCGGGCTGGGTGGTGCTCAGGTGGGTCGTGCCCACACCAGCTGTGGGGTGCTGCTGCCTTGAGGGTTTGTTTGCAGCTGAATGTGAAGGTCCCCTTATCTGGGTGTTTCCTGGTGTGAGGAGGTCAGAATGATGGTGTCCACCAGCCTGATGTGATTTCTTCACGCCATGAAGCCTTCATGTGCTGAAATAGGGGAAGGTGGCTGGAAGGTGCCTTTGCCCGTGTGGTGCAGAGTGTTGGTGCTGAGTTGGGGTTGCCCTTTGGGCTTGTGGCCACCCTGTCCTGCTTGACCCTTTTGGAAAGGGACCTGTCCCATTAAAAACCCCTCTTTGTTCTGCACTGGGCACAGAGAGCATTGCTGAAACTGCTGTAATGAAGTTTGCTTTTAGTGTGGTCTTGCACCCCTTCTGGTTTTTTTCTGTGTTTGTTTGTTACTCTGTACACTTCCTTTGGTACCAGAGTAATGAAGTGCAGTGGCTCAGCAGAGTTGCTTTTTCCACTGAAGCTGGGAGTGTCAGCCAGAAAGGTCCAGGTCTGTGTGCTGCTGGGCAGACCTGAGGGTGAGAGACCAAACCAGCAGACACTCCTTTTTGCTGAAGATGTCCTCCTGCTCGTGGCCTTCACTTTCAGAGATCTAAATGCTGCAAAACCTGAGCAGTTGGATTATTTTAGGGAGCAGAAATGCCAGTCTGAATAAATAGCAGATGCTCAGTGCTGCCTAGCCATCCCCCACTGGAACTTGCTGTTCTCCCTTGGAAGTGCATGTGCAGCTGAAGATCTTGAGATGTTCAAAAATACCAGCACTGCTTTTCTTGAGATAGGGTTTAAAAAAAAAACCCTCAGAAAAGCCAACTCAAACCTACTGCTATTACAGGCTTTGGTTACCCGGGTGAGGGATGGGAAGATGCTGGAATGGAAAGAACAGGGAGGGCAGGAGGGAACCTATGGCACATGCTTGTAGCGGGGCTGTCCATGGGTTTCCCAAGGTCTGGCTTGATGCAGAGCGAGAAATCAGGATCTGAGACAGCAGCACACAGCTCACTCCTGGTGAGGCAGGAGAGCCACTGCCTGTCCTGCCTCTCCCGTCACCCTGTCCTGCTCGGCGCTGGCACGGGAGCAGGGTGAGTAACACAGATGACCCCTCCTGCCACCTTAAGAGGCCAGTTTGCTAATTCAGGGATGCGTCATGGAGATTACAGGGGAGGGTGGCAGGTTTCCTTAGAGCCAGCTAAGCGCTTTGTTAAATCATGTCTTAGGGGAGGGAAAAAGTAAAATGCATCCTGTAAGCCTTTGCTGCCTGCCAGGGCAGCCCTGCTTTTTAATTTGACGTGCCATAATTAGTCTGGCCGCTGCAGGATCCTTGTCGGCTCCTGCGGGCTTGCCTGCTTCTTCCTGCTCTGTAATTGCTGCTTCAGGGGGAGAAAACTAACTAAATAATAATAAAAAAATAAATAAAAATGTGAAGTGTTTTGTACAAATCCCAAGCTGTAAATTATTTAGCAGGTGAAACAAATGTGCTGTGTGTTTCCAGGAAGCAAGAGACTGCACCAAAAACGATGCGGCGCAGCTTGCGGCTCTGCCACGATGTGCCTTCTGCAGAGTCATGTTGTTGAGAGCCTTCTTCTTTCTTTTTTTTTTTTTTCCTTCTGAATATATTCTTGTTGGCTGATAGCCCAGAATAGGTAGCAGAGCAAGAGGCGAGGGATTGTATAACACAGCCAAGTGATTTATGTGCTCGCCTCTGCAGCTGAGCAGTGTTAGGGTCTCTGGTCTTTTTACCTTCAGTGTGGAAAATGTTTGAAAATTCAAGGTAACACCGACTTGTTCCCTCTCTCCCTCCAAACTTAGCCTGTGGCTGTTTGGAAACGTGTTTCCTATTGCTGTGCATGCTGTGTGAGGTTGTGTCTGCCTTTCTTTTGATACGCCTTTTGTTCTTGGTGACTTACCACTGCTGCTGTAACTGACATTAAATCCATGGACCAGAGGTCCTCTGAAGGAAGCAGAGATACTTCTTGGTAGATAGAGCTTCTCTTGGGGATGGAGAAGCATCATTGCAAAGGAATTAAGGGAATAAAGCTTTGGGATTAGAAGTCAGTAGAGATAAACAGATTTATAGGAAAGCCCAGTTGTTTCCATTTCAGTGTCTAAAAACTGGTGTCCTTTTACCTGTGTCTGATGCAATGAAGAGCTGAGTTACAGCAGAGTTCCTTGAAGAGTGTAAAAATAGCACCAGGTTTTTTCTTCTGTTGCTAATGCAGCTGGTCTAGAGTGGGTTCAGATGTGGTTGGAGGCTCAAAGCAGAACATCCCTTGCGGTCTCGCCAAACCCAACACTTGCACCAGGTCATTAAAAAATCGTGGAAAGGCAGAGGAGCTGAAAAATGGCCCAGAAACAGCTGCTAGGCTGGATTTCATCCTGATTTGTGTTACTCAGAATGGTAACTATTTGAACAAGTGCAGATTAACAAATAGAGAAGGAAAGTTTTACAGGTCAGAGCTGCCATCTGCATGTGTTTTTTGTCTTGTCAGTGAGTGCCTGCCTCGTGCTGGAGCCTCTCAGCCTTGAAATGCAAAGCTGGTCTGAATTCTCCTGGGGTGGCCAGGTAGCACGTACTGCTGAAACACAATTAGCAGTATTTACCACCCTGGCAGGGTTGCAATGTAAATGATGCTTAGTTTCACCGAGAAGTGTGGTGTCAAATTTAAGCAATTATAATGGTAGCTGGGGATGTGTCTGGAGAGTGTGCTGCCACCTGCACCGGTTCCATTCCACTCTGACCTCGCTGAGGTCCCTCCCCTGGGTGTAGTAACTTGTCCATGGTCCCACAGCTCTGGGACATCCCCTGTGATCCTACAGGGGGTCGCTGACAGAGGGGGCTCCATTTGCACACTGCTGTTGGCTGATACCTCCTGTTTGTTTTCCAGCTGCTCATGCTCCTTGGCAGCGCCGATGGTCAGTCAAAGCTGACCTCTGAGCAGAATGCCATCAGCCTCTCCCCTGGCAAGTACCGCCACCTCGACCGTGCCACCAACGAAGAGCTGACCTGTGACAAATGTCCTGCAGGAACCTACGTGTCTAAGCACTGTACAAAGAGTACCTTAAGAGAGTGCAGCCCTTGCCCAGACGGGACCTTTACCAAGCACGAGAACGGCATAGAGCGGTGCCACCCTTGTAGGAAACCCTGTGAACTGCCAATGATTGAGAAAACTCATTGTACTGCCTTGACTGACCGCGAGTGCACTTGCCTGTCTGGTACGTTTCAGACGAACGATACCTGCGTCCCTTACACGGTGTGCCCGGTCGGCTGGGGCGTCCGCAAGAAAGGAACCGAGACCGAAGACGTCAGGTGCAAGCCGTGCCCTCGTGGTACCTTTTCTGATGTGCCTTCTAGTGTGATGAAGTGCAAACCCTACACTGACTGCTTTGGGAAAAACATGGTGGTCATCAAGCCAGGGACGAAGGAGAGTGACAACGTCTGTGGTTCTCCGGCGTCCCTTCCGAACACAGCTTTGATTTCACCGAGCACCGAAGTGGGTGAGCAGCCCTATGAGGTTCCACCAACCACTGATCTTCCCAAAGGTAATGGCCACCCCTGAAACACAGGTGTGGTTTTGACTGAGGGATTGTGTTCTTGCCTTGGTCAGGGTTGGTGTTAGGCTGTTAAAACACAGCCTGGTCTAAAGCATGGGTGGTGCTTCTGCTTCATGGCATCAGGTTTCCCTCACTTGTATTTAACCACATTTAGTAACATTTTCACTGAGACTGCAGCCCTTATCAGACTTCTGGCTGTCCTGCTGTTTGGGCTGAAAGCACATGACTTTCCCCAGCCTCTTTTCCTGTCTCTGTGATGTGCTGGCACAAGTATTTGTGCAGTCGACATGAAGCTGGGTTGGGATGCAGCAGGAAAACCCCTGCAGTCTCCCTGCAGCAGGGAGATTCCTCCTCTGATGGATTCGCTGCTTTTGTGCCTGTGCTTTCCTTGCTGCATTTCACTCTGTACTGTGTCACAGTATTGGTTGAATGGGAGCCATTGTTGGACCAGCCCTGCAGGAGCCTGGGCTGTCCTGTAACTTTTTCTTCCTACAGTCTCTTAAGATTACTATGTGGAGTTCCTCTTTCTCTAGCTTAGCTGGAAGTGGCTCATCCTCACAGCCTTTATGGTGATGCCTTAGCTGTGGCTGGTTTCAGGGGTACAGTAGGACTCCACTTAAGGTGGTATTCTGCACTCCCTGGAAAGCAGCTTCCCTACAGTGTCTCAGATGAGGCATTTTAATTAAAAAATGCAACTTTTGATTACCTCAACAGCTGAGTTACTAAATATAATAGCAGGGAAGAGTTGACAGTGGTAGGCTTCCAGTGCTTCACCTTTGTTAGGTCTCAAAGCCTGTCCTGACGTTGGTGTATCATTGGGAGGGTACAGGAGGGTGTTTCCTGAACTTTGAAATCAACTGTTGACAATTACGTAAAAGATGAAGCATTTTCCCTGCTTCTGTGTCCTGATTAGGGTGTTTTGGGTAAGCAAGCTGGGGTAAAAAACCAGGTACAGATGAATACACCCACTCTCTGTCTCAACTTGCAGATTGTGAGACACAATCTGCAAAAGATCACTTTCCAAAATAATCTGTAGTTTTTGCCACAACAGCCCTTTTTCCTCTTCTTGCCAAACTTTGGCTCACATTTCGCATCTGGCCGGGACCTGAGAGGTGTTGGTTGATAAGGAAGCTCAATAAAGATGGAAGGTGGCTCTTCAGGGGGAAGTTTGGTTGCTTCAGAGACCTATTTTGTAGTTGATTCATCTGCAGCTGCTTGCAGGGCTATTAAAAACAGATTTTGCTTCCTTAACAAACCCAGTGGAGAGACACTAAACCTACAAATTGTCATGTGTTTTTGTACTTTTAGTCTAGATATGAAATTCTACAAATGACTTAAAATTAGTGTTCATAAACCTAAAAAGAAAAACCAGCTCACTGAGTTGGTTTTCTGAGAAATGCCGAATGTGGGACAAACACAGACTGACAACATGCCTTTAGTAACTCGTTTTTTGTAATAAGCTGCCTCTAGCCTTAACCAGCAAGAGTCAGTTTTACCTTCAAGCTCCCTCTGTAACCGTACCCATCTGTTCCCAGAGGCAAACCTCAACTTCACCTCTACTCTTTCTCACTGCCTGGCGTTGGGTTTCTGTCTGCTGGCCAAGCCAGTGCCCAGGCAGGTCTTAGCCCGTGATGTGATGCCATATCGCATCTCCGGGGCCGTGACACTCAACTCTGCTCTCCTCCCTCAGGTCTGAACTCTTCAGTTCCCGATTTCGTCCCCTCTCCGGCGCCGCGCGCCTCCGGCGGCATGGCGGAGCAGGCGCGGTTCTACAACGACACCTCGGCCAACGAGACGGGCGGCGTCACCCTGCTGGGCTCGGGCACCACCAGCCAGGCCCAGAGCTACCGGCACAAGCAGAGCAGCCCAGCCCTGGAGAAGCAGCCGTCCCTGGAGATGATGGGGGGCGAGAAGCCCAGCGGCCCCTACAGGCCCCCGCGGCGAGGCTCGCAGAACGTCCACCAGCACTTCGACATCAACGAGCACCTGCCCTGGATGATTGTCCTGTTCCTGCTGCTGGTCCTGGTGGTGATCGTGGTCTGCAGCGTCAGAAAGAGCTCACGGACTCTGAAGAAGGGGCCCCGGCAAGATCCCAGTGCCATTGTGGAAAAAGCTATTATGAAAAAGTCCACCACCCCCACACAGAACAGGGAGAAGTGGATCTATTACTGCAACGGGCACGGTGAGCAGTAGGAACCATGTGGTGTCCTCCCCACTCCAGCCCAGGGCTATGGAGGGGCCACCCCCACAGCCGGTGACCTGTGGCTTTCCTCATTTGGTGGGTCTTGTAGTGAGAACAAAGCCCATCGTGGTTCCTCAGATGTTTCTTCATCCCTGGCTTCTCCTCCTTCCAGTTCCCATGGTGTGTCCCTGCTCCTGAAGGAAGGGTTAATGGAGGGAGTGTCACCTGCTCACTCCAGCTTCTTTTCTTCTTCTCACCCAGCTTCTCCAGCTTCTACCCTTCTTCCATTGGTAGAATGATTTTGAATGAGGACACCTTTCTTTTTCTCCCATTTCCTTCCCTTCCCGCTTTTCTTCTGTTTCACATGGTCCTTATTTTCTCAGTGACTCAGGCATGGATCTGGTTGTCTTTTGTGTCGTCCTTTATCCCCTCATCCCCATCTGTTTCTGGAAGGCTGAGTCATCCCCCACCTCTTGGCACTGCCTCAGTTTCAGTTCTTAGCCCTAAATCCCAAGTGCTGGCTTGTGTCCCAAGCCCTTTGCCCACACTGGAGCCAGAAAGGTTATCCTTAAAGGCTGAGTTGTGGATGTGTACAGCTCCACAAGTATCATCAGGTCTGCCTGGACTCCCTTTTTGGTAGTGTTTTCTGTTCATTTAGTGGATGATTTGCTGTCAGCCTTCTGATGAGACTTTAAAGATGACACATTGTGATCTTCAAGTTGAAATTTGTAAAGGTCAGTGATAAACTAATGGTGGTGTGACCGTGAGTACCAAGCAGCCATGATCTCCCTAGTGGGATGCACAGCTGGAGCTCTGCAAAGCTCCCGTGGCAATTTTGACCTTCCCTTATCCTGTGCAGGCTGACAAGTCCTTACTTACTTTGGGTTGACATTGCTCAACCTTAAACATCCGTTCACAGTTAACCTTTAGAATAGCACACTTAACAAGGGGGGGGAGGCAGCAAACAAAGAATGGGTTGAACAAAGATTGGAAGGTTTAAAAGAGATCAGTCCTTGATGAAAGTCATCCTTGAGTGCTCAAGTACAAAGCAAAGAAGGTTTTGAATAGGGCGTCTTCTGTCGTGTACTCTCTTCACCTTCCTGCTGATTAATAGACCTACACTTTGTTTGCCTTCATTAATTCATTTATACAACCAGTAAGATCTTGTTGGAATTGGTTTTCTGCCTTCTCTTGTGTTTGTGTTGCTTATCAGTTTCCTTTTAACTTTTTTGTGTTCTTGGGCTGCAGTTTCTTAAACTTTTTTCTGGTTTTGATAACTTTTTCCCGTAACCCCTGCACTCCATTGTCCCTAAAATCTGTGGCACCCAAAGCATGGTCCACGAGACTAATGAGTGATCTGGAGTGGAGTTGCAGAGCCTTATTAGACATCCTTGTTTGTGGGCACTACCAGGAATATATGGGTTTGGCCATGATTCATAGGTCAAAAACAAGTGGTTGTTGCTTACTTGCAGTAATCCTTTTCCCCAAGACCTTAATCACCAGTTGGTTGAATTTCTGATGCTTTCCTGTTTCTTGAAGCACCTCAGAATAGGACAGTTTGTACTGGACAGGGAGTGCTCAAGTGCAGGGACCCCAGACCATGCTGCTTTGAGTGAGTGCAGCTCTGGATTCTATCCTGGTGTTGCAGACCATGCTGATGTGCCCGTGCTGCAGCTGATCCTTCTGGAAGCCACCTTGGAGCTGCCTTTGAGGTCACTGCTGTGTGTTGGGTCACTAATCATGATTCAGGGTAAAGAAACCATGCAGGTAAGAGAAGGTTCATGTGGAGAGCAATGACCTGTTTTAACCCATTTAGATAAAACCTCTCCTCCCAGATCTTGTCATCCTTTGGGGGACGACATCACTCACACATCATCCTATGCTTCCCAGGATGAGTTGTTCCAGCCTTCTCTGTCACATTAACAGCTGCATAAATTTCACAAGATCCTTGCTGAGTTTTCCCTTTGTCTTGGGAAATAAGCTGGGTGTAACAGCAAAACCACACTTAGGTGATAAACCAGCTTGGTGTGATTGAATCTCCCCAGTCTGGAGGTGAATGGCTCCGTTACTCCCAGTCATTCCTGCAACAATCACGCTTGGCATGGGTGGCTTTGTGACTTCATCCTGCCACCAAATGTCCTCAAATGAACTTTGTGCAATCAAGGCAGGGCAAATGGGCACAAACCAATTAATGCTTTGTCTTGCTTTTAGTGCAGACCAAATCGTGTTGCGTTAGCTGGAAGGGCCTTTGCTCATTAGCTCTTACTTGGTGGTGCTTCTCTGTCGTGTCAGATATGGAAATTATTCTCCTCTGCAGTGGTGCATATATCCCTCTCTGCCTTTCCTGTTGAAATGTCTGGCTCTTAAGACTGTTTACTTGAAAGGAGAGGTGTAGTGCCATAAAGGAATTGACCTTTTATTTAATAACTGACTGTACAGCTGAGATGTTCTGCAGAGCTGCTGCGTCATGGCTTAGCTTTCTGCTGCTCGAGCAGTGTTTGTTCCCAAATCATGCTTCGTCCTGCAGCACCATTTCAGACAAGGGTGAGTTTAGCCAGGAACAAACTTCAGGCTGTTGCAGAGGAGAAATCTTTCCCCTCCTGCACTGCTGTGTGGATCCCTCCATGGTAGGCAACCAGAGCAAAGCCTCCTGAGATGTGAGGACCACAGCTGCTCCCCAGGTTCAGGTGCCAGGCTGGTTTGTGGTTGCACAAGGGGTGTAGAGGGCAATCACTCAGAGTGTTAGCTGTGTTTGTGGCTGGAGGTGAAGCCCCTGGACTGGGTGCTGCTAGTGCACCCACATCTATGTGACCTCCATCCAGAGGCTGGCTGTCTCACCAGCAAGGGGCTGGGTTGTGTTTATTGCATGTTTATGTAGCTCTTGCAAACAGTCTGCCCCCATTTGTTCCTAGTTTACCATCTCCTCCCTCCTAATCCTTTCAGTAAACAGCTTTAACCTTTGAAAGTCCAGGTCTGACGTAGGCACTGGAGTCTCTCCTCAGAGGAGATGTCCTTGGGCTCCTGCCCTCACACTGGCAACCCCCTGGACCTCCCATGGCACCAGGTGGGCATCCAAGACTTTGCCTGTTTGGGGAATTTTATTCTTGATTTCTCCAAGGCTGTGGGTGCTGGGTGAAATGTGGTCAGGGTGGCATTAGCACTGCTCAGTGCTGGAGAAAAGACGTGGCATTGTGGTTGGGCTCCTTACCAAAAGAGGAGGGGTTTAGGGTGGAAGCAGGGGCTCAAACGCTTACTCAATTCCTGAAGGGACTGAATTCCTGAATTGTTTAAATAATTGAGATAGGTGTGTGATCCTGATCAGCAGTTGTTGTCAGGAGGAGGGTCACTTGTCCTCATCTCCCCATGAGCTGGCATCTGTGCCCTGTCCTCTCTCTGGTCGTAATACATGCCTTAAATAGCAGCCCAAACATAAAAATAGAAGTGGCTTGGGAGGCTGGTGTTAGAGCTAGACCCATGTCCTCAGCATGGATATGTTCCAGCCAAGGCAGCAAATGGATTAAATGGTTCAGAGGTCTGGGAAGAGCTTGCAATGGTTAATGGCCTGAGTTAGCAGCCAGCCTACCTCCACATTTGTCCTTGTGTCCATCCTCACAACAGAAGCTGTCCAGAGGGAGGTTGAGAAGGTAGAACAGTGTAGCTGTGGTTGGAGAAGCCTCTTGCTGCCTCCACTGGCTCTTACTCTGCAGCCTTGCAGATAGGAATCCAACAGTTGACAGTTTGTCAAAGTTTTCATGAGAAATTATCCACGTGGTGCCTGGGTGACGTGGGTACAGGGCTGATAGGGCTCTGTGGTTTAACCTTGTATGACTTCTTTCTTTTAGAAGATCAAGAACAGCCTAAACACTGGGCTCATGCCTTTACTTCAGCAAATACTCATTTCTTTTCTTCAGACATTTCCAGAGGTGAGAAAATGGTCTTGCAGAAACCTTTCAGTAAAAACTTGAGAATTGGAGCTTGTCTCTCAAATGCCTTGGAAATGCCAGATTTCCTATCATGCCAAACATGCCATTTGCCAAACATGAAGATGGGCTTGAATTCTTTTTGCAGAAATTGCTGATACTGTTGCCTTTGGTTTTCATCCATTTAGTAGCAAAGGATGAAAGACAAAGCCTGCAAAATGTTAGGATAAAACCTGTGTGTAAAAGCAGCTGTCTGAAATGATATGCCAGGAGGCAAGAAAAGAGTTTGGTGATTGTTTTTTGGAGTTGAAAGACTGAAGAACAGATCTTGGCAGCACTGGCCTGGCATGAGATGCCACTTCCCTTTTATTTTTCTTCAAGTCTTGTAATTGCACATTATTGCAGTGGGTGGTGAGAGCAAAGCCAGGAAGCCTCTGGTTAAATAGTCAGAGAAATTAACTGTTCTGCAGAAGCTGTTTGCAGCTGGGGTGGGGCTGAGGCTTGACTGCATGTAGAAGAGCATGTGCTTAAAATGGCTCAAAATCAAAGTGGGGAGTTGAGATGTGATGCTGGAGAGATGGGGAGTGTTGGGATTTGGGGGTCTTGTTTGATCAGTTGTCAGCACATTGGGGGCCAGGACCTTCTTGGTTGGTGATGTGCAGGGAGTAGTCCTGGCCTTGCTGGTTGCTGAGGGACCAGGGCTAGGCTTGAGCTTGGTCTGCTCCCAAGGAAGTCACTGAGGGTGTTTGAGGGGGACCACATCTTTTACCTTGGAGAGCCTGATGCTGCAGCTCCAAAGCATTCCCACATGATTATAATGAGTGGGGGTGTGGGGAAGGCAGGGTCACTGCGGGCTGGTTCTCAAATGGAGTCAGGTACTCATTTATGGTTAGTTGGAAGATGCTTATCGAAGTAAAATTACATGATTCTTTGCAAGAGACAGCACATGAAGGTTATGTGTGGGCTTTTTAAGTCAGTCTTTTCTAAAGATCCATCACCTAATGAAGGAAACCAAGTGCATGGAAACAGTCCAGCTGAGGATGTTATTCCTCAGGCCTATTTAACTGCTACTCTGGATAAGGAAACTGCTGCAGACTTGGCACTTGCAGGTCTACAGGGTGACACTGAATGCTGCTTTAGGACCCCTCTTTAGTGCTTGTGTGAGTAAATGAGATGAAAGCCACTTAGTGTAGTGGTTTTGTTTGATAGAGGTAGTTTTCCCTGTGATCAGCTCCTGAACAGGTCCTAGCTGGTGCAAAGAGGATCACTCTGGGAGGCAGGAGCTGCTGTGGAAACAGCTGGGCAAACAATCTTTTCAAGCACTAAAGCTTCACCAGTCTCAAATTCTGGTGCCTCAAGTTTTGAGCCCAGGCCACAGGTAGGGCAGAGATGCCCAGAACATCTCAGGAGGGCAGGTGTGCCCATTGCTGCTGACATAATTTGGTAATTGCAGCTGTGCCTGGAGAGGAGCAGCCCTAGGCTTGTGTGCAAAGCCTAATACAGCTCTGGCAGGCAGAGCATGAGATGAGGGATTGATGTCTGTCCACCTGCCAGAACAGGGAGGCGGAAGGTGCTGTGTTTGTTTCTGTTTTCCAAAGCAGTCTCTCCTCTGGCATCTGCAGCTTGATGATGTGCAGATGACTGCTGGTCCTCTGCTGACAGCCTATCCACCTGCACAGGGGGAGACCCAGGCAGGAGGGGGCCTGGTTAAATTGGAAGAGACAGGAATGTGCTGGGCACCACAAGGAGTATGGATGCTCCCTCACTGGAGCTTGTTCTGCTGCATTTTGTGCTGTGTTTGCTCTGACATGGGCACAGTGCTCTGCTCTGGGTGGGATGCAGCAACTCTTCATCTGCAACACAAACCTCTGCCATGGGACTGTTGGGCTGGCATCTGACAAGTTCTTCTTCAAACCACCCAATGCAAAACCTTGCTCAGGTTTGTGCAAAAATCATTTTGTCCTTCTGGGAAGCAATGTGATTTCCAAAGGACATGTGCAAGAGCTGACCAGGGCTTGATGATGAAAGGGAGCCTTGGAAAGTGCAAACGTTGGAGACTGCTGTTCTGCTTAGAGAGGAAGAAACCTAATCATGTGCAGGTTTTATCATCTCCTGTTCCTCAGTCTGATTGCATTAGCACCAAAGACTGGTGCTTGATCACTTCTAATGTGTGTTGCTATATGAGCCATCTATCTGCAGTTTATATACAGGGCTGTGGGGAGCTCCCCTTGAAAGCTGGAACATTTGCTCCCAAATCTGCTTCAGAAAAAAAAAGAAAAACAAAACCCAAATTATCCCAGGGTCAAAATTCTTGGGTGGCCCCTGTATTAATTTAATGAGGGATTGGGATTTGTGCCTGCCCATTAAGGTGTAGGGCTGAGTGAGGGAGGCAGGGCACCTCTGCAGGAGAGGGGGATTGTCCTTGTAGAAAACCACTCCGAGCCCAGGGTGTTTTTGCCAAAAACACAACACCAGTTTCAGCGCCGGGAGGGCTGTGATTTCTCACATCAGTGAGGCTCTCACACATCACTCCTCAAATAACAAGATTGGCTTTTTGTTGTTTTTTTTTTCCTTGCTCTCCAAGACTGGGAGGAAAAAAAAATGCAGGATGTGAATTTAATCCTCAGGTTGGCATCTGTGGGTGTCTGGATATTTATATGGCTCTGGCTGTGGCAGTGTGTGTGCTCAGGGTTACCAGCTGTCCCAGAGGGTTATAATGAAGATTAACTCAGCAAAAGCCGTTTAAAATTTAATAATTACATAAAATACTTATGCTGGCCATTCTCATGCAGAATAAAGCAAGAGCAAGTCCACTCTGTGGGTCTCTGGTGTAGCATCCTGTGGTGGTGGGCAGGAGTTCAGATGGGTCTCGGGAGGGTTGGACCAAGGGGCTGTTAGAGAGGTGACTTCCACATAATGTATTGGGAAAAGAGGTCTTGTCTCATGATTCTCAAGTTCCCGGGTTGGAAACATGTTCTTAACTGCATGTGGTTGATCACAGACCTCTCTCCACTGTCTGGTTTGGTTATTTTCCAGAAAACTTGTGGGAAGTGATTGTTAGAAGTCCCTTTCTGCCTTTCAAGATTTTCAGTTTTGTCTTTAAAAAAAACCCAACAAACTCCAAACATATAATTTTGTGGTTTGTTGTCTAAACAGCTCTTGCTGAGGATATGAATCACTGGGTCCTGGGAGGGTCTGATAGCAACATTGTTGTCCATGGTTGGGAAAAATGTTCTGTCACTAACAAATCTTCATGAGTGTATCCTTTCCAACTGTCTGACAAAAAAACTAGAGGTCATCTAGTTTCTACCCCACTACTGTGGGCTGGGATGCCACCCACTAGACCAGATTGCTCAGACCCTGTCCAGCCTGGCCTTGAACAGTTCCAGGGATGGAGCAGCCACAGCTTCCCTGAGCTTCCTGTTCCAGGGCTTCACCACCCTCACAGGGAAGAATTTCTTCTTTGTGTCCAATCTAACCCTGCTCTCATTCAGTTCCAGGCCCTTCCTTCTTTCCCCCTTGTCCTGTCACTGCACGCCCATGTTCAAGATCCCTCTCCAGATCTCTTGTAGCCCCTTTAGGTATTGGCAGGCTGCAGTAAGGTCATCCTGGAGCCTTTTCTTCTCTAGACTGAACAAACTGTCTTATTATGAGAGGTGTTTCAGTCCCCTGACCATTTTTGTGGCCTTTACTGGACCTGATTTAACAGGTCCACATCCTTTTTATGTTGGGGACCCCAGGGCTGGACACAGCACACCAGCACCTCCCAGTCCTTGGCAGAGCTGCTCTCAGCCCCTTCATCCTCCAGCCTGTGCCAATACTGGTGATTGTCCTTGCCCAGGTGGAGAACCTGGCACCTTTTCAAACTTCCTCATTTGGGACCTGAAGTATATTTCGAGTGGCAGGGGGAGGAATTGAGTTTCCAATAACTTCCCCTTTTTGGCAGCAATTGGTGGAGTTTTTGCATTTTGGAAGGGTATTGCACGCTTGGGATTTCTAAGTCCTGGTCTGGTTGTGCTGTGGTATCGTGTCAGCTGGTGTGTGGATGTGCTGCATCCTGGCTCTCTTGTACAGGCTCTCAGTGTGTGCTCAGACATAAAAATAGGCTGCTGTGGCTGGGTTTCACATGAGTCAGGAGGATATTTGGAGGAGGGAGGTGGGCTGAGCTCAGGAGTAGAGCTGGCTTTGCAGTGATTTGGAGCTTTTATCTGGGTGTAGGGGAGGGTTGGGCTGCATCAGTGTGGTTTTTCTGTCTGACTTGTGTGTGCCCTTGGGCTGTGTTCTCTGTAATGCTTCATCCAGCCTGCCTGTCACAGTCAGGATTTGTCACAGCATGTGGTGCACAGATTAATATTGCCCATCTCTGGAATACCTCTGTGTGTAGGTTGGTAGAAGCTCCAGGTGCTCCAGCTCAGAGTGGTACTGGGATGGTGGAGGTCATTTCCCCCAGGTGTCATGGGTGAACTTGTGGGACCTCATCCCTGGTGATGGAGGGCTTGGAGCATGAAGTTTCCTGAAATCCAGCCTTTCATGAAGCTGTTTCTGGAACCCTGGGCTGCTGAGCTCCTCTCTCCATGAGACTGTCGTGCCATGGGTCCTGGAAGATCTCCTAAACTTTCCTTCCCAGCTGTATAAGGTGCCTCTAAAACTTGAGCTGATGTTGTGTTAATCCTTTTTTATGCACTGTGTCCCTTCATTACTAGTGGGGTGAAAGGACACATGGCTTGGAGGAGCTCTGAGCATGAGGGCTCCCCTTAAAGGTGACATTTTCACTCTTGTGAAAAACGTTGTTTGCCTTGAGCTCTGAGAATGAAAACAATGACATTGTGAGAGGGTGGGGAGAGGAAGGAGCCTCAGCACCTCTGTGGCTGTGGTTTGACTTCCCTGCATCTGCTGCTGGGTGCTGGGGTGTCACCTTGGCGGGGCAGCTCTTCCTCTGGTCTCTAGTTTGCTTGAAGTTGTGAAAAAATAATGGCAGAGAAGAGAAGAGAAATGGTGCCTTGCAGGTGTTGTAGGTGAGCGTGCCTGCCCCGCTGGTCACACACCACACTGGCTCCTTGCCCCTGCTGGAGGCCAAATGGTGCTGAAGAACTGGGTCTGTGTCCAACCTGCAAATAGCACGGCGTGGGAGACCAGTGAGGCTTGTCCAGAACAAGGCATTCAAGCTCAGCCAAGCCCCAAGTGCGTGTTTGATGACCACCTTGGTGACGTGGAAGGACTGATGGCTCTGCCAACATCAAACCATACCGCAGCAGGGTGGGGCACATCTGAAGGAGCAGGAAGTGGATGGGAAAAAAACTTGAACCAGATTCAAAACAAGCAAGTGGAAGTCACTGAACAAACTGAAATCATGTTTATGGGGAAGATAGGACAGAGGTGAGCAGTGGCTAGAGAAGGGCAGTGGAACAGATGTGAAGAGTCTGGAGCACAAGTCTGAGAATGAGCAGCTGAAGGAGATGGAGCTGTTTAGACTAGAGAAAAGGAGGTTCAGGGGGTACCTTGCCACTCTCTACAACTACCTGACAGGAGGCTATAGAGAAGTGGAGGCCCTCCTTCTCCAGGAAGGTCCTCCCTTCAGCTCAGCATGTTTGTAGATGAGATGAAGGGAGGACCTTTCTGGAGAGGTAGGACTTGTATTTACTTGTGCCACTCTGGAGGCATTTGTCCATTTCCAGACTTGTCTCCATTTGTCCCAGTTTGCCCTGGCTGTAGATGGTGCCTGGTTATGCCTTCCTTCCCATGTGTGTATATGCTCCCTTGGGCTTCTCACTGGCCTGTGATGCACAACATCTTGGCCTTGTCCTGGCTTGAAGGTGTGGTCATCACCACCTTAAAATATTAGGGGGATACATGGTGTAGCCCAGCACAGCATTTAGAGACTTGCAGTGCTAAGATAATGGCCATTGAAATGCCACCTGCTCAGGTACCTGAGACATATATGGATGTCCTGGATCCTCCAGATCTGTCCTTGCCTGTTCTGGGCTGACCATGGAAAATGCAACTCAGCTGGATACAGCCGTGGGTGTTTCTCTTTAATTCCATTGTCTGAGGCATGAGCAAAGCTGGGTGATCAGTGGTGCTGGTTCCTGGCATCATGATGGAGAGGGGTGGACCTGTCTCCCACTTCAGCTGCAGGATGGTGACAGCTCTCCCAGCCTGTTCGTGTGGCCTGTGGTAAAAAGGAGGACGACTCAGGCTGTGGCAAGCTTGGACCAGCTTTAGCATAGCACCTGTGTGGCTGTGAGCAGCCTCACATGGGAAGCATGAAATGTGTGGTTTAAAGCACCATCTCTGCTGAGCTTGGCCATTTTACTTGAGATTGCTGTGGTCTGGAGGTCTTTGAGCACCATCTCCAGCCCTGGTGTCCAGAAGGGCATGGTGGGAAAAGATCCATATGATTTAGGGAGAGGGAGAAGATCCAGGACCTGTGGTGTAGCTGGAGTTTTTGCTGCACACACCATGGTATGCACCTTCCCATCCCAACAGGATGTTCCAGCGCTCTTAGTACTCTGCAGAGTAACTTGTAGGACTTCTGGAAATATAAAGTAGTAGGATGATAAGCTTGTTATAAGCATGACCATTTTATTTTAATGTGAGCAGTAATACTTGGCGGTTTGCAGCCACAGCTTGTCATGTAATGGTTTTAATCTTATTTTTTAAGAAGAGAGGGAGCAATGTTTTTCTTACTGACTGGAGCCAAATCTGCACTCTTGTCTGCATCTCTTCATCTCTCTCTGGGTTTTGTTTGCACAATATTGTAGTGGATGTAGCGAACATATGGGCCTTAAATTCATTTAATAGTTGCAAGAAAATGAGTTTAAGGTTCTTACAGTATTAAGGTAGACATTTCCAAATTCGTTTTTAATGGAACATTTGTTCTCCAAAGATTATTACGCCCTTTAAGTCCTCTGCTGCCTGGTGTGTTCTCGTGCCCAGGGATGTTATTTCCAAGGGATATAAACATGTTTATGGGCCCAATTTATTGAACAGTGAGATTAAATATACTAAACTTGAAAATGTCAGTAGAAGCATGAGCACACTGTCATAAATCCTGAGTGAGAACATTTGGACATAAATGTCGTGCTGCCGCATAAAACCAGTGCAAATCAAGTTGGGAGCAGCTGAAAACTTCTCTCACCAGTACAGCAGTTGTAAACACTGGGATTTGTCAGCATTAAATACATACATGGGAGCAGGTAGTATATGGGTTTTCCTTTTTCTGGGCTGACTAGATGTGCCACATGGGGGTCATAAACCAGCAAATTATGTTTTAATGCTTCTGTGTGTTTGATGTGCATGGGAGTGGGTGTGGGCAAAGCTCCCACCTAGCCATAACTCATTGTCTCACTGCAGGGCAGCACTGACAGAGAGACCCGATGCTGCTCACTTGATGTGTGTGTACATTAAAAAAATGGGCAGCATTCTCTCTCTCTCTTTCTGCTTATATATAGCTATATATATATATCGACCTAGCAAAAAATAATTGCTAAATATGAGAGTAAAGAAGTTCTGCAAGATTTATACAGTGAGATAACAACTTAAATAGTCTCTTAATATGTACTATATATATCTATATCTCAGTGCATAAGTCATTATCTATATATATCTATATATGGATATGTATGGATATATAATAGGCAGTACCACACAGGCTCATCCCTCTTTGCATTGCTGTCATTACCTTGGTGCACAAGCCTTGCAGAGCTTTTTCTATCCTTGTATTCACAGATTTTTACTTTTTTTATCCCTTGGATTGAGTGATAAAATCAAGCAGTACTGCATAAATCAGGCATTTTGCTGCTTTTATGCAAAAAGCAGTTAGGTCTGCTGCTTTAAAGGACCTGACTCCAAACCTGAGTTGTCTTTTGGGCTTCTTACCAGCCCGTGTATGTGATATCAGAAGGCACAAGGGCTTGGCTGCCAGTGTGTTCTGGGCTGCCTGTGCTTCTGCACAGCCAGCCTGGATGCAAAGTCATGGAGGGAGAGGAATTTGGGATTTGCCTGGAAGCACACAGCTCAGTCCCTTGAACTGAGGGCCACTGGATCTTCATCTGAGTAATGGGAAGCATTAATGAAACCAGACTTAATTCCTGCTGCTCTGTTGTGACGTGATGTGCACCAGTATCTGATGATCTGAGTCACATCAGTAACCCCAGAATAAATCCCACTAGCAGGTTCACAGCCTTTTCTCCATAGTTAGAACCAAGCCCTGTGGTTGGCTTGGGTTTTTTGGGTGAGTTGCATCCCCCATGCTGGGCTGGGTGGGCCAAACTTTTCTGGCAGGAGAAGCCCCAGCTCTGACAACTCCATGTGAGATGGTACAAGCATGTGTCTGTACACAGCTGGGGAGGGAGGTGTGGTTGTGGTGGGAGGAGGGTGGGGAAGTACCAAATGTGGTTTGCACTTTGGTGTTCCTGATTTAGAGCAGGTTTAGCACTGTCTGTGGATGCTCCGAGAACTGTGGGCTCTTGGCTGTGTTATCTAGTTTGGAAGTGAAAACTTAAGTCTATATATAGCAGGTTTGATAAGCTTTCCTTAAGTGAGAAGAGGTTTGGTCAAAAATATCTTCATGAAGCTTTATAGTTTTTTATATACTTCTTTTTATGTAAGCACATGTACATATATATGTAAAATACCTATGTTATATATAGAGATATACAGAAGTATGTATAATATATACACAGATATACACAAATACATATAAAAATATATCAGGCTGAATAGATACTTTAGAGATCTAAAGTGTGTGTATGTTGTATTGGGTTTGGATGGTCAGGTTTTGGAGCATTCCTCTCCCTTCATGACAGGGGTGGGTCCTGCAAGAAGCTTCCAGAAGCTTCACCCATGTCCAAGGGAGCCAATGCCAGCCAGCTGTAGGATGGACCCACCACTGTCCAGGGCTGAGCCCATCAGGGATGGTTGGAATGCCTCTGGGACAACAGACTTAAAAAGAGAAACAAAAAAAAGGCTGGTAACTTCAGCCAGTTGAGAGAGTAGTGAGAACATACGAGAGTGACAGCTCTGCAGACACCAGGGTCAGTGAAAAAGGAGGGGAGAGGGGAGAGGAGGCCAAGCTGGAGCAGGTTTGCTGGCAGGACCTGTGGAAGGGACCCATGCTGGAGCAAGGGAGGAGTGTGAGGATTCATCCCACATAGGAGCACGGAGCAGCAGAGACAACATGTGATGGACTGACCACAGATCCCTTTCTCTGTCTCCCTGCACTGCTGAGGGAAGGAGGAAGAGAATTCAGGAGTGACATTAAACCTGGGAAAAAGGGAGAAGTGGGTGGGAAGTGATTTAGTTTTTATTTCCCATTACCCTATTCTGCTTTGATTAGCAAAAAGTCAAACTAATTTCCCCAAGCTGTGTCTGGTTTGCCAGTGACAGTCCCTGGTGAGGGATCTTGCCCTGCCTGTATCTCAACCCACGAGCCTTTTGTTATATCTTGTTCTATTTTCTGTCCCCTGCAGGTATAGAACAGCTTTGGTGGGGCAGCTGGTGTCCAGGCCATATACATATATGTACACACATATTTATAAAATATCTATGTAATACACAGAGAGATACAAAAATGTGTACCATATATCCATGTGTGTATATACACATGCACATGTATTAAAAAAGGATACCTATATCAGTCTTTATATTTTCTATAGTTTTTTTGGGGTTTTTTATATGTACATATTTGGCTATATCAGAGCTGTGAACTGAAGGCGCAGTTGGGAGGTTTGATCTAAAACTGCATTAGAAAGTGTTAAATTTTAGGCCAACTGGAAAAGCCCCAGCTATGATATTCTTCTGTAAGGAGCTATTTTTGCTGTTGTGCCTGCTGAGGGAAAGAGAAGTGCTCCCTGGAGCCATGGGGGCACACTGGCTTGGGAGGAAACCTGAGGTGTGGTTATCTCTCTGGAAAAAGTGAGTTTCTCTTTGCAGCTCACAGATGCTGACCCTTCATGTTGCTGTTTGAAACAAGGTGTTGCTCAGCTTGATAAAACAGGGTTAATTAGTTATTTTGGAGGAGATATGGCTTTATTTGAATCTTTAACTCCTGACCTGTAGTAGACTCAAGGATAAGTGTGCTGTTTGCATTGCTCCCTGACCTACACAGAGAAAACCCTCACTGTCTTGAGCCAGGGTGTCTCAAGTGCTTTTCTGTGGGAAACTCTGCCTTTTTGCTCTCTAGTTTCCTGCTAGGTCATTCATTCACCCAGTGCTCACCTGGCACAGCGTCTCCCACCCCATGACTGAGTCATCCCACCTGTCTGCACTGGAAATGGCCCTGAATGCAATCGTAGCTGCTGGATGTGCTTGTTATGAAAATGCTTATCTTTATAGAGGTGCTTTGGTGACTCACCTCTTAATCCAGCTCTCTCTCAAGGCAGTGGCTGCAGTGCAGGCATGTGGGTGAGCATGTGCTCTTCTGCCCTGTTCCTGCTCAGGTGGCTCAGTATCCAGGGTCTTCCTGTGCTGAAGAGTGCAGGAGATTTTACAGTTAAATTATTGATTTTAGAGTGTGTTGGATTAACTGATGGGTCTACCACCTTTTACATGCATAGCAGCTATTGAGCATGTTATGGGTGCTTCTTCTCTGCAGCCTGAACTCATAAAAGGTGTTAAAACCATAACAATTACAACAAAATCTCAAAGACCTACCCAAGAAAAGCAAAGTGTGGCCGTTTGGGCATGGGAGCAGCTTCGCTAGACCTGGCATCTGCAGACCCCTCTGCCTCACCTGTGCCTTCTCTGCCCCCGCAGGCATCGACATCCTCAAGCTGGTGGCGGCGCAGGTGGGGAGCCAGTGGAAGGACATCTACCAGTTCCTGTGCAACGCCAGCGAGCGGGAAGTGGCGGCCTTCTCCAACGGCTACGCGGCCGACCACGAGCGCGCCTACGCCGCCCTGCAGCACTGGACCATCCGCGGGCCCGAGGCCAGCCTGGCCCAGCTCATCAGCGCGCTCCGCCAGCACCGCCGCAACGACGTGGTGGAGAAGATCCGCGGCCTCATGGAGGACACGGCGCCGGTAACGCCGGGCTGGGCCGCCGGGTGGGACACGCTGGGTGGGACACGCCGGGCTGGGCCGCCGGGTGGGATACGCTGGGCTGGGATCCGGCTGTGGCCTTGAGCTTAGCTCCCTCTCTTCATGGAGCTCCTCAGAGGCTTGTGTTAGCTGTGCAGTGCTTTTGCCAGTGTTTGGTCAAATCCCAGTCCAAGTTTTGGTGGGCTCTAGAGTCCCATGTGCTTGACATGTATCTTTGAAGATCACCAGGAGGATCTGGTAGCTGAGCCCTCGTGCCAGGGACATGGAGGAAAAAGCATCCCCCTTTAAACTTGCTCTCAAATGCCGTGGGTTTGTGAGAAGAGCCAAGTACCCTTGAACACTAAGTGTTGCTTCCTCCAAAATGGTGACTGGTAGCCATGCATGCAGTCCTCCAGGGTTGTTGCTCTTCTTTGGCAGTGTTGGCCTTAAACAGTCCCATATTTTAGGAGAATAAATAAATTGCTGCAGAAAATCCTGCCAGTAGGATGTAAGTCGTCAGGTGGTCCTTCAGTGGCCTTTGCAGATTTGTTTTGGCCACTGCTGCCTGACTTGTTTCAGATTTTAGGTTCTGATAACTCAGTGGTCTGCCAGAAGTGTTTGTGAAGGTGATGAGTGGGGCTTTTTCTGAACACAGAAGCCAGTTGGGTAACATGTAGATGGAGATGAGGGTTGAGGCATGGCTCTTCCTTCTAAACTGGTTGGTGAAACATTTCCCGTTGCCTTAGCAGTGACCCAGACTCAAAGGGGAGCAGGTGGGTGCTTGCAGACCTCTCTGGACTCTTGATGGGGACTTGGCAAGGTGGACCTTCACTCACAATAGAGCTTCTGAAGCAGAGTGTTTGTCAAGGGATTCCCAAATTCTGATTTGATCATCACAAACTTCCCCCTATATGAGGGATTAATATTCCCCTTCACTGTGTTGCATATCTTAAATTATTTCATTTGACCCCTTCACCATGTCATTATTTTGTTTAGTGTATGAAACACCTTGTTCCCTTGTTCCCATTGCATGAAATCAGATGTTGGGATGTGTTGGCAGGAGCCCTAGGCTTGTGTTTTGGAGAGACCCTGAGTCAGATGTGTGCTGAACATCCTGCCCAGATCTTGGATAGGTTGGCTTTGCCAGCTGCCTGATCTCTCCTGCTCCTGTTCTGCTGTTTTTTTCCTTTCAGCTCCTGGTAACTAAGCAGCATGTGGCCTTCTCATTGGTGGAAAAAATAAAATTAAAAAACCCAAGGCAAAGCTATGTTTAGGAAGAGAAGAGAGACGGGAAGAATTGCCATTTTGCACATATGAATTAAAGTTTCCAGCATGTGCAGTGTCCCAGAAGGACACGTTGTCCTCTTGCTCTCCTGGAGCAGGTGGTAATGTGTGTCCTTGTAGTTACTGCTTTGACTTTGAATACTGTGACAAAGCTCTGGGCAAGGTCGTTGGATAAAACCCGGGGCTTGTTCCTCAGCACGACATATAATTAACAGACTGGGGCTGTGCAGTGCTGATGCCCCTGGCTCTTTTGGCCAAGACCATCAGGCTGTGCTTATCAAACAGTTACAGAATGCAGGTGGTGGCTCCAGGAGCAGGATTTATGGGTGACCTGTCAGGGTGGAGGACTCCCAGTGGTGGAGTAACCACAAGCTGTGCCCATAACTCTGAAAATACAGCAAGCAGATGCTCCAGGGAATGAATAAACCCAGATCTCAAGGATAACTGGATGAAAGTGGACTTCCTAAACAGCTCTCCTGTGTCTCTTTGTTTTTTAAAACAGTACGTTGTCTTTTCCAGTATCCAGCACACCTGGACCCTGGGGTGGTTCCCCATCAGTTTCACTTGTTTTTCTAGAAATGAGTAAAATTGGGTTGTTGATCTTTTGAGCAGGTGGGTCAAGTCCACATGAAAAATTTGGCATATTTCAGCAAAGGAGTTGTTTTTTGACAAATTCACCCAAGCTGTCACATCCTCTCTCCCTGTTCATCTGATTGGGCTTTTTCAGATGAGCATCCCGCACGATCAACCTTAGGAGTTGGTCACTGCCCAGCCCTGGACATCCTGGAGCTGTGTGTGGGATGTCACAGCCTGGCAGCACCCCAGGGTACAGATCCAGCAGGGCGGCACATTGTGTTTCTGTGAGGTGCTACCTGCTGGAACCTGTCTGCCTCCTCTCCCTGGGCTGGCTCCTGTGCTGTCAACGTGGGTGGTGATACAATGGCCCTGCAGGGAATGTGGGAAGCAGTTTGTGCATGGGAGACCAAATCCCTGGAGAATTGTGCTGGTGGCTTATCATCATCACAGCAGTCCAGGAAGCCAAGAGCTTGGTGCCAGGAGCAGGCATGAAGGTTGATCTTTGAGTTTTTTTTTTTTAATCTGCTGGTTGGAAAGCCTTTAATTAGAGCTAATTGAAGTTTGACTCTGGGCGATTTGTCTATCCAAACACAGATAAATTGGGGCAGTTTTTCTCTGCACCAAAGTGGTTTGATCCAGAGGAACGTGTCACCCTATTGGTAACAAAAGTGGGTCCTGTGCTCTCCAGCCCTGCAGAAGGAGTCTTGCAAAAAAAAAAAAAAAAAAAAAAAACACCAAAAAAACCCCTCAAAACAGCAAAAAAGAATAAAAAGAGTTTTTGGTGCTGCAGGGGGAGTGAGGACTCTCATAAGCAATGCACATGCATGCATCCTCCCTGTGGCTAAGTTGCCCAGAGAGGTTGTAGATGTCCCATCTCTGTAAGTGTTCAAGGCCAGATTGGACAGGGCTTGGAGCAGCCTGGTGTAGAGGAAGGTGTCCCTGCCCCTGGCAGAGTGTTGGAACAAGGTGAGCTTTAAGATCCCTTCCAACCCAAACCATTTTGTGAGTCCAAGTAACAGCACGATGCCCTTAGGGTGACCTGAGCCAGCAGCAAATCTCCAACACATGTTGGTGTGTCCTACATGGGCCCAGGATGGATGGATGCATGGATGGCTGTGCTGTCTGGGATGTCTTTGGCTCTGCCCAGGATCCCTGGGTGCAAAATGGAGTTTTCCCATCTCTCTGTATGATTCCTGTGTCATAAGAAAGCACTGACACCCCCAAGTCATGGGTAAAAATTGTTATTGAATGCTGTAGTTCTCAGATGGCAAACAGTACCCTAAACACATTTCATCCCACCCACTATTGCATCCTTCTCTTAAGTCCTTTATCTGGTGTCTGCCTTCAACTTATAAACCTAAAGAGGCAAAGCTGCTCTCTCCTGTAGCACCCTGTTCCCTCGGCAGCCTTTTGCGCTCTGAAATCCAAACATTTACAACCTCTGATAGGAATAGGGGAATTAATGGAAGTCTCTAGAGTGTTAACAGCATGAAGCAGAAACATTTTCCTTCAGGTGAGGAACAGCTCCACTGCACACTTGCCTGCATTTTTAGCTGTGGGGGATTATGCTGGTTTTGCATGGCGCTGGATGAATTTAGGTTAAGCCGAGATTAGCCTTCTGAATCATTTTGCTCGGGGTTTTTTGCAGTTGAGCCAGAAAATACAGTGAGTGCAGAAGCTGTGGGAAGGTTTTTAGGGGTGCATTTAACTCACAGGGCTCCTGTTAAAGCCTGGCCCTGGCCCCAAATGTTTGTTGGACTCAAGGTTTGCAAAATCTGTCCCCTTGCAGGCAGGTTTTCCAGACAGTGGCAAGCCTGTGCACTGCTTAGCAAGCACAGGCACATCCCAAATTAGTGGTGCTGACAACAAAAACAGGGGAAAAGGGTGGGGGAAGAAGGGAGGGGTTTCTCCCTGCCATCCCAGGAAACTGCAATTCTCCATTTTTGGGGCTAAAATCAGAAAAACTGATTTTTACCAGTATCCACTGAGTAATGAGATTTTTTTTTTTTATTGTGGTGCATAACAGCATTTTGCAGCTCTCAAGGGGCTCTGTGCTCACCTGGGCTGGCCTGGGGTGGAGTTGGCACAGCCTGGCCATATTGGCTCCCCTGAGTGTCCTGTTGTGAGCAGTGCTTTAAGCTCTTATCGTTTTATTTATGGCTCTGCTGGCCTCGGCTGAAATATCTCAGGGGCTGGATGGAAGGGAAGCAAACAGCCTCCCTCACTCAGGGCATTCAGCAGCACAGCCTCAGCAAAGCTGAAAAACAAACCCACAACATGAATAAGGGAGATGTTGAAAGTGGAGAGGGGAAGGCTACAGCCCCAAGCCCAGCAAAGTTTAGTTTTGTGGCTAATTTCATGCTGCATAAAACCCCATGAGTCAGCAGATGTGTCAAGGCTGGGGCTGGTGCAAGGTTAAGCTGTGGGGTTTTGGGGTATTGCAGAGGAGAAGAGGATGTGAAAGCAAGCTCGTGTCCGGGCACGTGAGTGTGGCAGTACCCTGGGGCTCGGTTTCTTGCTCTTTCACAGGTCAAAACCCTGAGGAGGGAAGTCAAGAGCCTGAAGCAGTGTGCCTCAAACTCTGTCAGCTCCCACCCATCCCCTTCACTTCCTCTTCTGGCAATGCAGGACTGGGCAGGGCCCAGTAATTAGGAATTAAGTTTGTGCTGCATTCACGTGCCTGCAGTGGAGTGAGGGTAAAGCTGTTGGATGGATTTCCCAGCCGGAGGGGCCTGTGGTCTGAGGGCTGGGAAGTGCCCAGGCAGCCAGGAAAAGAATGAAATTGCCTTCTGGACTTGCATCAGGTTTTATTTGAGGCACAAAGCTGTAAGGTGAAGTGGTCAGAGCCCTGGGGAAGGCGTAGGGCTGGCTGGGTTTTGCTGGAGCGGGCATCACTCCAGGTTTGCTCTATAAGGCATGACTTGATTTTCACAAACTGGGGTTGGGTTTGAACTATGCCAGAGAATGTGCAATAAACAAAATGTAATAATTCATAAAGTAATGCAAAGAGAAACAGCATAAACACAAAAATATAAACTTTATATACACAGTGATATTGAGGTTTCCCTGCTGTGGTGGCCACATCTCCTGGGGCCTCTGTTTTTGCAGTGTGATGGGTTTGGGAGCATAAGAGGAAACTAGAAGATGGTTTCTTCTACTAGCCAAACTCAGTATCGACTAACTTGGCCTGTAATTGGATTGGGAACCTCTTCATCAGGGCTTCATCACCTCTTCATTATGGTTTGAGTTGAAAAAGTGAGAGGGCAAATCCATAGAAAGGAGAAGCTACCAGTAGCTGTCTTGGAGACATCATGTGCTTGAGAAGCACTTGGCTCACAGACAGCCAGGGCAGGGCTACTGGGGAAGAGCTATTTCCTCTGTGGGTGGCTGCAGTTTTGGTTGTGGCATTTCAACCCTCCCCAGACCCAGTATTGCCCATCCTGAGTTGTGTGAGGTTTGACTTGAGCAGCTCTTCCCCAGGGCTGCCTTTTGTTGAGGGAGGACACTCCACAGGAGATGTGTTGAGCATTCTGCTGAAACCACACGGGTGAGGTGAAGAGCACAGAGAGGAAATTTGTGTTTTCCTACCTCAGCACCCTCATGGTCTTCCCATCATGGCAGAGGACATGCTTCTTGCTCTGCAGCACCACACACCATCACTGCTCTTCTCTGACACCTCAGTGAGACCTCATGACCCTGCCAGTGGTGTTTAATCTGCCAGGGTCTGTCTGCCCTCAGGGTGGATCCCCAAACACCCCGTGCACCCTGAAGCTGCTGATGCAGAGGTATCCTCCCTATCCTTGTGGGGTCCACAGCAAGAGCATTTCCCACCAGCACCACTCTGTGCCTGCAGCATCACCTGTGCCAGGCTGCTGCCCAGCCCACCCTGCTCCATGTGCCGGGGTTTTTCCTGCCGCATTCCCTACGGAGGCACAACAGACCTGGGAATAAGGGCTGGTGTCAGTCTGGTGTCATCTTCTGGCAGGGAATCTGGGAAACGGCCGCCTCGGTGCTAAATTTATCCCCCCCACATCCTGGAGGGTGCACAGCCACCCTCAGCAGCAGCCAGCCTGCCACCCGCTTTTGTTCCCGCCTAGTTGCGGCAGGAGGAATTGCTGGGAAGCATTGCCTGAGGGGAGGGTGTTTTTTAGTGCCTGCTGCTGCTCCTTCCTAATATTAGCACAGCAGCTGCAGTTTCTGTTTGTCTGAGCTAAGCTTTTATTGCAGTACTGTAAAACTGAGGCAGCAAATGGGACCAACCCGTTCAAATAGAGCTGGTGAGAGCAGCTGTGAAAGAAAACAAAGCCAAGCCTATGTCTTCTCCTGCCCCTATCCCCTTCTGTCCCCTTTTCTTCCTTTTAGGAAGGGCCTTCAGAGACCCTGAGCTGCTTAGAGCACCCTCCCAGCTGCACTGGGATCCAAGGGGATGCTGGTGCTTGAACTGCGGTCTAAAGGGCTGCAAGTACACAGGAGCTTTTAGGATTTTGTTTATTAGTATTTTTTGGCATTGAAAATCTCTTCGTGCTGTGCTCAGAAAAAGAAAAAAACTAACAAAAAAACCTAACAGCAAAACCTGGCAGAGCACCTCTGATGGGTTGTAGGAGGGTGCTGATGTGACAAAGCCACTGCAGTGCATTTGGTTTCTATGCTGGACTGCATCTAACAGTGTCCCACGTGTCTCCTTTTGCAGGTGCAGATGCAGCCCCAGTGGCAAGCGCAGGAGCCCAGCAACGAGGATGTAAAGGTGAGAAATCCCATGGCTCTGGAAAGGCAAAAGGGTTGCAAGAGGGTTTTTTTGTGGGGTTTTTTCCCAGCCAGAGCTTGGTTTCACTCAATCACCACCGTTCATAAAAATAGGGATGGCCAGGATGGTTTCAATGCAGTGAGTCACAGGCTATGAATAGTGTGTTTTTACACCTATTCCACAGGCTTCACCTCGCAGCAGCCTTTTGCATTCCCTGGTCTTTCACAGCCCTCATTCCCAGTTGCTTTCTTCCTGTGGTTTAAACATTAACACACATCCAAGCATCCTGTTTGCTTTGCTTCAAGCTTGCAACCTTCAGCTATTTGGAAAGCTTTGGGCTCCCTGAACAGCTATAGTCAAATAACCTCAGGTGATTTTGTCTTTCCACCGTGTTTTAGCAGCTGTTTAATTAAATTCCAAATGAGTTGGTTCTGGGAAGACAGAGCTGGGGCAGCTGTCTGCTCCCTGCCCTCCCTTGGCCAATTGTTGCTCGGTCATCAGGCTCCTTTTTGGGAATTGGTAGGTGGGTTTGTGGTTGGATATTAGGTAGATGAGCTGCACAAGCAAAAACTAATCCCTAAAGGCTGTGTTATTTTTAAAGGGGATATCAGAGCATATTACCATATGGAAAGTGGCCAGCTGCTGCCCTGGTCCTTCCCTTGATATTCCTCCTTAATGGACATAGCTGATTCTTCATGATGAGCTGTACTGGAACGGGAGTTTCAGAGGAGAAGGCAGATTCTTTTAATTAAAAATTAAAGCTGACTTTTATTTTTAACATGCCTATTGCGTAATGCACTGAGCTAGAACAAATCCTCCCCTGTTTATTTTCAATGAGGGGAGAAAAAAAACCCCTTTTATTCTACCAGGAACAGGCTTCAATGTTAATTTAATGTGAACTAATGGGCGTCCCAGCAGACATGTGATTTGTGGGTGGCGAATTCCTCGACACGGATGAGGAATGTTCAGGCACATCCATGCTGGCGCGGAGGTGGCTCAGCAGCGCCCTTTCCCACAGCCTTTAATCCCAATTTTGCATTTTATGCCTGGGTTGTAGGCAAAAGCCTGTTAGCTGGAATAGCCTGATCTTCCCTCTGTAGGAGAAAACAGGGTTGTGAAATGCTGTTGGGAAAGGGAATTACATGGGGACAGGACTTGCAATTCTTTTCCCTGGCAGGTCAAGCAGGGACACAAGGTTGGGGAAGAAGGTTAAATACTGGATGGCCCTTAAAATAACCTGTTTAGAGGGTCCTGGTGACCTGCATTAGTGCCCAAGCTGCCAGCCAGGGATGTGAGGATGCTGGCCCAGGCATCTCATGCCTGCAGGGAGTGGGAACTAGAAATGCTCTGCTTGAGATTTGCACCGTGAGGGGATGTTGAGAGGCAAAGGAGGGTAGATAATGTTGGCTGCTGTCTTGGAGGTAGGAAGGAGTTTCGAAGAAGAAACATGCAGAGTACAGTCAAATTAGGAAGCAGGTTCACACCAGCACCCAAATTCATAGAATCATAGAATTGTTAAGGTTGGAAATAACGTTTGAGATCACTGAGTCCAATCCTTAACCCAACACTGCCAAGTCCACCACTAAACCATGTCCCCAACTGCCACACCCACACGTTTTATTAATCCCTCCAGGGATGGTGATTTCACCACTTCTCTGGACAGCCTGTTACTATTCCTGACCACTCTTTCGGTGAATATATTTTTTTTAATACTCAGTCTAAATCTCCCCTGGCACAGCTTCAGGCCATTTCATCTTGTCCTGTCACTTGTCACCTGTCACTTGTCAAATGGTGCTGCTTTCCAGTGCAGTGCTTCCCAGCAGTGCTTGCTGCTCCTGATGTCTTCAGAACTGTGGAGCTGAACGTTTGCCCTTGACTCATATTAGGACAGGGAAAAGCAAAGGCACTTGTGACATTGTGGTCAGTGCTAGCTCCTGCCTGTCCTTCCTTGCACTGAACTTGGAGTCTGGTAGGATGGACTTTTCCATCAGGCTTTAATGGAATGCTCACAGGAGCAATGGTGAGATGGGGCAAGCAAATCATTAATTTGATGTGGAGCTGGTCAGAGCCATGTGCTGCACTGGAGATCCATGAAGGGTCTCACAGCCGCCCTTGCCCTGCTGCCTTGGCACCGGTTGGAGCTGTGGAGCCAGGCTGTGCTTTGCTTTTAGCAAACAACAGGTGTGCAGCAGGTTTTGGACATCATCACCTCTTGCCTCCGAGAGCTGTGCTTTAGGCTCTAATAAACTGAGTCTGAGAAGGAAAACCCAGCTAAAATGTTCTGCTGAGGTTGCACGTGCCATCGTGGTGCAGTGGTTGCTCCTACCAGGTGTCCCAAGGGCGTGGGTTGTGTTACCTCTCCTGCCTGATGTGCCAGATGGCAGTGCTGATGTCCGCCCCGGGTCATCCCCTGTGCCTGTTGTGGGACAGCAGAACAGGTGGGCTGGAATGCTGAGGGTGGGCTGGAAGGTTTTGAAAGCCAGGGTGCAGGCGGGTTTGGGTGTTACCCGTTACGTAACTTCCCCCCAGTTAATTTTCCCTCTCCTTCCTCCCCCCACAGCTGGAAGGTGACAAGCTGGCGCTGCCGGTGAGCCCGAGCCCGGTGAGCCCCGCGCCCACGCCCAGCCCCAAGCCCCCCGAGGCGGCCGTGCTCACCGTGGAGCCCTCCCCTTCGGAGAAGAAATGCTTCTTTGTCGACGAGGCCGAGCCTCTCCTGCGCTGCGACTCCACCTCCAGTGGCTCCTCCGCGCTCAGCCGGACAGGCTCTTTTATTACCAAAGGTACCTAAAGCAGCCCAGGGCAGAGTGGGAGGACAGAGGGGACACCATGGCTTGTCCCATGTGGTCAGTACACGTGGTAGAGCTACCCAACACACGGTATCATTAAAGTAAATAACTGGGAATACTGGCTCTCTGGGATACACTTATCACATCCTCATTCCCCATCACAATATCCTGTTAGCAAAGATGATACAGATTTCAGACAGAAAAACGTCTTTAAAGACTTTTAACTCTTTCAAGTTCTGCCAGGGAAGTTGTATCATCCCTGGGTGTTTGGGGGATGTTTCTCCTGACTTTTGGCTCTTGCACTGGCCTGTGCATTTCTGCATGAGATGAAAGCAGAGAATGTAATTTCCAGACTGATTTTTTTTTCAGTTTTTTTTAAACTTTTTTCACTCTTCGTCCACATTACTGCGGACATAAAGTACCATTAGTCTCCTCCCTTTATTTTAGGGGCTTTAATTTCCTGTGTTTAACTTGCTGCATTTAATCTTCTTTTAACTTCTGATGAAGGTGAAACGCTGACCTCAGTCAATCTACCAAATTTATACTTGGGGTGTGAAAGTAAAGCTTACCCAATGAAAACAACTTGAGAGAGCAGAATTCAGCTTTTTTGGCTCCTCTCCTGCCCTCACTTTTCCAAACTGGCCATTCAGCATTTACAAATGCTGTGTTTGCTCTTGCAGGATCCTGGCTGAGGTGCCTCAGCAGCACTGCCTTCTCCATCTTCTCTCCTGCCCATCACTTGTCACCCTCCACCTTTTCCCACAGTTCTACTCGTGCCGTGTCCCTCTCCAGAGGTGGCACTAGGGGATGGACTGAGGAGAACAAGCCCTGGTTAGCAGAGGTTTCTTGAGGAGTTTCTTGACCAATCCCCTTTTTCTCCTACAGAAAAGAAGGACACCGTCCTGCGCCAGGTGCGCCTGGACCCGTGCGACCTGCAGCCCATCTTTGATGACATGCTGCACATCCTCAACCCCGAGGAGCTCCACGTGATCGAGGAGATCCCGCAGGCCGAAGACAAGCTGGACAGGCTATTTGAGATCGCTGGAGTCAAGAGCCAGGAAGCCAGCCAGACCCTCCTGGACTCTGTCTATAGCCACCTTCCTGATTTACTGTAGGCACTGGGTCACCGCACGCTCTCTGAATATCTGCTAGAGCTAGCTTGGCACTCGTTAAGATGACCAACAATACGCAGGCGGGATTTGTTGTAGAATATACGGCCAGTATTTTCGTTGAGGTGTCCTTGGTTTTTGGAGGGGGTGCAGTTTGCCAGCGTTGCACCCCTCCACCGTAACTCTATTGCTCAGTCTCTGCACCCTCTGCCCCCTCCCCAAGCCTCTCTTCTCCTTGTTCTCATTCCAATCAGATCAGCCGATGCACTTTAAAAACAAAAGCAAACAAACAAAAACATCCAAAACCACAGTTAATGAACGAAAAGACCACAAATCTGGTGTAATCTAACACATCAGACTGGGGATTGCTCTGTAACCCCCTTCCTCTGTTAAAGCTGTCGCTCGGAGTGACTGTCTCCCACCACCTCCCTTTGCCTCGGGGCAGTAAATGGCAAAAACACACAAAAATCCCACCCCAATTGTTGCTGGTTACTGTCTCTTAACGCAGCTAAGCTTCCCACCCGAGCTGACTTTTTATTTTTTTTAATGTACTCTTGTTTGGCTCATATCCATTGCTGAGATTTTACTAGCACGGTTATTTATTGTATGGTTTTCACCCGGACAACGCATCGCGCTCCTAATAGGCTACAGCACAAGCGCTTAAACCACAAGGAGAAGGGTCAAGTCCCACCAACCTTGGAGGCAGTGGAAAGATCCTTTGCCTCCAGTTGAATGTAAGGAGTTATCCTGCCTTGCCACGTGTGGGAATGGTGGGGCCCCAAAGGGAGCTGGTGCTGGACGTGGGGAGGCGAAGGCTGCCGGTGGTCCTGCTCTCCTCGTGCTGTAAGACTTAAACCAAGCAATGCTTTTACACTCGTGTCTCTTGTTTTTTATACAGACGTGGCCGGTAAGTTCTACGAAGACCTTATGTGGTCTCAATAGTCTCTTCAAATCACACTTCACTTTTTATTAAACGAGGTCGGGGGTGGGGGGTGTGGGGGACAAAAAGCTGCATCGTAAGAAGTCTGTCTGATTATATTTGCAATTATTATGCTCCCGTAATGAACAGTCTGTACTACGCTCAATTTGAAGAAATAATGGCATGAGGGTGGCATGAGCTGCCCCGTGGGAAGGGGTGGGAGTGGGGGAAGAGGGGAATGAATTGAAAAATTGCCTTCCGGTGTACTAATTTATTAATAAATACTAGGTGTTTGTTACTTGACACGATTCTGCGTTAACCTCCTTAACAGCTGCCTCTGCTCGGGGACACCTGGGTTGGGGCAGGGGCTTGCTTGGGGTGCCCATGGTGATGAGGGGGATTTTGGAGTTTTGGGGTCGTGAGGAGGTAGCTTGAGGCCAAAACATGATTTCTTTCTGTTTTCAGCACTGCCTTGAGTCCCTGCAGTCACTGCTAGAGCTCCCTGCAGGGTCCCCACCCTGTGCTGGGGTAGGGGACCTGTGCTAATCCCCATAGCAGTGGCAGATCAGATGGCTGATGGGGCTTGCAGGGTTGGGTTTTGCAAGCTCTCAAAAGGCTTTGTGGCATTTTGGGGAGGCTGAAGTATTAATTTTCCAGGAAGCAGCTGCTGTGCTGAGTCACTCCTGAGCGAAGGTCTTGCAGTCACAGCGTTTCTGTCGCTGTTACGTTACCCATGTCCTTAAAGTCTGCACTTCCAAATAACTCATCCCTTGTTATTCTGTCTACAAATTGAATCCTTAATGGGACAAATGCTTCTGGTTTATAAGGCTGACATTTTGTTTACTTGGCTCCAGAGTGATTTCTGTTACTGAGGGTGCTGTGTTTTCCTTCTGGCTGACACCAGAAATTGCTGGTGCAGGACTATACATAGGTACACAATTAAAACTTTTCAACAATGCACTGATGAAATACAGTGTCAAATAGCAAGAACCTTTATTGGAAGCTCTGGGGTGGAGTTTTCCCCTCAGTAGCAGTAAAATATTTAGCTCTTGGTGCCTGCAGTTCTGAGGTAGAAGCCAGTATCAGCCTATTGGCAAGAGGTGTTGGGACCAGTGGTGGTTGATCCACCTGGGCAAGAATTGGTAAGGGGAGGGAAGTATGCAATTCTGGGCTCAATCAATAGTTGACTTTAAATTATCCTTAGCAGATTCTTGGAGCAAGTCCAGCTGGGAAGTAAGAAGTTGTCCTTTTCTGATGGTCCATGTTCTCCCATAAAAGGTGTGGGTTGTAAGCACTACAGCCATCATGCCACCCTCCTAGGGAACCACCAACCCCACCCTGCAGCTGCACTTCCTGTCCTGGCAGCCGCTCAGATTTTCTTATGGGCTTTGAAGGTAAAGCAAAAAGAAAAACAGTCCTGGGAAGAGGATTTAGCCAGCTGAGGAGACACCACAAAGCAGGCATGTTGTGGAGGTGCCTTGGCCTGGAGCTGCTGAGGAGGCACAAGGAAGCTGTTTGGTCCCTGGGTTGTTGGGATGCATTTAATTCATCTTGATGGCAGCTTGTGGAACAGCCAAGACTTGGGCAATCCTTGGCTCTGTCTGTGCTGTGCACGCTTCCAGCATGGTTCCTTTCTTTGATTGCACCTTTTCCCTGGCTCTGTCATTTCAGATTTCCAACTTTTTGTTGTATGCATATGTATACGTGTGTACAATATATTTATTTGATATATTCATCTATGCATTATATATTTAGATATGCTACATAAATATTTTAATATATCTTGCTATTTCTATATTTACATATTTTCCTATATTACTACTCTGTATTTTTATAGGTGTATAGTATATAAATATTTTCTGTCTCTGGGGGTGTGTAGGGAAAAATATCTGAGAGCAGCTGAGCCCCATGTACAGGCAGGGTATTTCCTGGCAGCGTGGGTGGTGTGAGGAGCCACAAGCCCTGTGCCCCCACCCCTCCTCTGAGCCAGTTCTCTAAAGCCTTAAGAAAATAAATCAGGCAGGTGGGATCAATGGGTTCATGACCTGGAGGCATAACTCCATGGGAGCAGAAATTGTCCTTGTTCTCATCTTTGTCTTACTCAAGACATCGGGGGCAATGCACAAACTGTGATGTGCAGCTCACGTGGGTGATGTCTTTGGCTAAAAAGGTAAAGGTGTGAATATAAAGATCTTTATAAATATATGTAATATGCATAAAAGTGTGTTTTATACAAAATCTGTATTGAAAATGTACTTGTGAGTGCATTGTAGGTGAGAGGTGAGGTTTGCCCCTTGCTCAGTCATGGTGTTTGAGGGGTGGGATTTGAGTACTGGGGTGGCAGTCCTGGGTGGTAGAGCCTGTGAAATCAGAGGGCACAAGGATGCATGATGAGGGCACAGCCTCCTCTGCCTGCTGTGGGCATCTTGCTTCAGAGCAGAGACTGAAATTTCTGGTGTGGGTTGCACAAAACATTTGCTGCCCCAGCCCTGCTTGTTGGGGCTGGGGTGTGAGGTGTGGAAAATGCATTTACCCTTAGGGTGACAGTGTTTGCTGGGACAAACCCTCCAGAGATGCCTCCAGCATGGCCTGGGCTGGCTCTGCTGATCCAGAGTCTTCTAATTCCTCCAGTGCAAATGAGCATTGGGATTTTATTTTTTAATTCTCCTTTGTTTCTTCCCCCCACCCATGGATTGCAGGTGCTCTCTGAAGAAGAACAAGACATGTTGTGCACTTTCCTCCTACCTTAGCCAAATTGGATTTTATCCTAATGGGGAATTAATTGCAACCCTCTGGGTGTGGCTGCTTACATCCCGGTTGGAAAGTACCCCGGGGTCTTCTGGGATGTCATTCACCCCTCTGGCTCCTTGTGTATCAGCCAGCTCTCTGTGGATTGCAGCAGTGTCTGTGTCAGAGGGAGGGTCTTGCAGCCTTTGTGTGAACAACTTGTGGGGAGATCAGACGAGATGGGGGGTGTCATGCAGGCTCAGTGTGGGATGTGGGGGTATTGTGGGATGTGGGGGATATTTGGGGGTCTGTGCCCATCACTGGGGCCACAAGGCCAGGCTGTGCTGTGTGTGGGAGGGAGGCAGGTTGGTACAGGCATCGCTCACCCCAAAATCCTCCCCTGGCATTGCTTGGCTACAAGATTTACACCACAAAGTCTTTGCAGCTGTTTTCTTCTCTTGGACTTTGCCCCTGTGAGTGCCTCGAGAGGGAAGTTTCCAGGGCAACTGGTAGGAAATGGGAAGATGGAGGAGAAATAAGAAGAACTATAATTTGTGTACTCATTAAGTACCTGCCTGATGACACCCCCTGAGGTATTTATCACACCATTTAGGATGCAGCTGCTGCTTCTCTGTGTGAGCATCCATGAGCTTTATAGTTTCTTTTGGGATACTCTAATTTAATTTTCCTTACTTTCTGGGGTGGAGGGAACTGGGTGGATAATAGAGGACCTGCCTTTTGTAGAAGCTGTGGGTGTTTCTGGCATCTCACAGTTGTTGCACCGTGCCCCAAGCCCTTGTAGCCAATGCACATTTGAGTCTCTGCTCCTGCTCCCAATTTCTGCTCCAATCCCCTCAGGGGAACCCCTTGGCTGCTGCACCAGCTTCACCTGTCTGCTCTCTGCTCTCTGTGGATGAGATTAACTTTGGATTTAATTTGAAGGGAATAATCTATAAGCATGCTGGTCTCAAAATACATTTCTGGGCACAGGGGCTTCTGCCAGGACCTGTCAGGCTCAGTGGGAAACTGGGACTGGGGCAGGACATTAATCTGCCTGACTTTGTTTCTGGCAGCTCTGATCTTTCCAGGCTAATACTTGGCAGGAATGATATTAACTAAACCATTGATCTTCCAGGGTCCTTCAGTAGCTGATGAATGCTTTTTGTGGCTTCTTCTCTTACTGATAATTTATTTTAAGAATAACAAGCTGTCTTACCACTCTCTCTGGTGAGCAGGGTGCCAGGTGCCTTTCTACTGAGGCTCACAGTGTTACTGTCATTTTGCAAGTGGGGAAACTTGAAGGACAGAGATCAAACTCCCCATAAGCAAATGAATCAGAAAAACAATCAGGGTTAAATTCAGAGAAAAGTCTTGCCCCAACAGCTCCTGTACCAGCCTGACTCGAGGAAGAAATGAGTGAGATTTGGGGCATAATGAGCCCCAGAAAAAGGGAAGGATGGAGGCAATGTTCCCAAACGATGCTTTCCATTAATTAATTTGCCCTTTAAATGAGACTTCTGAGCTGGGAATAAATCTATGGCTATGCTGGCTCCCTGGTTAGATCTTCTGCCTTCCTCTTGTCCCAAACAAGTACAGCTGGGAGGAAGGTCCAGGTCCAGAGCTGAGACAACAGGCCTGTCCTCTATCTTAGTTCCTGTCCCTCCCAGAGAAAACCATTCACTCCTGCCTTTTCCCCCAGCCTGTCCTGTCTCCCTAGAGCAGGGATGCTCCTTCTCTCTGCCCTGTGCAATGAACATGGCAGTGATGTCCATAACACTGATGGAAGAAAGACAAAATTGGGGCATGGAGCAATTTGGCCTTGTAAAGCAAAACAGCATGGGACCAGGGAACCCACCTGAAAATCACAGCTGTCCATAAGTGGTGAAAAAACAATTTTTTCCTCCCTTTATGTTTTTTCTCCTTTTCTTCCTTTTCCATGACTTTCCCCTGCACCTGGCCAACATTTCTGTGGCAGGAGGATGGTGGAGCAGGGATTGGCACTGATGGGAAGAGGATGCACTGATGCTCTGCCAACTTCCAGAACAGGTGGCACCTCCAAATTGCTCTGTGGGCAGGGGAGCACCCACCTGCCCTCTGCTTCCTGGATGGGTCCTGCAAGCAGGCTGGCAGCCTGTGAGTTGTCCTGAGCTGAAATCAGGCTTGGGATCCACCCAAAATTCAACAGTCTGGGCAGTAAAGATGAATTAACCCATCCACATTAGTCACACCCCCTAAGGAAGTGCAAGAATGGGACATCAACCCTTTCCCCTACCCCTGCTGTTGCCATTTTATAAAATTTCATTTCTAAAAAATGTCATTTAATCTTGAAAATGGCTTTCTATTTTTTTTCCTTTTTTTTTCCTCACACGTCTCCTTTCTTCTGTTTGAATACATGGGAAGTTTCTTCTAATTAAATGTATCTGTGGACTTATAATCCTGTTTTGCTCAAGTATCAATATGGTCCTTTAGCTAAACTAAATATTTTCCCTGCCTGATATTTATCTTCCCCTGGCTGCCCCTTAGCTCCTTCCTGGAGTTATTTGAAGAATGTGATCCCATTCCTTAGCTTTAGTTTTTAATTTTTCTGGTCTCAGGTCAGGTTTTCTCAGGGTTTTGTGTCATGCCTGAGCATTTGAGGTTCCCACTTTGCTTCCTGCTCTGGACCTTGGTCCTCCTTCGTCCATCCAATGCATGGAGAGGGCAACAACCCATCAGGACATGTCACTGATAAAAGCTGAAATAACATCCACCTCTGCACTAACCTTGGATCTTGCAGAATCAGAATCACAGAATGGGTTGGGTTGGAAGGAACATTAAAACTCATCTCGTCCCAACTCCCCTGCCATGGGCAAGGACAACTTCCCCTAAACCATCCAGCTCCAAGCCCCATCCAGCTCCAAGCCCCATCCAGCCTGGCCTTGAACAATTTCAGGCACGGGGCAGCCACAGCTTCTCCGGACAACCTGTGCCAGGGCCCCACTACCCTCACAGTGAAGAACTTCTTCTTAATAACTAATCTAAATTTCTCCTCTTTCAGTTTAAAACCATCCCCCTTTGTCTGATCATTATCTGCCCCTGTAAAAAGTCATGCTCCCTCTTTGTTATAAACCTTCTTTAAACAGAAAAGGTTACAGTGAGGTTTCCCTGGGGCCTTCTCTCCTCCAGGCTGAGAAGGCCCTGATTGTCCTCACACTGGTGGCATTTGCAGCCAGGCTCTGGTGATGCTGAGTTTGTGAGCTTTGCCCTTTTGAAATCAGGAGCCTTCCTCACTGTGGGTTTGCTTTCACTGCTCCTCCATCAGCTGCCTTGGCTGGACTAATCCAGCCTTCCCCTCCTCTAACTTTCTGTGATTGTGATAAATAATTTATGTAACAGGCTGAATCAGGATTTGTTGCCTGGTATAAAGTGCATAGGCTTCTGCAAAATACCCCTTGGTCTTGCTGTTAGCCTAGAAATAGGGACATTAATATAATAAACATGTAATAGCCCTGGCTCTTCTCCCTCCTGCAGTGACACAAATTGGGGGTGACACAAATTGGGGGTGACACTTGCTGAGCAAATGCAGCTACTCAGTCATGCCATGAGCGTGAGAGATAAAGAGCCAAAGAGTTGAATCAGTGAGATTTTCTGGATCTGGCAGGGAAATAAAAGCTGGTCTGGCAAGAACCAAATTCTGCAGGTCCCTGGCAGATGCAACCTTTGAACTCATGAGCATGGGCACGTGCTGTGGTAGAAGTTTAGTGTGTCCTTAGGACACCTGAGCAATTCCATGCTGGGGTTAAAAAATGCTGTTTTGATGGCAAAATTAAAAGTAATCTGGGTTTTGTGCACGTCGTACTGAAAGAGCCTCAAGTCATTATTTTTGTTTCCCAATCTCTTTGTCTTGCTCTGCTTTCCCCTGCTCTGTCCCCTACAGCTGCATCCCTGAGGACCTCAGAGTGGAAGGATGAGGGGTGGGAAGGGCTGGAGGGGGCTGTTTTCCTGCATCCACCCCCAAGGTGATGCACTCCTGTACATGATCCTCATGGGTGAATGATGCCAGCAGTGCTTTGCTGCCATGGATGGCCATGTGGGTCTTGGACTAAGCCTGACACCCCAACCCATGGGGTTCTGTCCCATTCCAGACCCTTCTGAAGGAACCAAACTAGGATGGCAGGCCAGATTTTAAATGAATAGATGTGTATCAGTGGAAGAGGCAGTGATACAGCACCTGGTGTGCATGCTAAAAGAGCTCTCCACTTCTGGCACATTTGCCTCAACGTTCAAAACCATGGGAGACTCAACCCTCCAGTTTGGGGCTTGGGTGTTTGAAGATGTAAAAACATCTTCCCTGAGGCAGCAAACCCTCCCTTTGGGGTCAGCACCTCTGACACTGCCCCAGAGCTGCCCAGGGAGGTGGTGGCATCTCCCTCTCTGGAGACATTCCAAACCCACCTGGATACATTCCTGTGTCACCTGCTCCAGGTGACCCTGCCTTGGCAGGGGGGTTGGACTGCGTGATCCCCAGAGGTTCCTGACAATTCTGTGATTCTGTACTCAGTGCTGCCCTGAGGTTGTGTCCCCAGGTCAGGTCCCATCTCCCTTCTCAAGTGTCACCCCCTGGGGTCTCCATACAAAACCCACAGGACAGTGTTTCAAAGCTGGGGAGCATTTCCCAATCAGACTAATTAGTTAGTTGCCATAAAAAATCCACCACTGCCACTACATGGCAAACCTGCACTCAGAAGGGATGGACAGACCCAGAGACACTCCATGACAGGCAAGTCACCTGAAATAACCCCTCGTTTGTCTGGAGTCCCAGCAGCTCCTGGAAAATGAGCTGCACGTTCATCACTGCGGTGTCAGCACCTGCTGATGCAGCACTGTTAATTATAGAGCTGGGGCTCAAGCAAGCACAGCACAATTAACATCTCTTAGGTGAAGCATGAGAGCTGCTGGGCTCTCCCAGACCTCCTCCAGGCTGGAGGTGACCATCAAGAGCTGCCCACCACAGTGGTGGTCCCGTGGTCAGTACATGGATTTACACCCTGCTGCTCCAAGGGTGATGTCTGGGCTCACAGTGCAGCCTTTAATGCTGCAGCAATAAATTGCAGGTGGTTTTCAGAGGAAAGCCAGATGCTCCCCACTGGCGGCTCCAGCAGGAGGGAGGGAAGGGGTGACAGTGTGACATTAAGGTTTGCAGCACCCAACCCCTGTGTCAATAATTCACTTTTTTTCCTGAGGCCCAGATAAACAGTAGAAGGTGTTATTTTCAGCACTGAAATGCTGGCATCTTACACCTGCCATCTCTAAATGTGCAGCTATGTCTTTCCAGAGGAGACTTTTTTTCTGAAAATAGAGAGAAATGTGCATTTTGACCAGAGTAAGCAGCTATTTTCCTGTACTTCTTGGTTTTTGGAGCATATGGCAAGCTGATGTTACCACATGACAGTTGCTGTACAGACTCTCCATCCTCAGGCTCTAGAAAACCTGCATGGCCAGGGACACTAAAACACCTGAAATTTTTCATTCAAGGCTGGAGACAGTCCCTGTATCACAACACATGCCATGTGCCCAACACACTCCCAACACTACCAGCCTGGGCATCAGCTCCCAGCTGGAGTCTGTGAGGGTTAAGTGGTCCTTTTCAGAAGGTCCTGTTGTCATAGAACAAAGGGTAATGTTTTAAAACTAAAAGAGGGTGGATTTAGGCCATCCTCTTTTTACGAGGAGGGTGGTTAAACACAGGAATAGGTTGACCAGAGAGGTGGTGGATGACCTATCCCTGGAAAACATTCAAGGCCTTATTGGGTGGGACTTTGAGCAACCTGGTCTTGTTGAAGATCCTGCTCAGGGGGTTGGACTAGATGTCCTTTAAAGGTCCCTTCCGATCTGAACCATTCTATGATTTTGTGATCTCTGAAAGGGCTGAGTGGGGCTTGCAGAATCTTCTTGTGGGATGTAGGTGCTCGAGTTCCACCCCAAGGACCTGCACCCACTGTCAGCTGGGGTGATGGTGCAGGGGGTGTCCCATCAAGCCCCACGTGGGACAGGTGGCATTTGGAGGACATCTATCCCCATTGCTGCAGTGAGCAGGCTCCTCTGCATCCTCCAGCTTGAGACATGGGTCCCCACAGGGGTTTTGCTGGGCATTTCAAAGGAGCTCAATGCCCAGCACATCACCACATCACCCCATCCCTTCCCACTGCTCCTCAGTGGCTCTTGGCAGTGATGGAGCTGGTTAATGGGTTCCACTGGAGAGTTTGATATTTAACTCCCTTCTGCAGTCAGGCAGAGGCTGGAAAGGTGACTCAACAAGGTCTCACCCAGTTCAGCCAGGAAAATCACATCCTGTTCTTTTAGCTGGAAAAACACTTGGCCACAAACGCATCATGTTGTACATGGAGGCATCTGCTCCTCACCCAGGCTGGTGTCACCTCCCCTGACCCCTACAGTGAAAGGCCAAAGACCATCACCAGCCCATGGGCTCAGTTATTGATGCACACAACTGCCTAGGCTGCTGCAGTTTCAATGGGTGGCCGTCATGGTTCTCAGAACTTCAAAACAACTCACCCTGTGCCTGGGATTGGGCTCACTCCATCTCACCCCAGTGACAGGTTTGGGTTTGTGCCTGTCCACGTGTGCTATTGCACATCCCCACTACAACTGGTTTAATGAATCTGAGAAAATGAGCACAAAACCATTGAGCTGTACTGATTTTATGTCACTGGCAAGTTTTGCACTCAGCTTGAGAGCCAGTAGATAAAATACAGCTCATTTTGTTGATGCAGTGAGCTTTAAAACTCAAGACAAATTAATTGCATCTGTATTTTCTGATCGTTGAAGGCAATTTCGTGAAGCATTTGCTAAAGATGCCACTTAAGGAGGGAATTTTCTAACTGCACAAGTTAATAACTTTAAAACTGCTACTCAGGCTCTCTGCAAACGGGGCTTTGTGCTGCAAATCTCTTTGAGGCTCATAATTCAATCCTATTTAAAAGCAAATTTTCTTAGATTTAGAGCAATGAATATTTAAATACTACCAGTTGAACAATTTTCAATTTTGAGATCATTTCAAAGCCAGGGGAGTTCATTGCATTCGGCTACTCCACCACACTGCAGTGTCTGAATTGATCCCAACCGTAGCTGACTCTTAAGCAGCTTAAACAGCTATAAAGGGTTAGAGTAGTTTAAAGGGTTAGGGTAGTTTAAACGAAATATCATGTTTTCAGGGCTTTGGTTAAAGAAATGGGAGTTCACAGGCTGTCAAGCCGAGCAGCTCCAGAAGAAGGACATGACAAGCTTTGCTAAAAAAGCTCTCCAAAGCACTCGGCATGTTCCCTGCCTTCAAACCTCGTCTGGTTTATTTTTTTCTGAGAAAAAATAAAGAAGAAAAAGGAAATGAAAGGAGCATGTTGAACACTGACACAAAATGCAGAACACAGGCAAAATGTTTGGGAAATGCTGTGGAGGTGGGTTTGCACTGACAAGAGCCTTGTTTCGCTCCCTGTATTTGACACTTCTTCAGTAGAAACCACTTCAAAACACAGTAATGCTCTGAAAAGTGGCAATGAAAAAAAACACATGAGCTGTACTGTGCTCATGTTTAGCCCCTCCAATGTCAGATGAATGCAAATTTAAAACTGAAAGATGAAGTTTTTAAAAACTCTGTTGTGAGCCCAAGACAGATCTGCACAGGGCCAGGGTGATTATTTCACATGGGAAAGCAGACAAGGGGACAAGGAGGGTTGTTTGGGTTTTTTTTGTAAGAAATATTTATGCCACTCCTAGCCATAGAAATAGCCTCTGTGTCCAATTTAATTTATTCCTTTTAACTAAAAGCCATGCATATGTCAGTATAGTTGCTCCATCTGTGCTGTTAATGCTGGACTGTGCAAAAAATGGTTCAGGTTTTGTTGGATAAAAAAGACAGCTCAGGCAGAGGGATGAGGCCTTAGCTTGGCATATCACAGATGGATGAACATGGGGAATCTCTTTCCAGGTGTTTCTCTAACTGTACTGGCATCAGGACAGCATCTGTGCTGGCACAAGCCCCCCACACCTGTGCCACAAAAGCAAGGTGAGAAACAGTGCAGCTGAGGTGAGCTGCAAAGGCTCTCCCAGGGCTGTCTCTGCTGCAGTTACTTTACATGAGCCTGAGGGTTACAGGAATGGGACAGGGCTGATGTACCAGGCTGCACCACATCCCAGTCCCCCATGGTCCTGTCCCTGGCTCCAGAAACAGATTTCTGGGAAATGCATAATCAGAGGTGATGTCATTTCCTCTGCAAACCCTCCGGTCTCAGACTGTGACGTGGGCAGAGCCTGCAGCTCCTGGGTTCTTTGTGTGCTGGGTGACCCTCTGTTGGTTTTTCTCCTGTGACCACCCACGGTTCTCTAGAGAAAGCAGGACAAGCCTTTGCCATCCCAAGTTTCTGTGTCAGACCTTGTACTAAACACTGTCTGATTTGTCTGTTTTGAACCTGGAACCCCAGCTGATGCCCTGGTCCATCTATTTATTTATTTTTATTAGTCATTGGCTGAAGCACTGAACAGCCTGTCCTCTCCCAGTTCCACAAGCCTCACCATGTTTCCACCCACCTCTTTTCAAGGACAAGAAGTCCTGACCTACTCATGTTTGATCTTCCCTGCATCCCTTCTTAGAACTTCTCCCCTTCTGCCCAGGGGGAGCTGTGATGATGGATGAGGCAGGGCCACTTGCACATCAGGATTATATCCTGACAACCTTATTGCTGCAGAAGAAAATGCCAGCCCTGACCAAATATCCTCTTTGAGCGTATTGCCAGGGTTTTCATCAGGGATGGGATATGTAGCATCACCACGGTAGGATGCAGGCAATCACTCAACTGAAAAAATAACTCAGGTGCTGTGTAATGAGATCTGACACAAATGTAGCAGTACATGATTTAATTACACAGCCTGTTTCAGTGATGGTGCCAGGATGGATGTAGTGGTGCTGGGTCCCTGCTGCTGACAGCAACATCCTCCCATAGCCCAGCAGCATGCCTAGGGCAAGCCTGCAGCTTGTGACCTCCCATCTCAGCAGAAATATACTCCAGAATTGAATTATACTATTTAGAGCGGGTTTATTAGTGGTATAGCTGATGTGTGTGTATATATACACTGAATTATTCCTTACACTGAGAGCCCCAGCAATGTCATTTCTTCAGTTTTCTTCCTCAGCACCATTTCCCTTCTTCTCACTCCCAAACTGCTCCTGTCTCATTCCATCTTATCTCCATACTCTCCTAGAACACTTTTTTCAACAATAACATCACGGTCCAAGACTATGATATTCCCACCAGTTCCTAATTTTCCCAGTTTCTCTGTAGACATACACAAAAGATCTGGGTTATTTTTGGGGTTTTTTTTCAGAGCAAGTACTCAGCACTTCCAGGAACTGGGTGTCTTCAACAAGAAGTGTGTGTGTTGTTTTAAAAACATCCTGCTCTTGCTTTAACTAACTTTTAATATGTCCCAGAACTGGGTGTTCTGGGACATATTTCTCCATGGCTTTGGGCCCTGTGTTAAAGTTAGAGCACCAGGATGTGCTGATCTGGCACATCTGGATTTTGTACCCCCTCCAAAGCTGGCAAGTGGCAGAGCCCCTTTTCCCCCACAGCACCGTGCAAGGATATTTGGAAATAAATAACTTCTGCATCACCAGCATTAGGACTTTTCCTGCATCGCCCGGGGTTTCTGGGTTGTGAAGCACCTTTTGGGACAAGCCACCAAAAAACTTCCCACATGGCGGAAGGCACCAACCGGTTTCATCATCCCTAAAGCTTTCCAGGAAACCCCTACTCAGAAATTCATGTTCCCCTTCCCTCACCCGATCCACCGCCCTGGCCCAGCAGTGGTCAGGCTTGGGAGCTGGGGATGTCGTCACAGATATTAGTCGGAAAATGAACAATTTTTTGGGGGGCGGGAATTCTTTATGACGGGTCTTTCTGCTGCGGTTCTGCAAACAGATCATCTCCCCCTTGGCTGGAGCGATTCCCGGCGTCTTTCGGAAGGGTTTTCGCCCTCTGGAGGCGGACATTAGCAAATCAAACGCCAAATTTAAACAGAAAAAGGGGCTCAAACCTTACATTTGCAGAAATGCAGCCCCCATGAGAATAAATATGAAAGACCTGGTGAGCTCCAAAGTGCTTGTACTGAAAAGCTGGGCACAGACTAATGGCAATAACAGAATCACAGAATGGTTTGGTTGGAAGGGACCTTAAAGGTCAGCTCATTCCAACCTTCCTGCCATGGGCAGGGACACCTTCCACTAGACCAGGGTGCTCCAAGTCCCTTTCAACCTGGTCTTGGACACTTCCAGGGATGGGGCATCCACAGCTTCCTCGGGGCACCCTATACCAGGGCCTCACCACCCTCACCAGGAAGAATTTCTTTCTAGTAATCAATCTAAATTTCTCTTATTTGAAAACCATCTCTCCTTGCCCTATCACTATCTGCCTTTGTAAAAAGTTACTCTCCCTTTTTTCCATAAGCTCTCTTTAGGCACTGGAAGGGACAAAAAAGGTGACACTGAAAACATAAGCTCAGGCTTGTTTTGCACTAGGCTTGGTTTAGCCGTATTTACTTATCTGTCTCACTATTACCCTATGCATTTCTGCCATGACTTCATCCCAGTTTCCTGAGGGCTGTGATAGCCTCCTCTTGTTCCTATGGAGCTTTCTTGTCAGCCTCTTTCTATCCTCTGTCAAGCTGCACACAGCTCAGCCTCACGAGCTCCAGGAGAGCAGAGAGAGGGCTGTGCATGGAGGCACAATGCCAGGAACAGGCCCGATGGAGGCTGCTGTTCAGGCACAGGGGATGTGATTCAGTGAGCTGGGGGCAGAGACACAGAACATCCCCTCCCAACCGTGTTCCCATGCAGGACATCCTGTATTTTGTGTTTGCTCTCTTGCAGCCAGCCCAGGTCCTGCACATCTGCCAAAAAAAGCTGCAAGGCAGATGAGTGAACAATAGCTAGCACCTAGCTCCTACCAGAGACAGAAACTCCCATGGGTGCTGGCACATGTTAGGAGCCTATACAGGATTGATGCTGCTAAACATATTTTTGGACAGGATTTTTTTTTTGTCTAGAGCATTGTTGGAGGACAAACTTTTTAGTTGTGTGTGTTGGAATAGTACACAGGGTGATGGTTTTAAACTGAAGGAGAACTGATTTAAATTAGATAGAAGTGTTTTACAATTGTTGTGGTGGAACACTGGCACAGATTGTCCAAAGAAGTTGTGGATGCCCCATCTCTGGAGGTGTTCAGGGCCAGGTTAGACAGGGCTCTGGGAAAGCTGATTTAGTTGAAGATGTCCCTGCTCATTGCAGGGACCTTGGACAAAATGACCTTTAAATGTCCCTTCCAATCTTCCAACCTAAACCATTCTATAATTCTATAACACAAAGCACGTAACAGATATGAGGGGTACCAAGGATTATCAGATTTCCACAGCCTCAGAAGCCTTTGCCCTTTGCTCCTGACACCTTCTGTCTGTTCACCTGTAAGAAGGAAATGCCCACCCATTATCTGTACACATCAAGAGCTCAGAAAGTTCCCATATTCCACCAATATGTCACAGTTCTACACCACCACCCATGGCTGGGAGAGAAGGGGTGCAACATCATGGAGCAGGACCCTTTTACCCTGCTCATCTTAATTCCCTGTCTCAACAAGGTGCCCACCTCTACCTCAGCAACATTCAACACTTCTGCATGGGGTCAGCTCCATCCCACAAGGCTGCTGAAGGGAAAGGCAGATGTATTTTCCAAAGGGAAAACCAAAGATTGTGGGAAAATGGAGGGGGATCCAGCTGGATCCAGGGGGATCCATCCCCCTCCAGATGGGAGGGGGATCACAAGGAAAACCTGGATGGGATTTTCCACAGTGATCCTTGATCCAGAGAAGTCACAAAGGTTTATCCAGTGCCAACATTCCTACAGAACAGGCTTGGGTTGGCAATTAACTTCATGGGACTAATTTGACTTTTCGTTTCTGAGCTGGTTGAGGTCCTGCACTGCTGCCAGTACAAGGTCCACAGGTCACTCAGTCACCCACAGGCTGCTCTGGGCCAAGAGCTCATCACTGTCCAGGGCCACACCAGCCACCATGGCTCCCTGGGGCCAACACCAGCAAGCCTGTGCAGGGCATGGCTCAACAGGCTTTGATTTTTCTCAGCCCCTCAACACCTGAACCCACACAGCCAAGAGTTCAGCACTCTGGGTGTTCCTACAGGATTTAAGGAGACATTCTTTAATGTCCAAGAGAGAGTCTTACCATGCTTGGATAGGTCTGAACTTGGGATAAAGCATTCTACAAGGCTAACCAAAAGAAAAAAATCACTTGCAACTCCCTCTGTCTCAATAAAAAAGCAAGACCATATCCTACTGTGCATTATTGGGGTTGTTCTGACCTAATTTCCATCTTAGGGGATTTGAGGGCAATTTTAGCAGGTTGGCTCCCTGGGTGTAGCACTGGTTGTGGGAGTGAGCTAAGATTTCCCCCTATTTTCAAGGCTATTATATTGTGTCCATGAACCAAGTTAGATTTTAGCAAAAAAGAAGGACATGTCACCCCACAGCACTGGGACAAAGCTGGGACAAGGAGACACTTGTCACAACCCCCTCTGCAGTTCTGGGTACCACAGACAACAAGAAGAGCAGAACAACATCAGTTTGTTCCACTACCTGTGCAGCCCAGCACCTCCTCATGCCAGAAACACCATGCCCAGCTCCTGGAGGGAGGAAATTGCTTAATAATTTAAAACTGCTCTAGAACAGAGGTAAACACACTTTAGTGGAGGAGTGGAGGTGCACTGCAGTGCTGGGGTACATCTGGTGTGTGCTGAGGTTGCCACATAGAAGCAGAAGCCAGCAGGGCACTGTCACAGTGTGTGGTGAGGGGGGACAGTCACAGGGGTGTGATCACTGCTGCAGATTTGGGGTCAGCATTGCCAGTGCTTTGCAGGGAGCCCAGGAAGGCGCCAGTGATGTTTTGTATTCTGTCTGCAGGGCTGGGATTTGTACAGCTGAGCAAGTTTTAATGTGATGTTTTCTGAGGCAAGAGACGTGGGAGCCTAAACTGCCGCTATTACAAAACTCCCGTCCAAGAAGTGGCACATTTTAAATAAGCAATAAAGATGCAAGAGCAAGTCAGTACCAAACAGCAATTCCACTGTAAGATCACAGAGCCATGACCAGGCACAACCTGATTTTTTATGCATGTTAAAGTAATTGGAAATTTGCCTTGTGCTTGTTCTTCATCTTATTAAAGGACTTGCTGCTATAAGGACATATGGGGTAATTTCCAACGTTTTTAGTGCTCGGCACAATTTCTTGGCCAGGGTTCACATTGTTCCAGTAAACAGTTACCTGGTTGTTTACTGGAAAAGCAGGGATTCCAGGCCTTCTTTGCAAGATGATTTATTCATCTTACACAGCATTTTGCACTTGGATAAGCAGGTCAGCAGCAAAGGCTCAAGCCAGCAACAGGGTCTGCTGTGGCCTTACTTCCTGCCTCGAGGAGCACTGGTGTGCAGGAGCAAGGAGCCCAAGGAGTGCACACACTTGGCTGGGTCTCTGCAGCTCTAGCATGTTTCCTCATGCCTGATGTGCACATGCCATATGAGCAAAATGTGAACATTTGACTCAGCCTGGCCTGCACTGAACATGATTTGGAGGCCCAGGAAGTAAACAAACCCATAAGTCATCCCCCAGCCAGGCTGCCAAGAGGCTCTTCAATACCCAGGCAGAATTCAATGGGTGCCACTCTGCCAGATGCTGCAACCCGCCGCTAATGGGGAAAAATCATCGCTGTCAAGCTCTCCCTTGGTTCATCTCAGCACACAGACAGCTGATCCTGCAGGCTAATTCTCAGCTGGCCCAGCCACAGGAGAAGGAAAGGGAAGCTCACTTCAGACACAGCAGCACAACCCTGCCTTGCTGAGCCTGTGGTGACTCACGAGGCAGAATTGCACCATCTCAGCATGACATCTGCGGGTCACACCAGACACAGACATGCCATGTGATGTCCAGCACATTTCAGGAAGCAGCTGGTGCCTCCACTTAGCCCCAGAAAGTGACTTGTGGCACAGTCATGCTGAGCACTGTGTAGTGCCTGGTCAGGTCATCACCCACTGGGTAGTCAGTCACGTGTGCATCCGTAATGATAACTGTAATCAAACAGGTGGAAAGGTCTCAGCTGCAAAGTTCTTTGCCTGTAGAGGAATAAGAGGAATCAGGCCTATGTGAGAAATTAAATCCAAAACCAGGAGGACAAAAAAAATATTTTTTCCCATTTCTAAGCTGTCTCTGACCTATCACCATTTTACAGCTGTCCCTACATGTCCACTGTGAAAGCTGAGTGAAGACTCCTGCCTTCCCGGGATCATGGAATTATAGAATGGTTTGAGTTGGAAGGGACCTTAAAGATCATCTAGTTCCAACCCCCTGCCAAGGGCAGGGAACAGCTACCCCAGCTACCATCACCCCTTGGCTGGGAGCTGCAGAAGTCAATACAATTGGGTAAATGTGATTTTTTTGTGAATATTTTACCTGTACCTGCCATCCTGCAGAGTCTTTGTACATCACACATGTGCTGTTTGCCTGTCCCATGAGTGGGGCACACATGGCACATCCCACTACTTGAGGAAGAACAGGGACAGGAGGAAAATGGCATTCCAAGGGTAGAAAGGGTGTTGGTGAAGGAAAAAGAAATAAGAAAGAAGATATGAAAGACAGGAGCAATAAAAGAGAATCTCTGTAGAAAGCTACAGCAGAGCTCAACAAGATGATGGCACACATCCCTCTGGGTTCATTAACTACTAATAGGATTTATGAGAAGGATTTGTCACACTCTCAGGAGTATTTAGGAAAATAAAAAAATAATCTGGAAAAAATCTTACACCCTATAAACATCTATCCTTTCTAATGAACACTTAATGCTTGTTAAGAGTGATGGAAATAAAAAGAGCCAAGTTGGAGGCGAGCAGGCTCCAGTTTGACATGAAGCCCCTGAGGTGTGTGAGGACCTGAGTCCTTGGCTCACACAGGTATTTAGGGCTGTGCAAGATACCCTGAGCATCTGTCCTGGGCCCAGCCATCACTTGGTGGCTACTGATGCCCCACAAGCGAAACCTGGAGCTCAAATCTCTGTCTCTGATGCCCATGAGCACCTCAATAATCCTTGAGAGCTTCAGTAAAACAAAGCAACAGAGCTTCCATGAGCTTTTTTGTATGGGTGCTGCAAATCATGGGTCAGGCTCAAGGCAGGAAAGATCATATCCAGTTGCAGGGAATGCCACAACAAGAATAGACCCAAATCCTGCACTGTAGCAGGGACAGTTGCTGATGGGGATCCAGGAGTGCTCACCCTTATTTAGGTAGTGAAACACTAGGCAAGAACCTACCTGAAATAAGCTGTGCCACCAAAGCCAACACTGGAGTGGTTGCTGACTCCCTGACTCCTCCACAGAGCGAAGCTCCTCAAGATTTTCTTCAAGGTTTTCTTCATCTCTTCCGGGCTTTAGGAGTCCTAAATACAAATCAATTAAGTAATGCCTGAGGCATTTTCAATGCCTTGTGCGAAACTGCTCAGAAAATGCCCCCTTTGAACACGAGGTGGCAGGCTGGCCCCAAGATGGGAGCAGCCACGGCAGCTGAAACGGCCAGAAATGGTCCTTTGTCACGGCAGAAGGGTGGTGACAAGGAAGCTCAGCTCCTTCTTGACACCTCTCAGAGAAGAGAGAAAGGGCACAGGGTTCCTGTGGGTCTTGGAGTGACTTAGGGGTGGGGGAGTATGAGGTGAATGACCACATACTGTGAAAAGATTTTGCCTAAAACGACTTCCAGCTTGGGAGGAGGATGACTGAGGGAGGAGTGCCCACCGTGTGATTGTGGGGATGGTGGGATGCTGCCTGGAAATTAGGTACTGGCAGCAACCTCAGCTTGCCCACTTGAGTGGTTTGGCTCCCAGGGCTTGGGGTCAGACTGGAGAGGACACAGCCAAGAGCTGATCCCATCATTTGGACCTGTCCTCACACATAGAGGTGTCCATTAGCACAAGAGGAAACAGCCTCAAGTTATGCCAAGGGAGATTTAGATTGGATATCAGGAAAAAAAAATCTGCAGGAAAAGGGTGGTCAAGCACTGGAGCAGACTGCACAGGGAAGTGGTGGAATCAGCATCCCTGGAGAAGTTCAAAAGGCATGAGGAGGTGCTGCTTAGGGACATGGTTTAGTGGTGGTCTTGGCAGTGCTGGGTTGATGGTTGGACTTAGTGACATTAGTGGCCTTTTTCAACTTTAATGATTCTATGGATTTGTCTGGTGACCACTGGGCAGTTTCTAAATCTGATTACCTTGACCCTGATCCTGACCCTGACTCTGCCCCTGCCCTGCAAACTGACTTTGCAGCTTGACTTTGGACCTGCCTCATCTCTTCAACTTGTCTGAGGATTTGGACTCTTGAACGAACCTGGGCACTGTCTTCAAACCTGCACCAAACCTGCATCAGCCATTTTGGCAGGGGAAAAATGAGGGCCAGGGTGTTCCCCACCAGGCACTGGTGAAGGAGTGGAGCACCCACATGGAACACACAGAGCTCCCAGAGGAGCAGCAGCTTCCCATGGCTGGTGGTGCTCCTTGTCCTGCAGTTTATTCACAGGGCAATTTAGATTATATTGCAAGGAGTACAAGCACGGTGGGACTGTGGAAAGAGCAGTCTAATCCACCAAGTCTCACATCCACCATAGCTGCTGGCAGTAGGAGACCAAAGTGCTGCCTTTGACACTGGTGTTGGCACCTGAACACAGCACGAATGGCTTGAGGCTCGTCCTCCCTCTTGCCAGCTGAGAGCATCCCCAGTTCATTAAGCCGATTTGCATACAGCTCTGTGTGAGGTCGTTAGGAGGTGCCGGGCACGAGTGAAACATCATGAAAGCTTCACCGGAGGGAACAATCCAAGGAAATCCCAGTGCTCGAGCTCCAGTTTGCCTCGACACAGGGGAATTCAATTAAGGGCTGATTTGATTTGTGTAGCTCAGAGTAAAGCCAGCTGACTGGGTGTTGGACATATTTTTGGCACTGCATCAGCCATAAATACCAGGAATTGCTTTAAGCAGGCTGGAACAGACATACTGGACCAAGCCCATCCCTGGCTGCCAGCTGCAGAGTCAGGGTGGGCAGCAGAGGCAGAACTGCCTCTTGCTGACAGAGGACTGATGTGTGACTGTTTGCAGGGTTTGCCTTCCCACACACCCCTCTGTGGGAGGAGGAGCTGGAGATTTTGGCTATGTCTGCCCCTCCTTCCATTGCAGCTTGTGCTCTCCAGCCCCTGCACACCGTGTGAGTCCTCAGAGACCTGTGCAGCTCATCACACTAGAAACCCACCTTCCCTCTTTCAGAGCTTTTGATCTCACATTTGCCTCCCTGGGGGCACTGAGATAAGGACAGTCACCAGTTAAGATCAAACTTCGAAGAAGTGATTAGGTATCCTGTGTAACTCATTATCTTCCTGTTAACATTTTCCTTTTCTTCCTTTGAAAACCCACTGTTTGTTAAATCAACTGATTCATCCTTTGCCAGTGCACCAGTGCCCAGTTTGGTTTCATTTTCCCAGATTTCTGGCTGGGATGACTCAAGATGGGTGGTTTCCTAATGATCCACCCCATCTGAGCCCACCTCTGGTGGGCACCTATTAAATCCTATTAACCACTGGCTGCCCTAAAGCCTGGGCAACTCGCCCTCCCTGTGAGTGCTTAGGGAATTTTAGCTCTTGCATGCCAAGAGCTGCTGTGCTCGTAAAATTAATGAGAATTTTGCTCCCTGAAAACAAGATCCCCTGCATAGCTGTGCTGCTGCATAAACACAAATCAGCTCACAAGACTCCCACAGGCACCTTGTCTGTCCCCAGGGTCCCTCCGTGCCCGAAGGTGCTCATGGACTTACAGCACCAGGAAAACTCCAGTTCCTGCTCACATGGGGAAGAGAAGAGCTGCATGCAGCTTCCCAGGAGCAGGATGAGACCTGAAGGCACATCCAGAGCTGCTGTTTGCTTGCTGCAGATGGCACAGGGCACATGGAGCAGCCCTGGGAAGCAGGGAGCAAGTATTGCTCCCTGGCGCAAATGAGATATTCATTAACTCCCCCAAAACTTCCCATCTGCTCGGGGACTTAGAGGGTCCTTCTTGAAGGAAAACTCATTTGCAGCATAAAGCAGTCCCCTGGGTTGACAGCATGGAGTGCTTTCTCATTTGCTCAGGGAGCAAAATGGAGTTGCACAGCTCCCAAAGGGAGGAATGAACTGATTTAAAAGGATTTGCCCTTCACATCTAAAGAAAGTCATTGGAGCTCTGCCTGAGGTCCCATGAGAAGCATATATGCAAACATCTTGCTTGTCTGAATAAAACAAGGACTTCTTGGTAGCAGTGGGCAAAATTCCTCTCTAAACATAATATTTCAATGGGAGGATACAAATTTTCCTGCTGAAACCACTCAAACAGGAAAATTCATGTGGGTGAGTTCACTAGACTTTATTTCCTCTCCTCTGTGTGACACATGGGGGTTGAATGGAGCTGATCATCTCCTCACACTCTTAACCATGTCCCTTTCTTGTCCTTGACCAGGACATCTTGACCAATTCCTCCATCTGCCATTTTGCTTCATCCTGCCACAGTGGCTACAAAAACCAGCTCAGAAGACATCCATGAGGTTGCCTGCCAGCTCCATGGGCTGAATGCACTGCTTCAGCAGAGTATCCTCTGGGTGCCAGGGAAGGGGAGGCCAAAGGGAGCAAGAGCAGCCAGGCTCACTTACAGCAGTGAAGACCTGCTGGGGCAGCTCGACTGGAGCATGCCATGCAGTCCTGATGGGATTTATGCCAGCCAAAAGCTCAGTTTAAAACTGGGACAGGGATCCAGGGAGGACTGAGCAATGATTTTGCTGTTTGGAAGAGGTGTGTCTCCCAAGGACTTTGAATATTTTTGGTAACTTACTGCTCCCATTGTCTTAGTTCTCCCAATTAGAAAGGATGGCTGGAGTTGTCTGGCAAATTTTGAGCCTGGTACAAAAATCTCAGGATTTCAGCAGCAGTTCTAACATAAAAATAGACAAGCTCTTGCTAGACAACTACAGCTAAACCTATCGTTTTCAATTGGCAAAGACTACACTTTAATATTAAGTAAATATTCCATTCTTGGAAGCATTTCCCTTTAAAACAAGCAGGCTGGATGAAAGACTTCCCTGACTCTCCCTACCACAAAAAAAAAAAAAAAAAAAAAAAAAAAAAAAGGGCAAGATTTATTTTCTTGCTCAGCCAGCAATGCTGCTGGACACCCATACCTCAGGTTTTCCTTCCTGCTGCTATCCTGTCTGCTTATCAGAGAGTGTCACCTGTTTACTCAAGACAAGACAAACAGACTTTGCTCATCTGAACCCTCTCAGAGACATCCTACAAGCATCCTTTGTAGCTGAAACTGGGCAACCTGAAACCAACAGCAGCATGCAGCTCAGGCTGGCCAGATTTGCCATGTTTTTAGCTGCATTGATGTGGATTTCTAAGGAGAATTGAAGCTGGGCTGTGCTGCATCTGGAGCAGCTTACCAACTGTAAAGCTTCAGAGCAGAAGGAAGAAGCAAAAGCTGCTCTTCCCATCAAGGTCAGGGGGGACTGATTTTTGGCCATGGGAGTGGACATTGTGGCCATGTGTGCACAGACTGGTGCTGCCCAGATGAATAATCATTGGCTGGTAGTGCTGTGGGGTCCTTGGCAGGACTAAAGCCCAGCAGCAGCAGCGAGGGGCTCTGCCCTGAGCCTGAGTGTGCTCAGCCAGATGCTGTGGAAAGGATCTGGGAGAGAGAGCAGGGAATTCACCACATCCACCCCACCATGTCCCCCTAATCCACATCCCCTCCACCTGCTGTCACCAGCACAGCCTTACCCCTGTGAGACCCTTCCCAGGGGTCTCAGGGGACAGAATGTATCCTCTGCATTCCTGGCTGGGGTTAGGACAGGGACAGTGCTTTCAAGTGCAGACCAGTCCCAATAAATTTATCTTGCCAGCTTCCCTTTCGCAACAGGAAGGATAGTGGGCAAACAATAAATGCAGGAAATGTGCAACTGACCCAGACAAAGGTAGAAGGTTTGCTCTGGATCAGCCTTGTGTGCAGATGGGAACAAGGAGAAAAGCCAGTGCTGGGAGCTTGTGAGTCTTCTTTGTGGATGTTTTTTAGCTGAGAAATGTTAGTTTGTCACAAATGAAGTGTTGTGGAAATGTGCCTGACTGCACAAATCTATGGATGGAACACTGACAGCATTACACGTGCTAGAAACCAGCTGGAAAAGATGAGATAAATCATCCACACCCCTGGATAAGGCTCTGCTTTAATCCCAGTATAATTTATCAGATAATTAAAGGCGGCTTTTATTTCAAAATATTTTCATTATATTTCCTTCTCTTAGAGACATTATTAGAGATTCTCATTTAAGGCCTCAGAGCAGGATATGTATTTTACAATATGTGATGAATTTCAGCTGGAGGCAAAGTCCAGCTTTCAGCCATTTCTAATCTCAACTATCTTCAGTCTCGATTCCCCAATTCTTTGGACAGATTGAACATTCCAAAAATTGGGCTGAGAGACAGCTTGTGAGGTATCAGCCCTTCTGTGAGGATCAGCATGTTCAGAGATGTGGGATTGAGGAGGAAGAGGCCCAGAGGAGGAGCTCTACCTGCCATTCCACAGGTGTAATAGTCCTCTCCATCCACCCTTGTCAAAGAAGGACTTCTTCTGGTGCCAATGAAGTTATGTTGGTGCAAAAGTGAAGTGAGAGAAAATTTAAGCTGAATATTTCTGTCCTTTCTGTTCAGTTGGAACCAGTAAGAAGGTCAAACCCATGCATGCCCAATGTCAGCTGAGTTTGCTGAATGCCCCCTGTAAGTTGACTGAGGTTTATTTTCATATACACAGTCCAATGTTGATATTTTTATTCCATTTGCGTGCTAACCATTCAGAAAGAACCACCTTTGTGTTGCACTAACAAAAGGGCCAGGTGTGTTGCTTAAAAAACACAGAGACCTTTTAAATCCATAAATGGCATTTTTGGGATGTGTTAACCTGATAGTTTGGTATTGACTTGTCCTTTTTTCCTCTTTCTCTCTTGGAGGGGTTTTTGGGATATGTAGTGAGAGTTTTCTGTCCAGATCTGTTCTGTACTGAGCCACAATCCCACAGGCTTTCCAGTCATTTCTAGAAGTGAATTCTGAAAGGCTATTGAGGGAAAACGAGTCTGGAAGATGAAGCCCAAGATATTTGGCTTGGCCAGGGTCAGTCTGTAATCCACATAAATGCCTCCCTGCATGGATGACATCGGGATCTGGTGGAGCTCCTCAGGAAGGGAATCTCAAAAACCTATAAAGCTGAACATGGATTTATCCAAATAAATACTGAGGAGGCAGAGGTGTCCATAGGCTTGGACAATGGCTGATAAGGACTTTCAAAGTAATCAAGAGCAGTATCATTGATAAGGGACACAGAACTTGGCACCTGAAGTGACAATTAAGTACTGATTTCCCTGCAGGCACTTAGTTTTGGCCAGGGAATTGTTTCGTATGAAAAGCACAAACACATTCCAGCCAAAGCTGTTGTTGGACACAACACCTCACCCCCATACCTGTTTTACCTCATAAACACCAACACAGTGCAGTTCCAGCAGATCCAAGAGATGGGAATGAGTCTGTACCACCATCTTTATCTGGCCCAGACCCCTTCAGGTTCTGTTTCAGCAACCCTTACATAAACTCTGCATGGGTGGCAGAGATGCTGAGCTTAGTCTAAGGGATCAGACTTGTGTGACTCCATACCACAGAGGTGGTTTTGGTGCTGGCAAATGAGAGAAGGGCCAAACAAAAGCCAAACTTTGGTGTCAGATCTGGGGAACCGAGTTGCAAATCAGGGTTGCATGTGGCATTTGACCCCTTTGGTGTTTACTCCTTGATTTTCTCACACTGAGATGAATGTTTTCCTTGCTAATAAACTAAATTTTTTCACTGTTCTGACCTGTCTTTCCCTTTTGGTCACTTTCCTTTTTTCCTCTTTTTCATCACAGAAAACATGGCAAACTAAAGCCATTAGTGCAATTGAGGCCCCCACAGGGAAAAAGCCTCTAAGTGGTGCTGCTGAGAGAAGGATCCTGTATCTAGCAAGGTGTAAGTGATTTGGTACTCAGATACCTGGTCTACAGCACTTTGCTCTTCCTTCAGCTGGATCTGAGCCCCAAGGCAACCAGTCCCTCTCATGTAATGGCAAGATGGGACACAGAACTGAGGGCAAAGTGTTATGGTTGGAGCAGATGCTCAGAAATGAGGCGCTGCCTCTTGAAGTGTTTGGTTTAGGTAACAGAGTTTTGCCATGTAGCTGCATCTCTACACACTGAAATACCCTCAGTAGTCAGTTCATGTAGATTCAGATGTCTAAGGACAGCTGTCATGGCTCTGGAAACACCAGTTTTGGAAGCTCTTTGTTCCTCTGAAGCTTGTCTCTGCCCAAGGTCAGCTCTGCAAGGGTACAGCTGTGTAACCAGGGCTCATGCTGCTGGGAAAACAGCCAAGGTATGAGGAAGAGCTGGGAAACACCTCACTGGGAGCCATGCCTTGGGTTGGAGCCACATTTATGTTTTCCCTTGTCTTTGACCAAGCCACATTGTATGTCTGCTTGTGCCCAGCCTTATACCCTGCTAATCCCAACAGATTAGTGACCTGAAGTGACCTCCTAGATTCACCTTGGACCTGCAGGTTTGCTATGGGCTCATTTGGTGGGACTGAGGCCTAACCTGGTCAGCAGAGCTGCTCTGCTTTCCTTGCCTGGGTGCCACAGGGCTGTGCCCATCTCCTGCCATGCAGAGCAGCTGGCTTCTTTTGCTCCCTGGCACTGGGTCTCTCCTTCCCCTGTGGGTTAAGCATCCACACAGGCTGCTGTAATCCAAGTTCTAGGTCTCTCAAAAGATGCCTTTTCATTGGTTTGTCTGGGAATTTGTCAGTTCAAACTTCCTTGGCAACATGCTGTTGCAAGTCAGGAGAAGTGCTGGTGATTCCATGCCAATGAAAAGCACTTGAAGGTCCAGGGTAACATGTTGTCAAGCATTTGGGATATCTCTTGGTGGTTCTGATCTGCAGTAGAATTCAACTTCTTGTGGCTCATCTATCTTGAGTAAAAATCAGCAAATGGACTCATGAACATCACAGATCAGGTGCAAAGCAAAGCCTCTTGGTGGAAGTTTATGCAATACAAACATGCCAGTGCAAAAATTCTACCAGGTGGTCCCCTCTTGGGAGGAGTGGGAATGCCTTTTGTCAGCATTCTCTTGACAAACAGCTAAACTGTACCAGATTCCTTCTGCCCTATGAAGAAAATAAACTTTACCCTTCCTTATTGCTCTTACAGAGCAGTTTCCTCATTTCACAGAGCTATGAGCAAACAAGGAAATCTGTTAGAAGATGGGAATTCAGGTGAACTGCCTCTTCACGTCCAGTATGCAGATAAAAATCTGCTTAAATGCTCCTCCAGTGGAGCCAGGGTGCCTTTACGTACTGCTCTGGCTCCAGCCTCATTGCTGTGCCCCATATTCTGGTTACTGGCTTGGGTGTCTCAGAGTCGTTAGGGTGCAGGAACATTTGGGACTATTCAGCAATCTCTCACCTGTAAAAAGTTGTTTTATGCACCATAAAAGTAAGGAATTTTTCCTCAGCTTTCTATCCAACACTTTTAACTGCAAGGTCTTGGAGTCCCAGCAAATTCCTTATAATACTTACCATAGCAATAGTCAAGCCTTCTCAGCTTCCCTATACTCTGCTCTAGTCCTTCTGTGTCCTCTCTAAGGCTCTGTTCCCAGTTCTCTCCTGCATTTCCAACAGGTCTATCCCTCACCTCCCAGTGGTGCCTCCAGTTCATTTCTGTACTTTCCATCCTTTCCTAACACCATCTCTCAACTCCCATGACTCCTGCCTGGCTCTGCCTGGCTGCTGGCCCGACAACTGTCTTCACTGTGTTTGACTATCTGGACAGCTTTTCCAGCTGCTAAGCAGCCAAATGAAACATATTTACCCTTTAGGTGTTTGTTCTTTAGCCCTGCCCTGAGAAGAAACGTGTAGGTATTTATTAACTTTGAGATTACAAGAAATGACAAAATGTCTGTGTGGTGGTGTATCCCCCACTCCCCCCCCGGGGTTCACCATGGTCTCAGAAATGCTCATTAAAACTCGGCCTTGATGAAGAGCCCCTGGGCTGAGCTCCTCTGAGATTATCCAAAACACTGTCTGCTCCCAGGAACCTGTGCTGGGTAAGGAGCCCCCTGGGTTTTAACAGCCTTGGGAACTTATTTTTCTTACCTGAATAACCACCCAGGTGGAACTTTTTCGGTTTTGAACTTTCTTTGAAAGATATGGACCTGAATTGTGGCCAAGATGGAAAACTACTGCGACCAAAACCATCTCTTTTGTGACTCTCTAAATAGTACAAAGTGAGACTCTCTGGGCTCTCCAGGACTGCAGTGGGCTGAGACCAGCACTTCCCTCTGAGTGGGGCCTCTCTGAGCCACACAACCCCCAGGTTGGAGATACCTGGGGGGCCACAGCTGAATGACAGTGACAGATCCTGAGCTGAGATCCTCCCTCTCTGAAACTCAACCCTTCATCCACTGAGAAAGTGCAAAGGCATCTGCAGCAGTACTTCCCTGAATTAATGAAATTTTTGCAGGTATGTACCTTGTAGACCCTTGTTTAGGTCTGTGTATTTGTGAGTGTGAATATGCAAACACATGATGAATGTTGCTCTCTTAGATGTTTAAGCACTTCAGATTTGTAATTAAGCCTGTAAGTGAGTTACTGTTGTGTCTGTAGGAAATTCCATATGAATGTTTTGATAAATTTTTTTAATTAAGCTTTAGACTAGGTGCTATTAAATTTCAGTGCTGTTAAATGTTTTAGGCCTAAACTGTTGGTCAAGTCCAGGGCTTAGTTTAGAAAGGGGATCTACTTTGAACCTTGTGACTCAACAGGAAGGTTTTCCTTAGCCCTTACTATCCTTACCCTTTTCCCCCACACAGACTCCCTATCAGCCTCCATGTGGATAATTTTTGGACGAATTTCAGGTTTAGATTGATTGATTTTCAGTTCTAGTTTGCTTTTTTCTGTGTATTTTAACCATCCAGTTAAGTAGGACAGTGAACCCTGCCAACAAACTTTGTTGCACTTTCACTTTTTTATTAAATCTGCTTCTGCTTTGGTGGTGATTCTTTAGGAGACCTTAAAACATTAATTCACTGCACTCTGTCCTTCAGAGAAACTATGAGATCAGTCTAAAAAGTATGATAGAAGAAATTAAGAAATGTCACAATACACAAAACTAAAAATCGGTTTTCTTCTCCCAATATACATGGGGTTTTCTCTTACGAGTGCCAAGGATGTGTGACCAAGGGATTTTTGTGCCATTGTTGTCTTCTTTTGACAGCAGAAAGAGTACATCTTGTCCCAGAGCAAGGAAAGACACCAAAGAAGAATTTGATTTAATAAAAAAATAGGTCTGGGTGCTGAACCTATGGGCCAGAAGGAACATACAATGGTTTCATTGTTTCATTCATGTCTGCAAGGAGGAAAAAAGATCAGATTCATACAAAAGAAGTGCCTTTCATATGGAATTGTACCAAATACAAAGGTATCTGTGTAGCCAGAAATGTGTGCTTTGCCTACACATTTTCTATGCAAAAGAGTAATTGACTTGATGAATCAATGGAACATATATATATATGTGTGTGTATTTATTTATTTATACATACGGACTGTCTGCAAGCTGGAATTCATAAATCTTTTCTGAATTTGCCTTTCTTTGTGTTCGATTACCTCTAGTCATCCATGTGACTCCAAAGCTCCCGGGGAGGGATCTGACCTCCATGGACATTTGGTGTGATGGACATTTGGGGCAGAGGAGTGACTGGAAAGCAGCTATATGACCAGAATGCTCTTTAGCAGCATGATCCACAAAGATGTTCTGACTGGGTCAAAAGGTCTCTTTTCACTGGAAAGGATATGCAAATGCAAATATATACACAATGCCCTGACGTGTACTTCAGTTAATGTGGTGGGAATCAGAGGTGGTTGCACAGCCCATGTTCTTTCACCTTGGAGTCTCTCAGAGACAGCCAATCCCTTCTTCTCCACCTTCTAAGCTTGGAAAACACTTTGGGACCTGCCCAAGGTATTGTACCTTAATCTCATAGATGACATTTGCTGTCAGAGCAAGGATTTTAAAGGCATGTCTTCCTAGACAAGTTTATTTTCCCAACACTTACGTATGCAAGGCTTCCTCTCTCCTGCAAATAAATCAATACTGGGTAAATTGAGTACTGAGTGAAAGGACATGAGAACATAAGGAAAGGCAGTATACACATAATCTATCTCCCCACTTTGGTGCCTGTCATGGGGACAAGATGAGAAGAAGAGTTCTGGAACTCTCTCCCTACACCCTCCCATGTTTACCCCAGGAGAGGAACACCATTTTTTTGAATCACAGTCAAACACGTGAACTTCCCCACCATATGGACTATGTGCCACATCGGTCAGACTTCAAAAGAGAGGTCTTGGCCCTGAAAGCAATCCCAGCTGAGTTCTTCATGGGTGTGAGGTGCTCCCATGCCAAAGTCTGTGCACTACTGGAGCTTAACACTTCAAGAGATTCCCTGTCTGCCCTGCCTAAGACCTGCAGGTTCTGCTAGACTCCAGCACCAGGAGATATCCTCTTCCTTCCCTCTCCATGGATTCTGTCAGTCTCACTGGTGGCACCCTCTGGATGATGACAGCATTGTTCCATCTCCTTCTGCTGGTGTCTGCTCTTGCACACATCACATCTAGCCTGAGCATTGTCCCTTTGACATGTCAGGACTATTCCTTATGAACACATCCTGTCCCATCTGTGTATCTTCAGCTACTACTTGTCCCATTCCCTTGGAGGTCTGGGTCTGTACACCTTCAAGACAAAGGTACCGTCCTGGGTTTCTCTGTGTTGTTACTATTAATTCTGTTAATTACTTTTATGAGTTGGTAGTTATAATAATAAGTGGGAATTCCACAGCACACCTCATTCTATGGAGTCTTGAAGCCCCAGATTTTGTAGGATACAGCTTTGCAGAGCTCTCCACACCCAAGCCTCTAGGGTGATGATCACTTCTGCTTGGTAATGCACCATTAAAAAAATATTTTCTTCATTGTCCATTGTCAGATGAAACGATGGGAAAATAGGCCATTGCTTGCACCCATCCATTTAAACAGGGCCCAGCTAACCCAGAGGAAGCTGCTTGAAGTTTCAGAAAGGGATGGGTGGGTTGTGCTTTGTGGGAAGGGACTCAGAAATCCCTGGAGGAATTACCGCATGTATTCTGCTAGGGAAATCCAACAATTGCACGAGCACAAAGGCTACCAGTAACAGGCATTTTCCACTTCCTTGATTGGCTTTCACAAGGAGCCCAACGAGTTCTCCATCATTCTCCAGAAGTCCCTGCTTTGGCCTGGGCCTCTGCACTGGGATTTCCTATCAGCTACAAAGGCCCTCGGTTGCCTATTGTCAATAACTGCTTTTAGCAGATGAAGCTTTACATAACCTCAGACAAAACACAGTCCACTGGGGCAGCCAGAGCCCTAATTCAATAATAAAAGAGCTCAGTAAGTCTAAAGGCTGAGAGAGTAGGTCTTTATTAAGGTTGTCAGGTAGCTGTATCTCTATCTAAGCCAAATAATGAAGAAAAATGAAGGAAAGCAGCCAGCTGTTATACAAATATGTCAGGTATTAGTGAATCACACAGAGGTTTACATGTATGATTGATGGCTCGGATTATGAAAAATATGGACCTTCACTTTTAAATTAAATTTCTCAGCTTCATTTTCCCACATTTTCTTTGTCTGCTTTTTTCCCCTCTTAGAAGATTAAATATCCATTTATCTTTTTGGCTATTCACAACTAGATGGTAAATTTACACAATATTGTAGTGATCATCCTGCTATGATGAAATTCATACAAGTGTAGTAACTAGCCTAGAAAAAGTCCTCATTATAAACCCAAATCACTTCAACCTAAAAGAAACCCATAAAGCTGAGTGATGACAGTGTACAACTCCAGTACTCTGAATACCCAAATTGGTCATTCTGTCACTGCAATGAATTCCTGGTGCTTCAGGAAAAAAAGTCATTTTCAGAGACTTTGTTCATGAACATAAATAGTTTCAGTTGACCACTGGCTGCAGGGAGACAGTGCAGGGCATGTTACTCCTTTTGGTGTGAGACTATGCAGCCTTCAGCTCTAGAGTCAGTTCTAAATATATTCCTCAAGTTAGATGCATAATGAGACATTTCATTACTTCCTTCCTTCTCGACACATTGCAGCAAAATGAGTCAGGATTTGCTCTCCCCAGTATAAGCAAAGGTTAATTCTTTGCCATCTGTCAGGATCATGAAGACAATTGAAATATCCCTTTATTGTCCACGTGCACATTAGAGTGTTGCTAGCCATGACATTCCTTGATGACAGGACAAGCTTGTGATAAAGCAAAATACCTGCTATATCTTCTTCCTAGTGACCCATGGCATTTATGATCTATATTGGATGTAGGTAGTGCCATGCCCCAGATACAGAGGTTGCTGTCAAATAGAAGGAAATATGGATCACACTCGTTAATCAAAAGCACATAAAGATCCGGTGTGTTGCCCAGGCTCCCTCTCTGTCTCTCTCTCTCCTTCTCTGTTGTTAGAAAAAGCATATGTCAGTGAGCAAGTGGGTGAGGTGTATGCAGCAGTGAAATGTCCAGTTGTCTGTTTTTGCTTTTGCAGTATGACTTGGATCACGTAGAGTAACTTAAAAGTGTTCCAGAGAGGAGATATCAGGTTGCTAAAATAAATTCTTGCTGTGTGCAGAAAGAAGGGTGCTATTATACATAGAATCTGGAATCCTGGATACAATTTTCTGTCTTAAGACATCCTCAGGAATATGGTCCAGACACACCCCAGTCATACCCTGAAACAGAGGCACAAACTGTTCTCAGCTACTTGTACAGTCAAGAGGTAGAAGCTGATACCTCTCATCAGAGATGAGAGATGCCATGGGCCATCTGATGGGTTGATGTTGGGCCATGGGACTGCAGTTACCCTCCAAGAACATCAGAGATGATGCAAAACCAGGAGAGACAACAGCAAGGCACACATTGTCCAGGGAAGTGGTGGAGGGTGCTTAGGGACACGGTTTAGCACTGGGCTTGGCAATGCAGCATTAATGGTTGGATTCCATGATCTTAAAAGTCTTGTCCAACCAAAACCCTTTTATGATTCTGTGATTCTAAGGAAGCCATTACAGAGTCCTTAATTTATCAGCATAGCCAGGACTGAGCTGTGGGGCATCTTCCCTACCTTTTAGGGGTGCAGTCATTTGGCTAATGCTTGAAAATCCCACTCTGAGAGCCCCAGCTGGAGGCAAATGACCTGCACAGCACAGTTTATGGGCTATTCCAGGAAAAGCTGTTCTTCTTGACGCATGAGCCTGCCCAGATTTCTTCTGCACCTTGACAAGGAGCCCTTGTGGCACAGCTGCATTGCTGGGATGCTGCTGAACATAAGCTCCATGGAATAGTTCTCCATTACTACTTTGCAGAGGATCTCAGCACCTCTTGGAATGAAAGGCACCATAGCTGAAAGTCTGAAGACCACCTGTAGGCTCCAGATTATTCAGTGTAGTGAAAACTGAGACTCTCAGAACAGTTTACCCTGGGTTAAAGAAAAAAAAAGGAAAAAAAGAGAAGTAATTTCTGTAACTTCCACACCCCTGATGACTGAAAAAGTGTCCTGCTCATCTTGAAATCACACTCCCCAGAAGCTCTTTTAGCACCCCCACCCAAGCATCCCTTACATCCACTTTCCCCCCAGCAGCAGGAAATTGCTCAGAAAATATTTCCAGGTTCCTTCCTGGCCAGAGGTCACCTCCGTGTTTCAGAGCAGCAGGAATCACCATGTTCTCTGACACAACAAATGGAGGAGGAAGACCTGTCCTGCCCTTCCAGCTTTCAAGCTCGTGCTTTTTAGCTGCAACTCCACCCTGCGCTGGTGGAGAAGGGATCAGTTCCCACTGATCGCAGGAAAGGGAGGTCACGGGGTTTGCTTGATTAAATCACCACAAGCCAAAAGGTTCTTTCTCCCGCTCACTGAGAATTGCTCACGGGCTGTTTGATTTGTTCTGAAAAGAGAAGCAAGACACAAAAAAAAACAAAACAAAAAAACCCCAAAAAAAACGGAAAACAAGCCCCAAGACCAAGAAGCAACAACATACAGGGAAAAGCAGGTGTGTCTCAAGATCCTGGGAAAACAAAGGGCAGAGGCTGAGGCAGGAGGTGACACTTGGATGGGAAGTTTCCACCCCAGCACGAGAGGACAACTTTGGAAAAGACAGGACCAGCACTTGTTGCCCTACAGGTATGGATGCCATGTGTGAAATGCTGCACTGCTTTAACACTTTGGGGCAGGCAAGGGTGGCTTGTAGGAATCTTTGGGTCCGGATTCTGACAGTGTGGTGCAAGCTTTGCATCATCAGTAAACCTGACACAGGTTTCTGCCAGGGGAAGTGCAATCGGCACAGGTTTCATTTTGTGGTGATTAGTTGGCAGTTTTCAGTAGGATGCTTTTGGCTGTTCAGGGTATGAATTAAGTCATTCAAGCTCCTGACAAAGTGCTACTGCCTGTTCACTTGGCTAGTGAATGCAAATAGAGGTTATGATTGCTTTAGTTTAAGCTTGGGGCTGCAGAGGTAAAGAGGGACGTGCACAGAAATGCTGTGCTAATACTCATTGCATTTTATTACCTTCTAAGTTGTGCTGCAGAGTTTCAGGGGGAAAAAAAGTCAGCGGCAATAGCATTTAGAATTTTTTTTTGTTTTGTTTTACAGTGGCTGGAATTTGCAATGCAGATGCAGGCACTGTATTTTGTTAGCTCTATAGAGTGGTGGGTTTGTTTCTTTTAAGATCAATCCGCCTTCAGCTTTATATTAGGTGAAACTTTCTGACAGAGGAGAGGGACTTGGGACACCCACAGCCACAGGCTGAGAAACTGCTGTATATTGTTTTTGAGCATCACATTTATCTTGTTTCCATTCTTTTCTATCTGTGTTTTCAGCTGCTTAAATGAAAGCAAGTTTTATGGTGTTGTGCTGGCGTGCTGCTGCCAGTGTTCAGTGTCAGGGGGATACAGGGAGGCTTTCTGATGCTTTCACCTCTGTTGATGTCTGTATCCCCAAAAGTTCTGCTCCATTTCCAAACATCTCTGATGCAGCAGTATCCACTTGGCTTAAATGGTCATGATTCAGAAAAAAAGCAGTGCTGTGGTGTGACCCTGTGCAACCTTGTTTTTCTCTCTCATTATGGGAAAGCAATGCTCACCTACGTACACGAGGAGTTTTTGGATTTGGAGGAGAAATGTGTTATTGTTTGAGTGCTGTAACTCACATTTTCAATGACAGTTTTAGGAGGCAATGAGCTTGTGAAAAGCAAGGGAATAGAAAATAAGGAAGTTGTTAATTTGAAAGCCTGACGTTTCATTTCTCCTGCTTCCATCACTTGCTGTTGCATGATGAAAATGGTATTTCGCAACCCATAGATTTTCCTCTCACCCAGAAAATTCCTCATCTATTTCTGTCACTTAACCTGTCCAGTAATGTCTGGCAACATTACAGAATGAAGTGATATTTAAAGAAATTTAGGGGCAATTCTTCAGCACCTGGGTAACAGTGACACTTGACTGAACTCAGTGATGGGTCAGACAGCTCAGCAGGAACCTGCTGTGACTGTTTGGCATCTGTCACTATTTAACTTCCCTAAATTTGTCTGAGTTTGCCTCCGGTGGTCCAGGTTTAAAAAACAAACAAAGAGAACATACGTAGGCACTGGGAAGATATCTTTGTCCTGATCTTCTTGGTTATTTTTATTTTTTTAACACCTCTTAGGCAGGCTTAATAAAGCAGTTCTCCAACATCTGAATTGGAGACGTGGGAAATTCCTCAAACTAGGCAGAGTTTCCTCTCATTGTTATAACACAAAAGACCAGTGCAGACTTTACTAGAGTTCCTTTTTTTAACCCATTCATCTTGACCAAGAAACTTACCTGCTCAGGGCTGTGATTCACAGTTTGCCAGAAGACAGCAGACAACCATGGAAGTGAATGGCATCATACACAAGGACGTCATTATTTTGGGGTTGTATTCCACTTGAAACTGAAATGGTTTGCTGCTGGAATTAATCTCAGCCTTGTGCAAAAATCATGGCTTTTGAAGATCAAATGGGGTGAATCTACAGTAAAACCAAACTCCTTGCAGAAAACTTTCCAGTTTTCCATGAAACAGTTTCTTAGGACCGTGATCTTCGAGAGGGGTTCAATCGACATTCATGAGCAGCTCCACCACAATTGCATGTTTATACAGAGTTTATTTCTCAAATGATCCTGCATTTGGCTCAGCCTGCCTGAAGGCAGTTACCACCCACGGGTTAATCTGATCCAGCACCTGCCCTGCTGGTAACGGAGCAGCAGCTCATCCCCCTTATCTGTGCTGGGCAGCATCCTGAGAGGACTGAGCCAGCACTGGGTGAGGGCAGTAACTGTGGAGTTGTGATAGTGGCCCTGAACTGGTTGTATTAAGAATGTGGATGAGATGGAATGCACAAGGTGGGTGTTCAGGAACAGGTAAAATGAGAAAGAGATGGCAAAAGATTTGCAATGGTTTGTTTCTTTCGGATGGATGAATGATCAATTCCTTGTTTGTTCTGCTGGGGTTTTTTTTAGAAACTATTAGCTCCTGCAGAGCAGACAATTCACTGTAGCATGTTGTCTAGTAATTACAATGCTGTATTTGCATGTTATAATGCTGCACCAGTGGACTTTGTTAAGGAGTTTTTGACTACAATTGCTGCCTATTCCAAGGGCTTATCTGTTGTTGATGGTGGCCTGGAAGAAATTTCCCTCTCACAGCCATCCCATGACATGACATGAATGTTGTAGCCTTAATCCACCATGTCTACATGCAGTTTGTATCTTTTCTACAAAAGTTTATTCCTGTGGAAGTGTGCACTGAATTCTTCCCCAAAACCCTCCCCTCTCCATCATAATTCCCATCTGAGCAATCCAAACAAGATGGGTGTGTTGGGATTGAATTAACTTTCCTCATAAGGTGCTTTGTTTTGGATTTGTGGCTGAAACAGTGTTGATACCATATCAATGTTTTGTCTGAGCAGTGCTTGCAGAGCATCAAGGCTTTCCCTTTCTTCCCACTGACTCTGTAATGAGTGGGATGAGGGTTGGGAGGGATTACAACAGGGAAAGCTAACTTGAATTCACAAAAAGGATGTTTCAAACCATATAACATCATGTTCAGCAACAAAAAAATAGTGGTGGAAGTGAGGGTTGTCTTCCAAACCTGCCATTGCTTGGACATGTTTTTCTGGATATACATCTGCTTGTGAGAGGTAGTGAGGGATTGCCTTTTTATAATTTTTTTAAAGTTTCTTCTTTCTTTCCCTATTAACCTTTATTTATCTCAAGCTCAAAGTTTTTGCACTTTTTCTCATCCTATTCTCTCCTCCATCCCTCTGACAGGTGGGCAGTAAGTGAGTCACTGTGTGGGTGTTTAGCTTAAGATTAGGGTAAGCCCATGACAACATGATACCTAGTCCACCCTTCCAATATCTAGCCCACCCTTCCAATGGACCAATTTTGAATAAGCAGAAGTTTTTCCCAGCCCAGGAAAAAACCTTTAAACTCCCTTGCGTCATCTCCATTGGCTGATTTACACAAAGTAATACTTGTTTCAGGAAGACCTCAAAGGTCACCTAATACCTACCATTCCTGGCACTGAATTCTTTCATTCTGGATGAAAAGGGAGCCATATCTCATTTGCCTTCTAGGTACTTCCAGAAGTCTTGCTTTATCAGATCATTAGTGCATTCACTGATGGGTTTTTCCTGCCCCAGGGTTTCTTTAAGCACCCTGTGAAGCAGAGACAGCAAATATCATCCTTGCTGGGCAGCAGAGAACTGAGGCACACAGATAGCCAGGGTCTGATCACGAAGTTGGCTGCTGCCAACCCAAGGTCTGCATAAACTCACCTCAACAGGGCAGAGAATGCTGTGACAGCCAGGTTTGAAGGTGCTTGTGAGCAGTAGAGCTGTATGCATTCCCAATTTAAATCATAATATAAAATATTAATTTCTAAATGCCTTCCCTCAAAACATAATAGAGCTGTGATCAAGTATGTAATTTACTGTCCTCGGAAATTCCTCAAAACGACAGAGCTTCCCTCAATTGTTCATGCACAGAGGAAAAGCTCTCCTAGAGTTCCTGCTTTGGCTCAATCCTGTGAGCACAGGCTTGGGCCTCCATGACCATTAGGCTGAGTGTGTGAAAGCTATCTTCATTACAGAGATGTACCTACGTGCCTTATGACAGGCTATTCACAGAATGCCCCTTGCCCCTGAAATTGTTTTACTGTGCCTTCTTGAGGGAGAAAGTCTTTAAATTCCTGAATATTGTCCCTAAAATTTGGGTTGGCTGATGCTAGGTCTGATATCCCGGATGAGTCTGTGCATACCTCAAGTGTCTCTGGCAATTAAACAGGACTGATGGCACTTCCCTCCTTCCTCTTGTTTTCCATCCTGTTTCAAGTCTATGGCTTAAAAAGTTCAACTGCTCTTCATAAACACTGTCCCTTATTTGCAGTTAGGACACACAGCATGTAAAATCATAGAATCACAGAATGCTTTGGATTGGAAAGGATTTTAAAGCTCATCTCATTCCAATCCTTTCCATGGGCAGGGACACTTTCCACTATCCCAGGTTGCTCCAAGTCCCATCCAGCCTGGCCTTGGACACTTCCAGGGATTGGGCAGCCACAGTTTCTCTTGGCAACCTGTGCCAGGGCCTCATCATCCTCACAGGGAATAATTCCTTCCTAATAATTAATCTAGACCTGTCCTCTTTTTAAAGCCATCATCCCCCTTGTCCTGTCATTCCAGCCCTTTTGTAGGTCCTTTACGTACTGGAAGGACCTCTAAGGCTTCCCTGGACTTTTCTCTTCTTGAGGCTGAACAGCCTCAGATCTCTCAGCCTGTCCTTATAGGGGAGATGTTCTGTATTATTATAGAAAATCTGCTTTAAAAGCTGCCTGCTCTTTTCCTAAACACCTTGTTTCTGGACAGCCTTGCATTGGTTCTTCCAGCATTGTTCCAGCATCATAGTACCAAACTTGGCAAATGCTTAATCCGTCTGACAGCAGTTAATGGAAGCTTCCTTTGTCCCTAAAGTAAGTACAGGTGCTTTTGAGTGTGCTGAAGCAGAGGAGGTTCCTACTGAAGTAAGGCCTAGATTGCCTGTAGAGTCAGCAGAGAGAAATACACACACACACAAAAAAAAACTTCTTGTGGGATATACCACTGAAGTTCAGCACTGACTTCATCGCATTGAGCTGAGAGATGGGGGAGCTGGAAGGGAGCAGGAGAACCTTCCCATTCTTGAAAAGTGCATTTTATTTTAGGCCATGATAGAATTAGCAGAAACAGTGTCACAGCAACAGGGTAGGGTGCGTTAACCCTGAGGCCATCGGTCAGGGCACAGCTCACCCCCGTGGGCCTGAACTCTCCTTTTCTCCCTAAACAAGGAGCCCAGGCTGTGCTGCTGACTGGAAATAGCCCCGGGCCCATGCTGTTCTTTGAAGAATTCCTGTGAGTCTTGGCATTAACATTGGCTGAGACAGGGAACGTGGTAACTATGGACTAAGCCTCCTAAAACTAGGCAGAAAGAGACCTCAGCAGTTCATCTACTCAGGCCCCACATCTCATGGCAGGTGTTTGTTTAAGCTCTCCAAAGCACCCTGTGCCTGAAGAAATGCCATTCCTTGGTGTTGTATCTCATGAGCAAACCTGCCATCAGGTGTAACTTGTCTTTGCATTGCTGTGGTTTTATGCCATGTGAACCCAACAAGCACCACAGGGGTTCACAAGTCTGGATGATCCCTGATCTTAGACTGAAGTGTAACATAATTTGGAATGAGGCTAGGCATGTCTGAAGTCTTCTAAACACTAGTAAAGTAAACTAGTTCCACCTGTGTTGATGATACTGTGGCTTGATCTCACACCTGATGCCAATGATGAAGGTAAAAATGTTCTGATAATTTGGAAAATATTATAGACAGGAGCAGCCTTCCAAGAAGTTACATTGTAGCACTATTTAGCTTTTCTGAGTTCTCCTGTGCTCTGGAAGACAGATCAGGACAAAAATAGCAAGGCTGGAAGTGAAATCAGTGGAACAAAATAGAAACAATTATTTTTTTTCTCACAGACTTTATCATTAGAGAAGGCAATTAAGAGATATGGACAACAGAGACCCGCCTTCACTGGTTTGAGGGATTTCCCTCCATTTATATGATTCTAAGTGCAAAAGGTGTATGCTATTTTGTACTTCCATCTTTTTGTTGCTAGGTGTGACAAGCCAGGCCCTCAGACAGGAAACACCCTCTGTCCAGAGAGGAATTGTACAAACTCCAAAAGGCTGACACCTGCACTACTTACAGGAGCTTCCTACACAGCCAGCTGCACTTGAAGCAATAACAGGAAAAAAATCAAGAGGTTAATAAAATTAAATGCTCAGGAAGCATGCAGTCATCAGACTTTCTAGTACTTTGGTCTATAGAAGTAACCCATGTCTGGTCTGACTCAGGGACCCAATCCAAAACTCATTGCAGCCCATGGAAATTCCACTACAGTGGATATTGTTAGCCCTCACTCTTCACTACATTGGTATGGGAGTACCTGGCAAGTTCCTCCTTCCCCAGTACTCCCACAGTGCTGAGCTTCAAACATCCTGTTGTGGTACTTCTCACTGCAAATTAGGCCTGCACCCCACTGCAGATGCTCCAAAAAGCACAGGGAGAAGAAGAGAAGGTTCATGGGTACATTCCTTCTTCCATCCCAGTCATCAGAGGTGAGCTGGTGTGTGCTTTTCCACAGTTTTTCCAAACACATGGTACCCAGCTGCATACAAAGGGCTGAAATAGGAGGGTGGAATTATTTGACTAGCAACTTTTTTTTTCTTTGTTCCTTCTCTACAAAACTCCAACATGAAGGTCAAAGAGGAGGCCTTATCTAAGTAGAGAAAAACCTGAGTGGAAGTGAGAAAGAACTGCCAGGAAGAAGACAAGAATTGGGCAGGGCTTTCTTTTTCCAGTAAAGTGCTGATTTAAATGCCATTTCACTTTGGTTGCAGCTACCACTGTTTTCAGTCTGGCATATTAACGTGCCATGTGGCATGGAGAACATTCATCCATTTACTTATGAGTGCTATAACATTTGTTTGCACAAAAGCAACAAAAGTAAGAATTACCCCTCCATTCCCCCAGGAAAAAAAAACCTCTGCTCATATCTGAGAGATTCTTGAGCATCCCATCAAACTGAGCCCCCTACACCACTCTAGGCACAGAGCTGGAATAACAGCTCCACAAACATCACAGAGAAAGCATGCCACAGCTTGTTTATTGCCTATTTGAATCCTTATCACCAAGCAGTTCAGTTTTGTGTCCTTGATTAATTTCTGTTTATTTTATTTTTGTTCGCATTCAGATGTGTTATCTAAGGTCAGTGCAACTTCCCCTGTCCCCCCTTTCCCTTTCAGCCAACTCTCCCATGAAATATTGTTGTGCCTGGGTGTGTGTTTCTTAAAGTCATTGTGTGTTTTCTGTCTGAAACAAACATTGTCTGATCATCCAACTTATTACGCACTACCCAAAGGTCATGCTTTATGTAGAGAAAGGAAAGCTCTTCTGTTGTGGCTGAGGAATAACAAACTGGACAGGCACTGAAAACAAGGCTTGAGCCCCAGAAGTCAAGACTCTGGAAAAACATTCCATAGCTGTTTGCAAATGGTAACCAAGGTTCAGCTGCTACAGGCTGTTGGGCAGCCATGGAGCCAAACTGTCCTGTGCCAGCTGCAGATCTCTCCCTTCACACCTTCTAACAGTAGCAGTTCCTGGTTCCTCTCTCCAGACATCCTTCACCTCCACAGATCTCACAGCACCAAAGGCCTTTCATCCAAAATACCTAGAGGGAGGCAGAGTTGTTTAAGTCACAGGAAAATGCTGGCATGTGGGTAAATGAGCATAACTGTGTTACAGAAAAAATACAGCCAAAGTGGAAAGATGTAGAACAAGTACCAAAGAGGCAGGAGGACTGCTGCGCTAAAATGGCATAGGACTCTTCAACCTCAAACAGCTGATGGGGAATGTGAAAATGACATACAGGGTACAAGGCCATGGAAAATTTTGTGCTATCTAGTTTGACAATTAAGGATAAAACCTGACCCTAATGAATGGTAGATTCAAAGCAAGCAAGGAAATTCAGACTTCCTTGCTCCTAGAAATTATGTATTCTGCACACTCTCAAAGGTTTTCCTATAATTTATTTCATTTGTGTCAGCTTAATAGGCCATTAGGGCTGTTAAACACCAATGACCTGCCTTTGCCTCCAGAAATCCCTGTAGTTCTGATAGCCAGAAGTGGAAAGAACATTCTGAAGATGAGCTGCTGCAAATTTACTTCATTTTTGTAAAACTCTTCCCAAGGGCCTCTGCTATAGCCCTTGCTGGATAAGAACCAACTGGGCTAGAGAATCCTTGGATCCAACCAAGGGCAAATCTGTTCATGACATTAAGCAACCAGAGCCCATTAGAAAGAACGGAGAATGGTCTCAGTGTGAACAAAGGAGTAAAAAGTACAGAATTAAAGGCTTTTACAATGAAGTTTTAAAGCAGAATATGGCTGCCTGACCACACAGGGAGCTCTTGGTGTCAGTGACCCAGGACATGTCTCACAGCCAGAGCAGAAGGCCAAGAACTGAGGCTGTGGACTAATGCCCACCTCACAAAGGTGAAGATGTGGTTGAAGATGTGTGTGCCTGCAAGTTTTCCTGTTGTGCCTGTGTTGTTTGTTTTCTTCTTCCTGCTGATGCCAAAGGTGTGTTCATCTCTATTTTGGCACAAGAGGGGCCACTTTCCCAGACACAGCATGTAGAAAGGTTACAGCCAACAGGAGTAAAATACTTCTATGTGGGATGGCTGCATGGGGAAGGATAACTCTGTGTCTTCTAAACCAGAATGGCTTGTTTCCACTTCTGCATTTACAGCCCCTTACCAAAGAAGCCACTCCAGGGTGGGTGTATCTTTAGGTCCCCTCCTCAGTTATTTTTAGACATTGACAAGATCCCCCTGTGTCTTTCCTTTTCCAGGCTAAGCAGCTCTCTCAGCCTCTCCTGGGATGACAGATCCTCCAACTCCTTAATCATCTTCATGGCCCTTTGCTAGCCTCACTCCACTGTGTCTCTCTTGTACTGAGGAGCTTATGAGCTGGACATTTGCTTAAGATGCATCCAGAATCAGGAAATCTTCTTTTTCTTAAGTCTTAACAGCAAATGAGAAATGTTGTCAGAAAGATTCTAGAAAGAAGACATGACTGACAGGATTGGAAGGGCTTAAAAATGTGTCTGCCTGTAAGAGACAGAGTTGGTGAGTCAGACAGAAGGATAAGGTGGAATAGGCCAGGTCCCTCTGGGTGAACAGAGGTTACTTGAGCTAAGGAACCCCAGTAAGGAGCCACAGGTCTGAGAGAATGTCTATAGAAGCAGTCCTGCTGCAAGGGATTATACAGAATGCCAACAGCATGTTATTTCTGGCTCTGGTAGAACCCAGGAGTCTGTTTCATACTACACTGCCAAGGCTATAGAAGCCATGAGCTATCCCAGAATCACAGTATGTGCTTTGTTGGAAGGGACCCACAAGGATCATTGAGTCCAGCTCCTGGCTGTGTATGCCCAAGAATCCTGTGGGCATCACCTCCCTGCCAAAGATGCCCTTCCTGTCCAAACACAGTGATGTGGCTGTAAGTGCAAGTGTATTGTCACCCAGCCCCACGGGAGAGGCTGGCCTTGGTGTGGTACCTTCCCAGAGGGGTTAGCTGTACTGCTGGTCAGCAACCAGGATGGTGTTCATGCCTCTCCAGATGTGCCAAACTGTTTCTCACCTCCCTTCTCCCCTGAGTTAATGTTTAGCCAGTAACTGTTGATGCTTATTCATGCAAGAATGCCCTCACTGATCTGGCAGATTGCTGTTCTCCAGTGACAAGCAGTAAGTCCAACTGTGAACTGTGCTGGGAGGGGTAGGAAAACATTGCAGGGCCAGCTGGCACTGTGCAGAATGTGTTAAAAATGCTCACAGAAATTTCTTTTGGCTGCTCTCAGGGTATTAGGAATGCCTGGAGAATGTGATAATTTGGACATTCAGCTGGGCAGCGCTTTCTGTGCTCTCAGCCATCCAGCTAAATGGTTGCTATTTCAGCCACTGTGCCCTGCAAATATGAGTCCTAGAGGGTTGTTCTGTTCTTACAGGAAGTCCTTTGTGGTCATGGTATGATTTGAGCCTGATCCTCAGATAGCTGAGTCTAAATTATTTTCATTTTCCATGTAGATTATTTGGGTATGTAAAAAGGTCATCAACAATTCACAGGAAGGCTGATGAAGGAATAGAGGAATCTAAAGTCATAATCATAGGTCAAAAGGAAAGAGAAATACTTCATGAACAAGGATGGAAAATGTGAGCTGATGTAGAAACAGGTGTGAACCATAGGCGGCCTCTGGAAATACTGTTTTGGGGAAACCCTTGATAAGGCTGTAGATATAGTTTACCTCCTCTGTGCTTAAACCAGTGAGAATATTGTGCTGCAAAGGTTCAGAAAGGAATCCCTAAACTTGTCTAAGATAGAATCAAAGATTGGAAAAGAACTCTTAAGATCATTAAGAGTCCAACCATTAACCCAACACTGCCAATCCACCACTAAACCATGTGCCTCAGGTCCACATGTACACATCTTTTAAATACGTCCAGGGATGATGACTGCAACACTGCCCTGGGCAGCCTGTTCCAGTGCTTGACCACCCCTTCCTTGAAGAAATTTTTCTAAATGTCCTATCTAAACCTCCCCTGGAGCAGTTTGAGGACATTTCCTCTCATCCTGTTGTTTGTTACTTGGGAGCAGAGCCTGATCCTCACCAGGCTCACCCTCCTGTCAGGGAGTTGTAGAGGGTTAGAAGATCCCCCCTGAGCCTCCTTTTCTCCAGGCTGAGCCCCCCCAGCTCCCTCAGCTGCTCCTCATCAGACTTGTGCTCCAGATGCTTCTCCATCTCTGTTGTCCTTCTCTGGACATGCTCCAGCACCTCAGTGACCTTCCTGTCATGAGAGGCCCTAAAGAAAACACAGGATTCTTGATGTCTCACCAGTGCCAAGCAGAGGGGAACAATCATTGCCCTGGTCAGTCCAAACACAGCTCTGAGAACACAGATATGTGCTCTTGCACATCTCCTCTGAATCTCTTTGAATTCATTCATTGCACAAATTGAAGAAGTGTAGAGATACACAGGTAATTGGAAGAAATCAGCAAACAATCTACCCATTACCCCACTGCCACAACCCCCATGGAGGCATAATCGAAGGCTCTCCTCCATGTCAGCAATTGTATAGCCTGTTCTTAAAAACCTCCACTGAAGGAAATTTTGCAGCCACCCTGGGAAGCCTAATTTTGTGCTTCTAAATGGTACAATTACATATTTTCCATAATCACCAACATATACTTTTACTTCAGATTGTGTGACTTCACTACATCCTTCAGCCAGCCGATGCTGTGAACATCCATGTCAGTCCTTTTTCAAGGGACAAACTGTTATTGTGTCCATACCTGACTCTTGTCCTATCTAATCTGAACAACCTTCAGCCTGTTCACGAGATTATTACTCTTGTCATTGAGGTTATACAATGCTCTTGTCCTAGCATTCCCATGGCTCTCCTTTGGATGCTCTCCAATACAGCAATATCCGGACACAGGGCTCCAGCCAAAACATCAACAGCATCACACAGTGCACTTTTGTTACCTCCCAGGTCTTCAATTAAATATATTTGCTAAAAAATTTAATAATGATATTTCAACATCATCACAGTGAGTGAATTTAGGTAGCAATTTCTTAGGACTCCCTCCAGAATAATTTCTGCAAGACTGAGGTGGGCAAAACTATCTAAATGTGATAGAAATAATAAATGAAGCCCCAGGCATTGTCAGATTCAACCCAAAAACTGTTATCTCAAAGTAATCTACCTATTAGCTCCAATATGCTTGGAATTCACTCTGTCCTCACATGTTAAAAACTCAGCTTTGGGTGTCTGAGCACACAAAATTCAGACTCAAGAACAGGAGATGGTGTAAGAATCTGCAGTGTTGCATCCAGTTTCTGAGAGTTTCTGGCATCTTCTTCTGCATTTGGATACAACTGACAGAGGGGTTTGATTACACAAACTGCTGAGATTAATTTCTAGATATGAGACTGAAGTGTGAATGTCCAGGACTGGAATGAAGATGAGTGAATCAAGAGAGCTGTAACAGCTTCATTTCTAAGTTGTTTCCACATTTGCTTTCTCTTTGAACAGTATCTCCCAGGGTGCAGCTTTGTGGGAACTTTATCCTGGTACTTCCTTCATGACAGATGAAATGTGTTCCCATGCTTTTGCAACAGCACATTTCCAGTGAATTACAGGATCCCTGTAGCTCTGCCTTGGTTTGGATGAGCACTTCTGGTTCAGAGCAGGTGTCCTCTAATACACCTCTGGCTTGCTTTCCTGAGCCTGTGAAGGCTGGTTGCATACCCAAATGTTTAAATAAAAAATGTTCTGAGGTTGAAACTTTAAATCTTTGGAATCCAGGAAGTTCACAGTTTCTGGTGACATGACAGTACATGATGAATGAGTACAGGAAAAAACATTAGGATGATCAGGACATCTCCCTGTGCTCACATACCAAGTTGATTACATACCTAATGCTTTGACATTGTATAATTTTCACATTCTCCTGCAAAGTAATGCAGGATTTCTCATACCTTTAGGCTGCAGTTTGATGACAAGCCTTGAACAGAAACCCTCTTTTAAGAAAGCCTTGCTGACATTCTTTCCTGTTCTCACACCCCAGATTCTCTTTCTTTAAATTTTTGAAAAACACAACAACAACAACAACAAAAAACCTCACAAAAGCAAATAAAAAAGGAGGGGTTTGGGGGAAGAGGGTTTAACACAGACCATTTTTCCAGTCAAGGCCTGGCAACGTGGAAAGTGTGACTCCACCACAGGCACAGGTAACTCACCCTAAGCCAATTCTGCCTCCTCTTTATCTCAGCCTCTGCACTGGCACTGCTGCTCATTCAAACCTGCAAGGAGTCAGCCAAGGGAGCAACTTTGGGAGAAAATTATCAGCTTTTTCTGTAGGGATAGACCCTGAACTCATGTTGAACAGCTTGCTAGGGCAGAAAATAAGAGGTCCTCCTTGTCCTTACACTCCTGCCCTGCCTGCCAGCCCTTGTTCCATCTCCCTTCCCTGCTTGGTATCACTTAGCTCCTCCTCTCCTTGCTGTGGCCCTGGCACTAACTGGGACCTTCTCTAAGCCAATCAGACTCAGATGAAAGTGAGTTGCACACTTTATTTCTGCCTTAGTTTTCTGCAGGGACAGGGAGTTAAACTGAGTAAGAATCTAGAAGGCACCAGCACAAGGCCATCAATAAAACCAATCTGCAGAGAGAGAGGTGGGTGGCATTAAGTGCTGTAGATGTAGCCTTGGTGTTTCTTCAGATTCCTGAACCAGTTTGGGTGGGCAATAAATCAGACCGATGCCACCACAACAGTGAAGACAAAGACATGCTGAAAGGGTTACAAGGGCATCAGTCATGCCAATTTAATCACCTTGAAACTGCTGCAAACAGCTGAGGTCTGACTCACCACATTGCAGGGAGCAGCAGGTGGCCAGGTTTGCAGAAAAGGGAACAGACTTGTCTCCTGAATTGATCGGTGTTTAAAAAAGAATTCCCCAACAACACGACCTTGATCCCAGGGGTTTCCACAGAGCTCAGTCAGACACTGGCTCACACACTGCTGTGGAAACAAATTCCATTGATAAACCAACTGTTATCAAACATTACAGGGACAAGGGCTCCACTGTTACTTGGACAGATGTCCCCTATTGTTCAGTGTGTTCTTGCTCCAGATTTTGTTCAAGGTAGAAACATACATAGCACATCAGAATTTCTCCTGATTTCTGGGAATTCCCATAGCCATAAGAGCCACAGGTCTGCATCTCTGTGCAGCTTCTCCAAGGGCATAAATGTGTCTCCACAGAGCCTTCCAGACCCCTCCCACAGCGAGCGTGCTGCCAGCTCAGGTAGAAAAATTTTAGGGGTTTCCTCCTTTACAATTTAAGTCAAAGCCCACAGACATTTTGCCATAGCTACAAAACATGATTTTGCTGCTGTCAGTCCTCAACACCCTCTTTTGCTAGAACAAAGAAGGTGAGTAACAGCAGAGGAACAAGTTAGTCCACTAATCTGCAGATAAGACACCAAGGGACTCAGATCAGTGCAGGGGGAAATAATGAGTACAACCCCATGAATGGTATCAGGAAATATCTCCTCTTAAAATGCCTCGTGGGTTTTCTGCAGTGGCATATCTGCTCAGCCTCACACTTGAGATTTGAGTGCAGGCTCTAGAGGCAACTTATTTGCTGGGCAGTAATAACTTGTTCAACTAATTATAAAAGTTCCTGTGGTTTAATTTCTCTTTGAGAGAGCAGCCTGGGCTATGGTAAAAAGCAGATGATGTTTAAGATGAATCTAATTAGAAGATCTTCTCTTTGAACCACCTGAGAAGGTAAATCATATTAAATCTCTGGATGTTGTCTTTATTTTCTAAAACATGTGTGATGGTGACTGTTGTGCTGGGTGGATTTGCAAGAGAAGGTGTTGGAATTTTGGAAGCCAGAACTGTCACAAGAAGGTGTAATTATTTTACAACATTCATGAGAAAGAGAAGTTTAAAGAAAAATTAAAAAGAAGGTCATATATCTCTCCTGGGTTAAAATGAGACCTTGTTATTTACCTCCAGGAATCATCTGCATTTTAGAATTAATTTAAACAACATTTTCCAGCCTGAATGCTGTGTAGAATAACCATTTCATAGCAAATCCAGACTTCTTTAGCTCTCTGAGTCTCTATAAGTTCAAGATACTTACTGTTGCCCAGGAGACAGTTTGTATGAGAAATGGGGAATGTGTCTGCACATGTGCTTTGCCCACTGAAGGCAGACAGATTCCTGAGAATTTGTTCACTGAAAAGTTTACAGCAATGCTTTATTCATTGAGAAATTAAATGAATGAGGCGAACAGCCACATTGCTTGAGAAGAACATTTAATACTTTTCTCCATTTGCAATTTGTTTGTTGGTTTTCTGGCTTACTGTCTTGGGAGGTTTTGGAGCTTTAAATAGCTACCAAAGCCTGAGTAGCAGCCCAGCTCTCATTTACATGAGTTATCCTCTATATGGTGTCATACATGTACGATTAACAGGGTGTTTGTTGTCACCTACATAAAGTCACACAAAAGATGTGTTTGAAAATAGAGGCTGACCCACAACATTTGAATATGAAGGCAAGTTGGGGAGCAGGGCAAAAGATAAATGCAAAACTGTGACAGATGTTGTTTACCCTCATCATAAATTTTGTTTAATGACCTTTTTGCCTTTCTGTTATCTGTTTCATCAACCTGTTACCAATGTAACGCAAACTCTTTGTGCAGATTAAGTTCTTTTACCATATGTTGTGAGTATATGCTGAATATACAAAGCTACCAGAAACCTTTGTTTAGTTAATGTTTCAATTATTAAATCATGTCACTATCTCAGGAATTTGTGTCACAGCTTATAATGTTTCCCTCATGATCCACTTTAATCAATCATGATCTTGGGATCAGCCAGATCCATGGAAGTCTTGACTTTGTTTCAAGTGGATGGTGTCTTCAAAATAGGAAAATATTCTCTTTTGTAGAATTCTGGATATAATGACAGACATCCCCAGGAATCTGAAAAAAATTCCCCACTTTTTTTCCCCCAACTCTGCTACCATTCATTGTTTGGATTAAAAAAAAGCCTGTAACACTCTTTTGTTTTAATTGATTTTGGAGTGGGATAGGAAGATACTCTGAATCACTGTGATGTCCTTCTTTCTGGTTATTCCTGTATACGAGTAAAGAGCAGCTATACTGTGTTAGCTCAGATGTCTAGATAAAAGAGTTTTATTTTTTCTTTGTTTGTTTGTTTATTTTATTTTGTTTTGATTTATTTTTTGGTTTTTTTATGTTGGTTTGGAGGGTTTGGGTTTTTTGTTTTGGTTTTGTTTTTGCCCTCCATTGCTATCCTAAAATATCTTTAAATTAATTTTCCTTCTTTAATTGCATCTCAGAATTCAGTTGATATTTTCTTTAGACCCCATTTCTGAGTGGGAATTGTCAGTTCAGTGTCCATCACAGAATACACAGTGTCATGATCATTTCTTTCTACCTTATACTTACCAATTCTGAATTTCACAATCAAGTCACTCAGTCTCCTGTGACCCCAATGCAAATCTTCACAGGCAGATTTGCTTTTGTTAGTCTCAACCATGTAAAATCTTCCATGGTGTTGCACCACTGACCATTGCCTTTTCCACATCACTTGAGAACAGAGAGTAAGGTACAGGCTTACAGCTCATTCCTGCAGAGCTCTGGTGACGACATCTCTGTATTGGAAAAGAAAAGAATTTATTCCTACTTTTGTCTCCTGTCTTTTAACCAGATCAGTATCCAGGTGAAGTTCCACTCCAGATGGATCTCTCTAAGAACCACATTTGGTGAGAAAAGTGACAAATCCCTGCTGGGCATCCACCTTGGTGATATCAAGTACATGCTTGGCTATAAACTCCTCGCCATCCTCTTCCAATTCACAAGGTGAGACCACAGATCATGTTCATATTGTTGTTTTCTGTCATGGCCTCCTCTGAGCAGGAAAGTGCCAGCAAAGCCCCAGCCTGCCTGGGAGCACCAGCTCTGATAAATTATGGTTGCAATAGGCAGCCACTGATCTCAGGAGGTGCTGATTTTTCTGTTTTCCCCTAGTGACTCACTGCCCTGCTAAACTTGAGTTTGGATGAACAGCCTTTTCAATGCAAAAAGATTGTCATTTTACAAGAGTTCATGATTTCAATCAGGCCAATGTTATCCACTCAGATGCTGTTCAGTACTATGCTTAGAGTCTTTCCTCAGAGCATAAAATGATTTTCACAATCCTCTTGGGTTCTGCCTTTTCTGTAGCTCTCTACTAGTTGTTAATTTTGGAGCTAAGAAAGCGTTTTGTTAGGAATAATCAGAAAGTGCATATTCATAGCAAAATATATATATATTTTTTGTATTCTTCACCTCCCTTTCTCTATTCCCTTTGGTCACATAAATGTGTCAGCACTTGTAATAAGGGTCCGTGAATGTTTTATCTCTCCCTTTATGTTTCATCATCCAGTCTGCTGTGTGACTAAATTAGCTCAGGTATTAATGAGGTAGAAAATGTTATTGAGGTGTGGGGCTGTGGGGGCGTGTGAGAGTTCAGGTACCAGATTATATTCTTGTGTATGGTCCTTAGTTTCTAGTTTACATCAGTGCAATTAATGGAAAAGTGTTCTAAAACCTCAAGATAACACAGATTATTTCCAGTCTTCCTTGTGTCCATTTCTGGTCAAGGGGTAACAAACACACAGACATCTGTAGCTGAGCCCATGGTGATGCTACAACCCTCTCCAGACTGGGATACAGACAGTAGCAGAGCTCTCCCTGCTGCAGCTGGACAGGCCCTCACTTGCAGCAACATTCCTAACTGTTCCCTCATCTCCTGACTGTGCATTTCCCAAATACCACTGAGAGGGATATCTGAAGATCCAAAGTCAGCCTTTCTTATGGCAGATTTTCAGCACCTCCTTTGTCCCTGTTAGGAATCTGCTCAGGACTCTGCTTTGTCCAAGCAATTTCTTTTTTCCTATTTGGGTAGGTACAGTTGACATGAGAAAAAGGAGAGATGGGCCAAACAGTCTTTGGAATAGTCAGAGTTGCTGAGAGAGGCAGAACACAGTTTTTGTGGAGTGGGCTGGTATTTTCTACTGTGTGAGTCAGATGAAAATTCCCTGGTCCCCTTGCTTCCTTGTCTTTTCAGGCTGCACAGCGAGGTCACCAGGCAAAATGCCATCCCCAGCCACTACAGGTCTCCACTGCCTGTTCCTGCTGGTCTCAGTCTGCTGCCAGATACTACAGGGTTCAAACTTCTATCCAGTCTCCTATGTAGTGAGTATCCTTCCCCAGCCCCACTGGTTTTCATTGGGTCACTGCTTGTAGCACCCTGATGTTTTCTTCTACACCCACAAAACCTTGGAAGAAGTCAGAATAAGACCAAGGGGTGGGGGGAATCTGAGCCCAGAGTGTGTAAAAGAGATGGAGAATCCAGGAATTGGGCTCTTCACATTTCCCAGTCTTAAAGCCTCTCCAGAAGGCACTGAACAAAACACATGTTGTTTCTCACTGTGTTGGTCTGCAAGGGATTTCAGTTGCTGTCCTTGGAGATAAGTCTACATAACATTTAAGTGGGCACTGCTCGTGGATGGAATTCACCCATCCTATGTATCTAGAAGTGACGTTTGCAGGACTGTCTCAACAGCAGGACAAGTGCCTAAGACCAAAACTCCACTCCCGAGTGATTTGTGTTTAAATGTTGCCCATGAACTGAGATTTTACTTCAGTCTCCCACTTTTTCAATAATTCTCACAGATCCTTTCTGTTTCACCAACAATGTGAATTAGGGAAAGCCATTTTGTTCTTCATCCTGTACATGCATTTGTTAACTGTTTCTGCACAAATGTTCCCTAACAAAAAAATACAAAAGAGGAAAAGGGAAACCAAGGGTCTAACCAAATGGAAGTAAATACAATCTGGTAAAGAAAACTAGTTTACAACTCTACCAACTTTTGGTCATCACAATTATTATTAGACCAGACGATACTTCTTTTTTCTTCTCCATTGTGAGCAAATGGAGAATGTCCTTCTTTGAGAAAGTTGGAAAAAAAGGAAAAGAAATGTGAAGAGGAAGGTGGGAACTCCTTAAGCTCTTTTTACCACTTACCCCCTGTTTTGGCAAACCAAGATATGTCTGGTTGCAGCAGCCTCATCTGCACCTCAGCAGATGTCTGACAGTGGCCAAATATCTCATTTGGTCTGTTTTTTTAAACTGTCTTCATCTCAGCACTTAGGAGTTTTCATGAAAAAAAGCAACACCTCTCTTTTTAGCACCACTGATCATGGGACAGCCTGCAGATGAGTCATTACTTAATGGTGTGAAATATGCGAAGCATTTAGCAACCTAGCAATACCCTGTGGTTGTTTGGGAGAATAACTGAAAAAGAAAACCACTGAGTCCACACCTGGAGGAATTCGTGGGTCACAGTGCACTTTCAGTAGCTCCTGCAGCCAACCTCTAACACGAGCACCATCCCAGCAGTGCAAAAAGTGCCAGCAGGCCTTGGGATCCACAGCACAGCTGTGGTACAAAACCCAGCTCTAATCACACACCAGATGGTTCCGTTATGTAAAGAGACGACTCAAGAGCTGCCAAGCTATTCACCCTTTCTGTAAATAAAGGTTTCAGTAGGAACCAAGAAACTGGCAAAGCTGCGAATTTCCTGCCAGCTTCTTTGCTTGTTCTTTAGGCTTTCTTGTTGATGGTGGTGCCAGTGTATTTTTAGGGCACAATTAAAAAAAGATTAGATGGTCTGAATCTCACTTGGCTGCAGCCTGTGTAAGCCCAGCCATAATGAAATGGTGCTACCCCTGCCCTGGTCAGCTGTGTGTTACTGATGGTCCCAAAATAGCTGACATGGCAACTGAGCTGGAGCCAAGGCTTTTCAATTCCCTTTTTTCTGCTCAGGCTGGCTCTGCTGCTGCAGAGGTGGGAGCTCAGAGCAAAGAGGAAAGCAAAAGGTGATCAGAGTCCAGTTTCTGGATTCAAAGGCTGAGTGGCCAAGTTTCCCAAGCAGTTCACAAGGCTGTCCCAGGACTAAGTGCACTGTGTCAGCCCTGTAGAGGCCTTGAGGCTCAGATACAAAAATCCCCCTGAGCTGAGACAGTTGGCTTGTAGAGATATGCAAAGAGGCATTTGCAAACTGACTCCATCCCTCAGCTGGTGCTTAACCCTTCCCTGCTTGGAAAATAGAAATTTTCTGCTTAAAGAGGAAGATGGGGTGGGAGGCTGGAGAGGTGAGACCAAGATTAGTGGGAAAAAAAATTATCTATGTTAGTATTGCCTTCACTAATTTCTTTTGCCAACAACAGCAACTAAAGTTTCATTTTGTTATTCTCACAGACTTTCACCCTTTTTTTTTTTCCCCCACAGATTGACAGCGTGCTAGGGCAGGAAAGCTTCTACCCAGAGATGCAAAGGCAGAAGCGAAACAGTACGTACACAAATGTGTGGTAACAGAGCAGGTTTCTAGTAGGCCAAGGGTGAAATCACTGTTTGACAGCATCTCTTGATGTACTGAACTGGGAACATCCAGGACGAGGTGTGGCTGTGGTTAAACCCCAGCCAAGCACCACAGTGCCACTCGCTCACTCTCCCTCAGTGCAATGGGGAACAGAATCAGAAGGACAAGTGAGAAAACTCACAGGATGAGATAAAGACAAGATAATCCTATCTGGCTAGTCTGTGGTTGGCAACCCATCAGCTTACTGACTCTAAGGAGAGAAGGGATGAGACAGCTATTCTATGAATATATTATGTCATTTGTATCAGCTTCCTATCAGCTCTGACACCAAAGAATCTGGCTTTTGTCAGATAAACAGCAGATAGAACAGAAGCAGAATATCTGCTGAGTGGGAAGCAAGAAGATTTCCTAAGCAGAATGCCAAACTAAGCTACCATTAAATGGCAACAAAGACCCCAAATGCTAAACTGGAGGCCATCAATTTGTGATTTACCCTCAAACACAGCTTTGCAGTCTCATTCTATTTCTCTTTCAGTGCTTATTCTTGACCTCCCCCTTCCGGAGTACACTGTTGACATTGAAGTAAGCCTGCAGGATTCATCTTATCTGGAGTCAATCAAAGACTACGTCAAAAACATCAATCTTCCAATTAATATTTCAAACGTACAAACAACAGTTTCAAACATCAGCACTACAACAGGTGGGTCGGTTATTGATTTGTTTGTTCTGGATAATGTGGGGTTTTGTCAGTATTTGATGTCTCCCACTTTTACCACCCATCAGCCTTCAGAATCAGCAAAAACTGAACCATCTCTGCTCCTGCTGAAAGACCCAGCAAGGCTGAAGCTGTAGCACACAACAGCATATTTGTTATCTGTCTCTCACGACTCCTCTTTATATAATGTTGGCATTAGGAATAGCTCTGAATACTTTTCCTAAGGAAGGGACAAAGCTGGAGGAAGCCTGAGCCAAAGGATTTTGCTCCAATTTGGCTAACAAACAGTCTGAGTTCCTTTCAAGTTTCAGGAAGCCGTGACAGCAGTTATCAGACTGTTTACTTCCCTCCTCCTGTATCTGGAACATAGATGGCTGTAAGAGGCTGTACTCTGACCCTGACAGAGACAGAGTGCATGAGATGGAGCTCACTTAACCTATTCTTACAGGGCAAGATATCAGACAGGTTTTGTTACACGAGTTGTGGTTGTCCAACATCACATGTGAGTAATACAGCAGAGCATATACAAACACACCAAGCATTTACAACAGCAGAGGAGATTTGATACCTTCTTATCACTGAGCCATAAAGCAGAGAAAGGAAGTATCCAACAGTTCCCAAAACAACAGGCAAATGCACCTTATAAAGGCCTTCAGGCTCACATGTAATGTGTGAAAACCAATTTGTTAATGTCTTACTTTGCCAATGGCACATTAAGAGCAGAAAAAGTTACAGTGATGTGCTTTGTTTTGCTTTCTTTTTTTTTTTGGAGAGGGGTTGGGGGATGGGTTTTGGGGTTTTTTGGGGGTGGTTGTTTGGGGTTTTGGGGATTTTTGTTGGGTTTGTTTGTTTGTTTGTTTGGTTTGGTTTGGTTGGTTTCTTTTTTTAGCACTTTAAAGCATTTAGTGATAACATTACCTCCTCTCACAGCATCTACCACAGGACAGAACACAACACCTCATTAGCCACTGGGACTCTGAATAATCTTGCTCTTACAATCTTTAAAAACCTATACACTTGCTTTCAGCTCAGGTGACATAAAAATATCCAGTCAGAAAAGAATTATGGGACCCTGGCCAGTATGCCAGGTACATTTTTAGGATCAGACTTCACATCTTCATTCAGTTATTTAAAAGTAAATGATCAGACTTTTCCCTGTGCCAGTCTGGTTCCCATTTCTGGTTAGTCATTTATAGTTAGTAGAGTAAAATTTGCAAGGTGTCAGATCATCATTTTAGCATCATTCAAGTGAACTCACAAGAAGGGCAACATTTTGAGATTCCTGTCGTGAAGACACAGAAAGCTAAATATTTATCTTGCAATAGCTATGCCCCATTTACCACTGTCATGGTATTTCTCTGTCTGTCTGACTCCAGTCTGCCTGCCCAGTGGTGAGAACAGCAGCTGCTGTTTCTGTGAAAGTGGATATGCCTGGCCAAGCACAGTGTGCAGTGATGTGATGCCCTGCCCTTCTCCGAGCCTGGAACCAGCCCTGCCCTGTAGCTACATACAGGAAATGCCTTTCTATGGACCCTACTGTGAGCCCCAGACTGAAGGTAAGGAGACACAGGGCAGAATTTCATCGCTGTGCAGCTCATATCCTGCTTAGAGGTCAGAATAGTGATAAAAGGTGTGATTAAAAAAGCACATCAGGACTGAGTTGGCTACCACGCAGCCTGTGAACATGAAAAGTCTGCAGAGATGGTCTAAAGCTCTTCCCCTTGTGATATGGGCCCACCTTGACCCAAACACTTGCAGATATTTAGTTGCATTTGGAGCCCCAACTCCTGGAGTCACTCCCATGCCTCTTTGGGACTTTCAGCTTTCGCTGAGAAAAGGAAGTTTCATCTCATTAGATTTTCAACAGATTTTCACCTCATAAGCATTGCTTTTGATTATTTTGCATTAATTTTTGTGTCTTTCCCTACAGAGTCATGTGGTATGGGAGAGCCCATTGTAATGAATATGTCAGTCAGACTTGATTCAGACTTCCAGGATGATCTCAAGGATTCTTCCTCTGTGTTGTACCAAAAATACAAAGTGGACCTTGAAAAAGCGGTAATGACTTTAGTTTTTCATTTCTGAAGGTCAAGAACCCCCTAAGAATATGGTGTTTGCCCCAAGTGCCTGGGTGGCCTGTCAGTGTCTCTGTGGGGAGCTGGGAAGTGTGCAGCAGTAGGAGCTGCAAAGTGGGCCAAAGATGACTTCATTGATGGCAATGAAAATATTCCCATTCATTTTAATACACTGGGAAGTATTTAGAGATCTGTTGTATATAAAGCCTGAAAAAATATCATATTGATGGTCTTAGCTTAAATCCATGTGGGTACACATGGAATGAAACCCTGAACAAAAATGTATTCCATGATACCAGGAGAGCACCAGGCCCGTTGTATTATCTATGCTACATGTCCTTACTCACATCAGGAATGGAGAGTTTCCTATTTTAAGCACACTGCAGTAACACACACAGGACTTACACCACGTTGCTTGTCTTTGTTTACAGTTTAATGCCAGCTACAGATGTTTACCAGGCTTTGTATCGGCAACAGTAACAGGTTTCAGGTAAGTAAATAATTTCATTTTTTCCTGGAATACACAAATCTTTCTGTCCAGTCTCAAGGAGACACAAGTAAGCAAAGGTTTCATTCACTCTGCCTAGAACCCACTCCCAGCATGCACACACTGAATAAGAGAATGATTGCTGCAAAGCAATGCCCAACTATGAACGTGGAAATGGGATTATGGGTAGACTTCATCACTGTACAAAAGTCCAAGAAACATAATAATTTTCCATCTGGATCAAAGCCTTTTGTGGAAAAGACTGAGCTCCTCACAAAGGGGAAAAGGATGCAAATAAAACTAACACCAATGCCATGAGGAAGATGAATGGTACATTGACTCTGGATACAGAAAAAAGAGACACTGCTGCTGTCCACATATATTTAAATGCAGCTGCATTTTAGGTTTCTAAGGAAAGTTTACTAGAAATAAACATCAGACGAGGAAGGTGTCACATAAAGGTGTTACTTCTTAGGGAAGAGCTGTAGCACAACTTTCCTGTATAACAGAGCAAGTCTTGAGTTCCAAGAGGAGTCTCCACAGGGAGGCCCTGCAAGGTCTTGCCATCCAAGATTGGTTACCACAATATAGAAAACCACTAATATACAACAATATTTAATTCTAGTGCTCCTCTTATTCTTGTATCTGTTTAGCCCTGGAAGTGTTTTTGTGAACTATGAAGTAAGAACAGGAGCAGCAAGCTTCACTCAGCTTGGAGATTCCCACAGACGTGTACCTCAGTTTCTGGATTCATCGTACCATCTAAACCCATCTACCTTCACAAGAGTAATCACTAGTAAGTTTAAAGCTCTCAGTACTTTCCTTCAACCTTTACTTCAGTGTTTTTAGCATGCATCATGTAGCTGCACTATACTGTTGATGATTTGGTACTGGACTTTCAAGAAACATTTATTTCTTAGCTGTTTCATTTTTATCCTCTGTCACCAAAGCTTAGGACCTTCATGAGAGGACCATGCACCTCCAATGAAAAACCAAAGACCTCCAGCTACTCCACTGATAATTTATTAGTTGGACTTGATTATCTCAGGGGGTTTTTCCAGCCTAAATGATTCTAAATGATCCCTGATGTGGTCTGTCCAGGGGTGAGAGATTGAACACCCTTAATTCACCTCTAGAACTGAGACAGCTCTAAGAATGTCAAGCTGCCAGCGCTTCCTACTCTTTAAAGCAAAACATGAAACTCTTGCATTTTACATGACAACACATTCCCCTTGGCTTCTCTGGCACATTTTCCATGCTGCTGCTGGACAGTGTGCTACAATTCAGCTGGTGATGAAGTGCCCTGGAGGTGTTCTGTTTTCAGTGCACCAAGTGCTGGACTGTCTGTCTCAGAGGATTACTTCAACCTGGTTGCTTCTCCTCTCAGCTTATCTAATTAGAAAGTAGTGGTGGTGGTAATTATATTTCTAACTCTTTGCGTAAAACCTTCTGGAATTTTTAGCTGAGAAAGATACTAAAAGAGTATGTTGAGGGGAAAATCTCATGGCCTGTATCAGAGGTGGTGCCCTGCAGCTGACATGAAGCACCTGGGATCCCTATAAGATGAAGACACCATAAAGGTGTGACCTGAAGTGACAGTAATGCAGAATGTTGCTCTCTGTCTTCCCAGATCAGACAAACTTCACCGTGAAGCCCTCAAACATTTTTGAAGGGGACACAGTAAGACTGACCTGTGAGATAAATTCAACATTTGCCAATGTGACCTGGTATCACTCTGACCAGACCATCTCAACTGGCTCACAGTATTCAATAGAGACACTTTTAGCAACCAGAAGATCAGTTCTTAAAATTACCAACGTTACAACAAAGGATTCTGGTATGATTTTCCATTGTTAAAACAGCAGATGTAAATCTTTCTTGTGGCTAGTTCTAAAAAAAGCAAAGCTGAATGCTGTGGCTGCATTTTCTAGAGGAAATGTGAAAATTACACTGTCCCTCAAAATTTTGCTGTTGTTTTCATTAATGATCTACATATTTACTGTCATTGCCAGTAAGATGTGAACTGACTGAAGAGATTGTGTATGACTGGGTGTTCTAAGTGCCAGGCTCCATTATCATACCAGGAGAGATGGTGGTCACTGCATGGCTGTGAGACCTTCCCACCCTTTTGGTGTGGTAACTGGAGGCTGCGGTTGAATTTGTCCTTAATGCCCTTGCCCCCCTACATACACATGACCTAACTTATCAGAGCTCAGAGTTACAGTTTTGCATGTTTAGGGACTTTTGAAAATCAGAAACAGGTAAACTGGTGGCATTTTTCTGGAGGAGCTATCAGGGGAGTTATTATTATTATCAGAGCTTGGGCTGAAGCTCCCACTCAGTTCTTATCTTTGGACCATGGATTCTACATTAAACTTCAAAAAGGGTAGCCTGTGACCAGGTATTTGGGCACACATATATGAGATAGGAATAGTGGATTTAAATTTCTTCAGACTGGGGATGCCTTGAACCTTGGTGTCTCCACTGCTGTGTAAGTGGTCTGCTTGGCTATCCCAGTGGGGAAGAGAAACCCACATACTTAAAATATGTGGGAAATCTGGAGCTCCAATTGCCAATCTCAAAATGAAGCCTGACTGCATCCAGGGGACTTGTGCCTGAGAGAGTGGCTGATAAAGAGAAAGGGACCTGTGGGTCCTGGCTGATGGCAAGTTGGATGTGAGTCAGCACTGCCCTGGCAGCCAGGAGAGACAGCCATGTCCTGAGGGGACATCAGGCACAGCATCACCAGCTGGGCAAGGGAGGGGATTGCCCTGCTCTGCTCTGGGTTGGGGAGGCCTCACTTCAAGTCCTGGGGCCAGTTTTGGGCACCAAAATACAAAAAAGGCATCAAGCTATTGGAGAGAGTCCAAAGGAGGCCACAAGGATGGTGAAGAGCCTGAAGGGGAAACAGTAAGAGAAGCAGCTGAGGTCACTTGGTCTGTTCAGCCTTGAGGAGACTGAGAGGAGACCTTATTGTGGTCTTCAATTTCCTCGTGAGGGGAAGCAGAGGAGCAGGTACAGATCTGTTCTCCCTGCTGACCAGGGACAGGACTCAAGGAGGTGGCATGAAGCTGAGTCAGGGGAGGTTTTGGATAACTGGGAAAAGTTTTTCGCCCAGACGGTGGTTGAGCACTGGAACAGGCTCCCCTGGGAAGTGGTAATAGCACCAAGCCTGAGGGTTCAAGAAGTGTTTGAATAATGCTCCCAGGCACATGGTGTGACTCTTGGAATGTCCTGTGCAGGGCCAAGAGTTAGGCTCAAAGATCCTGATGGGTCTCCTCCAACTCAGCATATTCTGTGATTCTGTGATAAATACTGTGCTCTGTTTGGCAATGCCTTCTGAGCAGCTAAAGAACCTCCAGTCCAAGGCCAGTTCTGGTGGAGTCCACCTTGGGCACCTCTCTGTCACCCATTCTGTGTAGGAACCTTTTTACCATGACATACTGCTGCCAGAAGGACTGTGGGAAATATACAGATCCCAAAAGCACCTATTCAGCCAGATTTGAAGTATTTTGGTCTGAGAACACTGATCTCAAGTACCCATCAACAGTGAATCCTAATCTGGATACATTTGGCATGAGGGGTCTGCAGAAAGCATTCTGCAGGTGACCTGAAGGTACATATTGATCAGCAAGTAGCAGAGCCCCTTCAGAGCAAGGACATGTAAAAACTAGATGTCAAAGTAGCTCCTAATTCCAAAATAGAGGCAAACTCAGCAAAAACTGTTGTTTATGCTTTACAGGTTCCTATCGTTGCATGTTCATAACGAGCAGTTCATATCACAGAGATATATACACCGCCACAGAAACAATATCTGTCTTTCCTCTAAATGTCACTCCAAATTTTGAGGACATTGATGTCACATGTAACAGTCCTGAAGTGCAAGCAAAGGGTTTTCTGCTGTCCTGTTGCATTGACAGACACTTGCAATCGCTTAAGGTTTCCTGGAAAGTAAATGGAACAATCAACATTACAGGTAAGATTAACAAAAGGTTGTTTTTCAGCTGCTAGGTTTGTTGATTGCTCAAAGGTCTCTTCCTAAGTGGCTGCCCCAAAGTTCTAAGATGAATACAGGATACGCTCCAAAGGTGTGAGTGGCAGGGGCAAGAACAGACTCTGTATGTGTTGTGCAAGTGCCAGTGGGGTTTCAGACCCCAGACACTGATGCCTTAAACTGTGCCATTCTGCTTGGAAACCGTTGCCTGGACCAGCAGCACTCCAGCTTAATCCAAAATGCTTATTTCTGCATGGTCTAATTTTGACAGCAAGGATGAGTGCATCAGTCTGTACTGCTATCTCTGGAATCACCTTTGGGGTTCAAAGATCTTTCATGTACCACATACTGAGATTTGGCAGTCTTGAGGTACAAGCGCTGCACCATGAAACAGCTGCAGTACAGATAAATACCAGCACTGTTTGCCTCTCCACCTGTAGCTGTGATACATCACATACCAGTTGAGTCAGAGACATCCTGTAAGGCTTTCCAATATAAAGAGTTAATAAGGCACCCAGTAAATGTGCTACCAAAGAGCTACAAAGTAACATGAACAGAAGTGCTCATAAATGTCTATGATCCATCACCCTAAATGGTCCATTGCCCTCTTAATATTTTACGAGTATGAAGTAACTGTTTATTGTTAACTATTGGTCGTAAATGAAACTTAGCAGAAAGCAGGACACAACATGAGATAAAATCTTCAAAGCTCACACACGCAGTCACTTCCACAGAGGACAGTTACCAGACTGAAGCAGTGCTTGCAGGAAGAGGGGATCCTGGCCTACTGCAATGGGCTGTTTTACCCCTAATTCCCTGTGGCCAGGATTTCCACCAGAAACTCTGCTCTGCTCTTGTATCAGCTGTGCTGTCAGCTGCAGCGTGGGACAGCTTCAGTGCTCACAGCTAGACCAGCACTCTTCCAATTTATGAATGACTGCCAAGTACCTCCACATATTTATTTCAAAATTAGACAACATTAAAATCTGCAGTGTTTACTCCTGTTTTACTTACCATTACTCACCCTAAATATCACAGATAGTGAGGTTAGGCTTAACAAGGATACTCTTCATTTTGGTTGACTCTGAGATTTCCAAGCAGTGTTGCTGCATTCTGACTGGTCTTGGCAGGAGGACTCCCAGCACAGGGCTGAGTGCTGCCACTCTGTGAGTGTTGCCAGAGGAAAAGATGTGAACGAACTTCAACAACGATGAGTTAAAAGTACCCTGATGTCAATTACATACAAACCCACAAGGGTTTCCATAGCTGGAGTAATTGCTTGTGCTTTCCAGAGGTATTTTTGGACATCCACAGCCCTTCAAACAATGCTTATTTCTCTCTAGGAGAATCCATCTTGAGTGGAAACTGCACTGAATACCTGCTCAACATCAACGAGTCCCTGTGCCCACCTGAGAAGTCAGGTGCAGTGACCGCATACACGTGTGAGCTGGAGACTGGACACGGAGCCAGGCGCACTCGAAGCATCGAAGTCACGTACCTACGGAAAGGTGAGCGGCAGGCTCTTGTGACAGAACAGCTCTTCAATGCATAGATGCCCTCTGTGCCACACAGAGTTTGCAAGAAAATGATCAGAAGTAACTCTCACTAATGTGACTTTTGTCCTGTGTTGTCTCAGCCCATGTAACAATATCTTCAAGCACAAACTCAACGGTTTCCGAGGGATATGGGTTCAATGTAACATGTAAAAGTGATGTGAGCAATTATGACAGCATCAGTTGGAAAATCCAGTCTGGAAGTGACACAAAAACAGTAGACTGTGTTACGTGCATCGAAAATAGCGAATTCCCAGGCACGTCTGTGCTCACAGTGAAGTCTGCCTCGCAGGACTGGAGAGGTGAGTGAATATTGTTTCATTGGCTACAAAGGCAATGAAATCCCTGTACCAGATCATTTACAGCATCCCTAACCCTGCAAATCACTGCGGAGCCTGGCCACAGTAAATAAAAAGTCCCCACAGTTAAAGCTATAAATGTTGGAGGGCAGCAAGGCTTGATGTTGCCAACAGCACTGTATTTGCTCAGCATTCATGACCATGCAGAAGCTGAGGAACACTTTTGTCAACTGAGACATTGTTTTATATCACTTATTTTAGGCACCTACATCTGCACATTCTCCCAGAAAAACCTGGACAGTTCTGCCAATGTGACCATTGAGGTGATTTCCTTGCCCCTGAAGCAGAACATCCTGATAGACCCCATTGAAACATCGATAGAGTGCCAAGTGCCACATGCCCTCGAGTGCTGCATAAGTGCAAAGGCCGTGAGAGACTACAGGGTTACATTTTTCGTTCAACAAAATGAATTTCAAGTTGGTAAGACACAATAAACTTCCAGAATCATTAGTTTCACTCTGTGTCACAACCTAGTCTCGGGGTTTTTTGTTTCCAGTTAGGTCTGTGTAAACAAGTTATACTTAACTGCTTTCATGACAACCCAGGAGCACTTCTGAGGGTGCAAAAAAATGGAAATGGACTTCTTTTAGGATGGTGAGCATGCCTGGGGAACAGGGCTGGGGTTAATACTGAACTGAAGTCACTGCTGTAGTGATAAATAAATAATAGGCAAACTCAATATTTGCTTTGACTTGCCAGGCAGGGAGAAGTGAGCATCCTGAAGTGAGCTTCCTGAGAAGTGACCCTTCTTCAGACTGGAAATTGCTGAACTCGTTTTATTTGCTTTTCTCTTCCATTCTACCCCTTTTTAAATGAGTACAGAGAAAACATTACTTAAGGAAAACTACTAGTTCATGAAAAATATCGTTAACCTATTAAAAATGCAATTCAAAAAACTACTCCATTTTCTCTGAGGATACAGGGGGCACATCTTTAACAATACAAAAGCCTACACTTCTGTGTCTTCAAATTTAGGGCAATTCTGCAACTTGCCTGACATGTTTTCATATACTATAAGTTTTCAATTGAGTTGCTTTTTATATACTAGAATTTTTTGAGTGAGTTACAAAACAGTTAATTTGAAAAAAAAAAAAGCAAATATGATCTACCAAAAATAACTCAGGAAACATGCATGAGTACAAAAACAACAGGCTGAGGAGTAAAGCAGGTGGAGACTGAGGAGGCCTTCAGTAGATAAGAAAAAGGCAAGTATGTTGTTGGAAGAGGCTGCAGCTGGAGACTCACCCTCAGGCACAGGCATTCTGAAAAGGAGTGGGAGTGTGGCACAGATCCTGAGTTCAAAAGAACCATATAAGAACAGCAGAACAGTATCCCAGCCTAAATAAAACACCTGTGGTAAAGGCAGGAAGAGTATTCTCAAAAATTATTTTCAAAGCAAATTTTGGTTACTGCACAGCTAAGAGGTTTTGGGGAGGATTTGCTCACACACCAGTAAATGAAAAGGTATTGATCATGCAGCAGCTGCCAGATTTATTACAGAGGGAGTAAGACACAGAGATCAACATACTGAGAGGGAGCTTTTTCACAAAGGAGAGCTGTTCTTTTCTAGTACCCATAGAAAAGAAAGTTTTGCCAATGTTTTCTGCTGGTTATAGTTGACTGACTCCAAATCTGTGTTAATCTGTCTTCATCCATCCATACAGAGAAAAGGAAAAAAGACAATTTGGTTTGCTACATGTACAATCACACGGAAAAGGAATGTAACAAAGAGAAAAAATTCGAGGCCTATTGCAGGTTTATCAACCGCATCAAGGAGAAAGTTGACAGTGAACATATAAGACTGCATTTGATACCTGGTAAGGAAAAAAGTTACTGTTTATAGCTGACATCCCAATATCTTTGTTAAATCATGTGCCACAAATTCATCATCAGCGACATCTAACAGGAACAGCTTTTTGTTATCCAAGAACTTTTGTCTTCTTTTCTTATGAGAAGTTTTTACACACAGAGGAAAATATTGGTTTTGATGTAATTAAAAAAAAATAAATAGACAACATGTGTTGTCTTTGTTGTATTTGAGAGTGGTCCCAGTATGTTCCAAAGCAGTGACAGTTTAGTCACTACTGCAGGCTGCACCACCAAGCTTCATCCCCTGTGTTAAACATGGTCATGCAGCTCCCAGCTTGCACCAACAATTTAGCAAGGATCAAAGGCTGTGGTGCCTCATCTGGCTCAGGGGGGCAGCCTGTGGGAGAGCATTTCCACTTTGAACACAAGAAGGGCAACCTCTGTGAGGTGCTGCAGAGACCAGGGCAGCTTCCAGTCAGCTCTGCAGGGAATGTTTGGTAATTAGAATTCAGCATTACTAAATCCAGCTTTGATGTTTAGTTCTAACAAGAGTTAGGATATTTCAGCTCTTTTATTCTAAATTGGAAAGGAGGAAATGTTCGACATCTCCCTGATGCAGAAATTTTCTTTTTTCCACAGCAGTAGTACCTACAGTTGAATCACTGTGTCTGCCAGATTTTACTCTTAGGAAATAAATATGCAGGCACTTTAATTACTTTAATCACTTTAATCAGCAGATACTTACTGATATGACTGAGCCAATCAAAGACAATTAGCAACATTCACTGTTCATCAAAAGGTGTTGAAGCCTCACTATCAAGGTCTTAATGAATTTCCTGTTAGTGCTACAGTAGTATTGAGTACCTTAACAGAATAAACTTTGTATGAATTATTGTTCATTTAATGGTCAATATAATCCCACTTCAGCTCTGTCTAACCCTGTAATCTAACAGATAAATCTAAGTCTTTGGGTGTTGGTTTGTTCATTTGATTCAGTATTCAAAAATCAGAGCTTTATTAGATTTCCATTTTAATCTCCTGATTCATAAAAATTGGGAATGTGAGACATATACATCCTGAAACATCCCAATTAATGAAGACAGTAAACTGAAATCCTAATTTAAAGATCTTTGAACAGATCACAAGTTTTGTGGGAGTAATTAATTTATCTCCCTGCTTCTTATTTTCTATTTCTATCTCTGTCTCCTCTCTGTACAGGTAAGAAAATTTCCTGCTCAGACAAATTGGGCATTGGAACAGAAGGGGACATATTAATAAAGCCATGCTGTGATGTAAAAAATCCAACAGGTTTTACTCGAGGCAATATAACTTACAAGTGCAGCAACAGTTTATGGATAGTTGCAAGGAATGACTGCCTGTCTGGACCAATAAATGACCTGCTGAGTAATGCTGAGGTAACACTCATGGGTTTGTAGAGGTTGTGGTGGGGAGGTGGGTGGGGAGAAAGAGCAAAAATGTTGGTTGCATGATTTTTGCTTATCATAATCTAAAACATATGAAGCATTTAAATGATTCTTTTAAAAGATATGGAGAATGTTTGGCTCTATTTACACCAGGCAGCCAAAGAGCCGAGGCCCCTCCCTGGGCCTAGAGGGCCTGAGGCACTGCATGGATAATGTCCATACACATGAACGCTCTGTATCCCAGGCAAGGTGACCTTCTCCATGGCATCCATAAGGAGCAGTTGCTGGCCTGGAGTGTTCCCTGAGCTGTGCTCAGGCACAAGCCCAGAGCACACCAACAGTGAGGCTGTAGGAGCAACTCTGAGTCACTGCCCAGCCTCATCCCCAGTGCCCACACCCTTGGCCACTGCACTTCACAGATGGGTGCCAGGCCTTGGTTTTCAGCCTTGAAAAACCACATTGTATCATCCCATAGTGCTCTTCCCACCCACAAACCATCCAGAGTCACCTTTCTCTCAGGCTAGAGGATTTCACACATGTGATGTGCTGTCATCTTCTGTTCCAGTCCTTGGTCAACAGCCCCGAGGCAAAAGCAGAACTACCCTTGTACCTTGCACAGCTTAAGGGACAAACAGAAGAGGAGCTAACCAAAATAAAAAATTCTTCAGCAAACATAGGTGCAATTGTTACCATCCTGGATATGGTCTCCTCTATCCCAGCAGAGGCAGAGGAGGTCACTATGAAGGTAAGGTTTTATTTTAAGTCTCATCTACACCTACCAAGCCCTTTGGTCCCTTTTGTCACAGGGAATGATGTTCTCCCTGAAGAAGTTTCACTCTTACTTAGGATCAAGATCAGGAAAGTGTTAAGTGAATGAGATGAAGTGACAGCAAAGATACAGAGGAGTTTACGAAAACTCAAAATGATGAGAACAAGGAGTCTGTGCATGAAAGAGACATTGCTGTCAGCTTAGCAACTAGAAATATTCTAGGAACACATGGATATCTCCAGCATTCTAAGACAGCAAAGGACAAGGGATGATGGATAAAAAAAAATTGGACATGGGCCAGCAACATGCTCTTGCAGCCCAGACACCCAAACATGTCCTGGGCTGCTTAACAAGGAGTGTGGATGAGCAAGTTGAGGGAGGTGATTCTGTCCCTCTGCTCTGGTGAGGTCCCACATGGAGCACTCCATCCACCTCTGGGCAAAAGGATGTGGATGTGCTGGAGTGGGTCCAAAGGAGGGTCACAGTACTGGTCAGAGGCATGAAGCAGGTCTCCTGTGAGGACAGCCTGAGACAGTTGGTGTTGTCCAGCTTTGAGAAGGCTCAGGGAAGAACTTATTGCAGCTTCTCAATACTTAAAGGGGATTTATTACAAGACTTTTTATCAGGGCCTGTAGTGACAGGACAAGGAATAAAGATTTAAACTGAAAGAGGGCAGGTTTAGATTATGTATTAGGAATAAATTGTTTGTTGTGAGGGCAGTAAGGCACTGGAATAGATTTACCAGAGAAGTTGTGGATGCCCCAAACCCTGGAAGTGTCCAAAATCAAGCTGGATGTCCCTTTCCCCTGGAAGGGAGGTTAGACTGGATGACCTTTAAATATCAAAACCATTCTGTGACTCTATGATTCCATGAGTAGAAGTAGGAATAGAAAAAAAAGGCTGAAATAAGAATAGGGAGAGTAAATTCCAGGAACCGTGATCAAGCAAGGAAAATAAGTTGGATGTAACAACAAATTAATAACACAAGAAAGCTTAGAAATAATTGGGAACCTTGACTGTGAGGTCCAGAGGAAAAGCACTGCTCTTCTGAACAGAAAAGTGCAAAAAGACTTGATGGTTTGTAGATGGAGAGCCCTACATGAGACACCAAGAAATCAGGGACAGCATGAACACTGAGAAAGAAAGGAAAGAAGGCTGGAGATGCAAAAATACCAGATAATATACAAAAAAATAGTCACATTGCTCTGCTTTTGGAAACCTTAACTTGCAAACAGAGTATGCAGAGGGTTAACAACTGAAAACTTCATATGGACTGAGCAAAATAAGAAAATGCTGGGCTTTTTCAAAAGGCATTTCTAGGACCACACATAAATTACCATCAGAAACAACAATTAATTGTGTAGGATTTCAGTAACTGCATTATTCTGTTCTTGTTCCAGAATTTCTTATCGACAGTGGACTTAATTGTTAATGATTCCACAACTGACGCTTGGGAAGACTTGAATAAAGAGAAGACACAACAAAGTTCTTTGTTACTGCAGTCAGTAGAAAATTTTTCCCTGCGCCTCCAACCAGTTAATAACACCATTCCTTCTGTCTCTGCAAACACCATTCATCTCCAAGGGATAGTAGTCAAGGAAAATAGCAACACAAGTTATGACAAGGACTTCCTCAGTAGAGAAAACCTCACAGTCAAAGTGGTCATTAGTGAAAATGAAATCCAGACTCTAACCCAAAATTCAACCATTGTCAGTGTGATGTACTCAAGACTTGCACATATTTTACCCCGGAGTACACTTGGAGATGTGAATGGTTTACTGATAACAACAACTTTGAGCAGCAACAGAAGCCAGAAGTTTGATGTTAATATGACATTTGAAAAGAAAAACTTGTCTCTAAAGATGCCCAATTGTGTCTTTTGGAACTTCACACTCAACAATCAGAGGGGGGACTGGGATACTCATGGCTGCACAGCCACAGAGGTAGGAGATTATGTCCTTTGCTTCTGCAATCACTTGACATCATTCTCCATCCTGATGTCACCTGATGGATCCTCCGAGACAATTGTTGAAAATTATATTTCCTACATTGGCCTGGCCATTTCAATAGTGAGCTTGGTGGTCTGCATCATAATTGAATCCTTGGTCTGGAAGTACGTGACAAACAACACAACCTCCTACATGCGCCACGTCTGTATCCTCAACATTGCTACATCCCTGCTGATTGCTGACGTTTGGTTCATTGTCACTAGCTCCATCACTGATCAAAACCAGCAGATGAGCAGAGGCATCTGTATCATGGCCACCTTCTTCATCCATTTTTTCTACCTGTGTGTCTTTTTCTGGATGCTGAGCCTGGGCCTCATCCTTTTCTACAGACTGGTGTTCATCTTGCACAACACAAGTAAGACTGCTCAGAAGGCGGTGGCATTCTGCCTGGGATACGTGTGTCCCTTTGTCATTGCAGTCACCACCATCGCTGTCACACTGCCAAAGGAAAGTTACACAAGAAACGATTCCTGCTGGCTCAACTGGAAGGACAGCAAAGCTCTCCTGGCCTTTGTCATACCTGCCTTGATCATCGTGGCCACGAACTTGTTCATCGCCGCAGTTGTTATAATAAAAATACTGAGGCCAACTATTGGGGATAGGTCAAGTGGGCAGGAGAAGAAATCCCTGTTTCAGATTGGCAAAAGTGTGGCCATCCTGACACCACTGTTAGGCCTCACCTGGGGTTTTGGGCTTGTCATCATCATCAACAAAAGTCATCGAGCTTTCCACATCCTCTTTAGTCTGCTCAATGTTTTGCAGGTGAGTTGCACATATTTTTGTTTCCCCCATCATAATTTAATATGGAGACAGTATTGCAGCGCTGTGCTTGACAGGGCTTAAGAACAGCAGGAAGAAGCTTAAATTTGCCTTACACATCCTTATTCCAAAAGGCGTCTTTGGGAAAGCCACTCCAGGAATTCAGCAATATTTCATATTCTCTGTTGCCTTAGCAGATGTGCTGTGTAGATAAAGCTGACCTAAAGATAACTCCCTACTTTGCCAGTAGTTTTGGGATCAACTTCACTGCTGAGGACCAGGAAAACAGCCCTGTTATGTTCAGTGGGTAAACTTGAGCATACCTGTTTCCATTTATGGTGCAGCTGGAGGAATCATGTTATGCTTTTGTGGGTTCCAGTATAAACCACGAGAAAGTCACCAAGATCAGCTGGGAAGTACTAATGATAAAGAGAAGAGCTGACAAAAATACACATGATTGAGAGCTTTCAGTTAGGATGACTTTTGCAACGTATTTAGGTGGCCAGTAGGATCCCAATACAAGGAGATTTCTTAAGGACAAAATAGTTATGTGTACTCTCTCTTTAAAGAGAATTCTTAAGATTTGCCATTGTTAAGAATGGCATCAAAACTGTGTCCTTCAAACTGAACTCACTGGCCTTTTTCTTGGAACCTACTATTTTGCCTGGGGAGCATAGGTAGGACTTGTCTTCCATACACAAACATTCCTTCTTCCAAACACATTTAGTGCTACCAAACTATCTGTGTCACTTTGTAGACCAGAACAACACAGAATTTAAATAGACCAGGCCTGGGGAACTGCCAGATGAGCAATCCACTATGTGATATACAGTTAGAAAGATGCCCTCTATCAAAGAGTTCAAAGTTTAAATAGCACTATGGACAATGTTGGAGATACTTATGAGATATTGCAATTAAAGATTGCCGTCATCAAAATGCATGTAATTATCTGTCTCCTAGGGATTATTCATTTTGGTGTTTGGGACTCTCTGGGATAAGAAGGTAAGGATTCCAACTATTTCTAACATTATATCAAAAGACTGTTGGAATTTGAACAAAATTTCTGTATTTACTGATTGACTAATTTTTTTTAACAAATAGATACAAGAAGCTCTGTTGAAGAGGAATTCATCATCCAAATGGAGTTCGCAGCAATCAAAGGTTAGGACCTTGACCTATGAATGTGTTCCAGTCACTGCTGCATAGTCTAATGTTGTCCAGGGCACTTTAAATTCTGGATTATTGATTAGAACAAGTCAGAGAGGACACTAGCAACACAAATATGATTATATTCCCTTTTTCAAAGTTCACTGTTTTCACTATAATTGGTAAAAAATGAGAACACAGTTAGTGGACATTTCCTTTAAATTCCACAAGAAAGAAACTTAGAAAATGTAACTGAAATTTTTACTTAGAAAACAGAAAAAAATTTTGGCACTATTATTTATTCACAACCTGAGAGAAATGCAAGGGGGAGTTCTTGGGCAATTATTGTTTCAACTTACACTTCTGCATTCATAATACCTTACCAAAAAAATGCCAGGATATGTAAGAAAATCAGAATGGTTTGGGTTGAAAGAGAACTTCATCTAGTTCCAACACCCACCTCCCCTTCTTCCCAAGCTGCCAACGGTGCTGGCATCATCCTAATATAACAATAAAGCTTGATTTTATATTGGTATCTGAACAGGGTTTATTCAGAAGAGCTTGTACAGGTATTGCTAAAGAACTAGGAAGCCGACTCAAAAGCAAGGATAATTAAGAAGATAAGAACACAGGCTCAAAGGAATTAAGGAGTCCATTAAGGTTGAACTGTCAGTTCAGAAGAGCAGCATTGGATCAAATCACTCCAGTTTCCACAGGAATTGCTGAAGTTGGAAAATACCCTCAGAGATCATCTTGCACCACATTCCCGTCAGGGCATGGTCAGCTAGAGCTCAGAGCTGTGTCCAGTTGGGCTTGAGTAGCTCCAAGGATGGAGACACCACAATGTCTGTGTGCAGCCTTTCCCTGTGTTTGACCACCCTCACAGTGAAAAAGTTTCATCCTAAGTGGGATTTCCTGCATTTCCATTTGTTCTCAAAGCCTCTTGTCCCTCCACTGGGCACCAAGGAGAAAAACCTGCCTCTGTCTTTACTCTGTCCTAGTCAGACAGCCCCAAATATGTCCTGGCATTGGGTTTGTTCCTCCCCACGGATAGGAGGACTCTGAACTTCCCTCTGCGGAACTTCATAAGATTCCTGTCATTCCATTTCTCCTACCTGTGGAGGTCTGAGAATGAGCAAATAAAGCAATATTAAAGTCTTTGAATAAAATTTTTATATGTGATTCATTTACCTTCTTTCTCTTCCACCTTATGATATAGGTGACAATACACAACACTGCCTAATTTCCCCCACCAAACTACAATTAACTAATGAAGAAGGACTGAACAGAAAATGATGTACTTTTTGTACCATTTTTAAAATACATCTTTGGAGGAATCCCATTAAATTCTCAAACCACTCCAGAACCAAAAAAGAAACTTCATTTTAGCAGCAAGAAGTTCCTTCCTTCCTTTGCATCTGGACTGCAGAGAGTTGTGTTCCAATGCCCTCTAGCGTGCCAAGTTAAAATTGCCTCGGATTATCTCAGGCTGTTGGCTGTCAAGAACAATCCCCATTCACATAAACCTTAGCTTTTGTGGCTACCTTCATGGCCATACTGGCGCAGATAAGAGAACAGGATCCCATACTGTCTGTTAGGACAGGCTCTGGAGCCTAAGCCATCTCCCCTGGCCAAGAGTTAGAGACAAGCAGTTTGTGCCTTGTAGTTTCTTTTAAAGTTGGTCTCCTTCATCACCACCATAAACATGCAAATGTGAACTTGATACCTCACAAACATCTAACTTCACCTTCTGTGGATTGTTTGCTCATACTATTGAAATAAAGTTTATTGGAACCTTTTTTCGTTTTTCCTTAAAATAGGGCTACAAAGTTCTTTTGACAAAAAGCAATTTTCTCTCTTTCAGTCATCCTCTCTGATCCTGGTGACACCAATGCTTGCTATGAGCTACCCATTTTCAAGAACCTTTAACAACTTATGTGGGAAAACAGGTATGTGACAACAGATCTCCCTTACTTAAACACAAACAAGGTTTGGCCTTCATTCTTGCTCTCAGGGTCTGTCTGTCCTGATATCCATCAATGGTATGATATTTGTCTCTCCATGCATCCATATACGGTTTTTAATCTTCTAATGCAAAGGAACTGCAACAAGTCAATTGTACCCTAATGCTAGCAGCAAAATTGTCTCTCTAAAACAATTATTGGATGTTTCACCAATTCTATACCCCACTAAATGAGCTTTATTTCGAGCTTAATGAGATCACAGCACAGTTCATCCCTTATTCATGTGCTCTTAACCACCTTGGAACTGTATTTCTTCAAAGGTTCTCTGGCTGTCATTTTGTGGACATCACCATTTCAGTTATGACTTTATCTTGCAAAAAGCATTTCTGGAAATAACAATTAATTTTTAAGTGCCCAATCTTTTTATCCACACATTGTTCAGGGAAGATAGTGACACTTGGGTCTTAGCTTAGGGCCTTGTTGCTATAAGAGAGAGGGAGCTGGGATCCATTTCAGGAACCTGTGGATGTGTTGTGTTCTGGATGTGTCCCCATGCTCCAGGAGAAGAACTAAGTGCATCCATTTGTGTGAGAAAACCATTGCCCTGTGGCATGGTTGGCAATTCAAGCTGAGTTCACCAAACATGCTGAGTTCTGTGGTTGCTGGCATTGCTGTAATCCAGGTAGCGCCAGGGCTGCAGGGCAAGGCAGAGTCACCTCAGCCACCAGCACAGGTGTCACTGTCTTTACTTTGCAGTGATAACATCCCAGGCTCTCTGTCCTTGTCTAACCCTTGTGCTTTGTTTTGCAGGCAAATATAGAGTATCTTCTTCAGAGCCATCCACCTCTTCCACTGAAAATACTTCCAAGGCATATTCCTTGCTTAACTGAAGCACTGCCAATGCTAAACCATGTGACTTTGAAAGGACCTCTTCCAAGACACATACAAAACGTTCCTGGGAGTCACCAGGAAGTGGACTGCTTCATTTTGACCAAACTGTGCCTTGGTGAATTTTTCTGGAATAATCATTTGTGGTTAATGTGTAAGGCAGGGAAGCTGAGAGAAATGAAATTTTACAAGTTCTGCCAATCCCAGAAGAGATGACAAGGATTTGAAGGCTTTCATGTGCAAGAAAGGACATTGTGAGTGAAGAATTCTCAGCCCTTAAGTGGGTGCTTAGCACTCTGCAGTACTGAGACATGAATTGCAGTGTTTCACACAGTTGTTGTCCAGTGGATTTGGTATTTCCCCTATCAACTCTCTGAATGATCCCAAGTACCTCACAGCTTCTCTCCTGCCCTCGTATTAGAGTCTGGAAAGGCCTTAGTGGTTTCCACTTCCTATTTAAGACTTTCTGGAACCAGAAATTCCCAACTGAAAAGGCCCATTTCAGATCTTCACTTTTGACTTACATAAAATGAAGACCATGATGATTCCTGCGTGGTCTTCTTTCAGATGGAAACACTGAAAGCTCCATGTGGCATTTTTTTGAAGAAAAGGAAGATTTTTGCCCTTAACAATATTTTTCTTTCCCTTGATATGTAATGTGGTAAGACAGAGATGGTTGCTGCCCTCTGCCACAGAGGAGACTGCATTTATTTAATGCATAGTACTGTTAAGAATGCAAGGAGTGCCTTGTGTAAAGTCTGTATGTTTGGGTCTTCTCTCAGAGGAGAAACACACTTGAAGGACTTGGAGAATAAGCTCTGTAGAGAATATAAATCACCATGTACCAGGCAGGATGAATGGTTTTATATAAATTATTGCACTAATACTACACTTGTGGGACCATTTATTTCAAGCCTGTACACCTTTAAAGGCAGGACTCCTGTCTTGAAAAGAACCTGGAAAGTATTTATAATGCACACAAATGTTACAAAATTTAATGTACAATATGGTAGAATCATGAAGATTTAGATATGAGGTTAATATCAAATACTGCAGCCAGGAGGCACAGTTCAGTTTGATTGTCAGGGAATCAGGCCTGTGTTTGCCAGTGGAAACATGTTCCTGGAACTTTGGGGTGAATCAGGATGGAAAACTGTTCTGTACAGTTAGAAGCACTTCTGATGGTTTGGTACAGGTAAGGTGGTATGGGCAAGAGTTTATGAATTCTGTGTAATAGCTAGTTAGTGTAAGTAAACCAGCACAGCCCCAGGGAAAGTGAGTGACGATGTACTGACTCACATAAGTATCTGTACCCTTTATAATTCTTGAGCAGTTTTTGTAGGAACATTTCCAGAATCGTAATACGTGTGTTTTGGTGTGATTTATAACAGTGTTTTCAGAGGTTCAGCCAGTTATTTAATCTTAGTTTGAACCATGGCTGAGAGTAAATGCATAGGCTTTCAGCAGTGCTGCTTGTTATGGGATGATGAAACAATACTTTCAAAAAACACACAGGAAAGGCAGTGTATGAATTTTCATGAGTCAGCAGCTCTACACGACACATTTCAACTGCCATATCTCTCAGAAAAAAGCAGATTGCTGCCAAGCTGTTGGCAGAGTTTTTCATCCATATGATGACTGTTTTTCTCCAAGTTATATTCATCATTTTTCACTGAAAATGGGTATCTTATGACCAGGTTGAAATTTGTCCCCCCTGCATTTTTTTATCTTCTAGCCATCATGGAAATGAGGACGATAGTTAAGACAATGATTCCAGCAATCCCACCAATCGACATTCCCAGGATGTTCCCGTGGACCTGCCTTGACTGGCACCTCTCACCAGTGAAGAAGAAGGCTTGTCCTGATGGGCACCTGGGAAAACAAAGCACAGATTCAGTGGATCAGGAGCCTTGTCATGCTTTCACCCCAAGGTTCTCACATTCACTGTTCCAGATGGGCAGTTCCTGTTGGAGGGGTTCGTGTCACAATATTCCCATTTTGTTAGGAGGCTATTTACACACCCTGCAAGCACCACAGAATGGGGCTTCTTTGCTGTGTGCAAAGAAACCTGCCCTCCTGGCTGCTGGTCAGAATTAGTAACTGTGGTAAAGTATTTTCTTTCTACTACTCCTTGAAGACCTGGTGGCTTAGACCTCTGAGGTCTGTAGCTCTGAATACTTTTCAGCTGCATCACTTGAAGAAGAAAGCCAGGGCAAGGAGGGAGGAGGTCTGTGGTACCTGCAGCTTGCTTTTCCTTTCACATTCACACAGACTCCATCATTCTGACAAGGGTTTGGGTCACAGGGATCTGACAGATAAGGCAGCTGGTCTTGAATGGGCTCCACGTCCTGAACTGCTCTCTTCTGCCTTTCAAGAATAAGGCCTTCCGTGAGGGCAGATTGCACATGTTCAACAGGAACTTCAGTGTTATTGAGGTGAATTATATCTTTAAAAAAAGGAGAAAGACATCAGAATCAGTGAATGATGCTATATGTAGCGTGCCTCACATCTGGGGCTCACAGGGTGCTTTCTGGACCAGAGGGTGCTACTTGTCCATTTTCCTTTAACAGAGCTCTTGCTGTACCACAACAACTCCTGTGTATTTAAAGCACAAGGTAGAAAATAATACTGAAATTACAGAAACTAATTAGGTAAATCTGTGATATCCTGTGAGACTGTTTGGAAATAAACACAGTGGGGATGGCCTTTAGTACGTTCTGTGCTTAGAAATGGACATAGCTACTGGTCAGGGTTCTTAAAGGTGTCTAAGAAGTTCACATGTCAAAACTCAGTGAACTTTAGATCCCTCCTAACTCACAATCACTTTAGTCAACCTCACCCACCTGACATCAGGACACAGAAATGCATTTTAAAGATCCCCATTAGAAGAGATCTTGGAGGCAGGTGTCAAGAGTTATTTGAATGTCTGAAAATAGAAGGAATCACCTATTTTGTAAGGAGAATCAGGAAAGGAGTCCTTACCATTAAATTCTGCAAAAATAATCAGGTCATCATTTTTCAGGAAGCTTCTCCGTCTCATCTGGCTGTGGGATATGAAGCTATTCCACCCCCAGGTTACACTTCTGTAGCAATTGCACGATGCATCAAATCTTCCAGCAATTGATGGTTTATCCCATATTATAGTTCCACTATCTGCAAACAGGAAATGAGAACCACAAAGTTGTGCAGCTCAAAGTATGACATGACTTTTTCCTGCATTATTGTGTTAAAAGGGATTTATGCTGTAAAAGTCAAGTTTAGGCCTGACATTACCAACCAAATCCCAGAGGAACAAACACAAATTGCCTCCTCATTGTTACCAGCTAAGAGTTCCCTCCTGAGTAAGGATACTCCCCAACCAGTTTGTAAGTACCTATGGTTCAGAATTTAGCTGATTTTGGTCATTACTATGATTTTGTTAAACATATTAATATTTAGGGTTTAAAAACTCCTCCTGAAAAAGTATGTCCTTAACTTCCACTAGAAAAAGTAGAAAGGGATGAAGATTCACGTGTAGTATTTTATTCTGTATCAAACTCGGTTTTGTCCTATTATTCTTATTTCTATCATAGAATCATAGAAAAGTTTGGACTGGAAGGACCAAAGATCATCTCGTTCCAACCCCCTGCCATGGGCAGGGGCTCCTTCTACTAGACCAGGTTGCTCCAAGCCCCTTCCAGCTTGGCCTTTAATGCTTTCAGGGATGGGGCATCCACAGCTTTTCTGGGCAGCCTGTTCCAGTGCCCCACCATCCTTACATTTGTGAGCCTCACATCCAGTGCCTCTCACATCCTCACAGTAAAGAATTTCTTCCTAATATCCAATCTAAACCTGCTTTCTTTTAGTTTGAAGACAATTCCCTTTTGTCCTGGCACTCTGTGCTTCTGTAAATAGTTGCTCTCCATTTTTCTTGCAGGCTCCCTCCTGGTACTGGAAGGCCACAATTAGGTCCCCCTGAATGTTCACCCTTCTCTTCTCCAGGCTGAACAATTTTGAATTAACACATCCATAAGAAAGGGTGAATGTTGTGCATTCAGACTGTGTAGGCTGAGGTTCACTGAGTATGTTGAAGTTGACTGAGCCTCCAAAATGCAGTTTAACTTCAGTTATTGTTTAGTGACAGAATACTGCACCCTGCTGGCATTCCATCAACCTGTGGTGATATGTTGCCTATGACAATGGACAAACCACAGGTAGAATGGGAATTGCCAGCTCTTGGGAAAAATCTATATTTAGAGTCAAGTTCAGTTATCCCAGGGGTTGTTCATAATAACATCAACCTTATATGTGTCACTTTTCATGTTATACAATCTTCCACAGGCAGGAATTCTGAGTCACACACAGGGAAGATGAGCACGGGAAAGTGTCCCAAATTAGGAAATATGGCCAAAGTTTCTCAGCTCTGAGTCCTACACTCAGTCCTCTTACTCAGAGTCCTTGGCTGTCATTGCCAACATCCCTCCAGGCAGACACCACTCACCTGAGCTAACATGGTTCTTGCTTGTGGTGAAGCTTCTGCTCGAGGACATCCTTTTCAGGACGTCGGGGTCCTGGTCCAGCACTGTGAGCATGGCCTGGCGGTTCAGAGCCGGCCACTCCAGAACTGCATCATTCTCTCCACTGCACAGGTGGAAGGCAATACGGGCATAGCCACTGTCCTGGTAGTTGGGAAGCACAGTGATGCCAAAGCCATAACCCTCAGGGCTGTAAAACCGGGGGCTTTCAATCATGCTGATGGAGGAGTTCTCCAGGATTTCGCTGAAGTTGCGAATGACCCACACAGCTGTGGGACAGGGTGTCTCTGTCAGAGTCACATCATCAATGGCAATCCCACCTGATGAAGAGCTGGGGTCACCCTTCAGTCCTTGGAAGAGGTAACGGAACTTCTTCTGAGCGTTGAGGGTTACGTGGGCAATTTTCCAGCTGGAGTCACTGTCCGCTTTGGTAAAAGGAAAGAAAAACATAACCATCAGTGTGATTAGAGATATTATGGAGCAACTTGCCCTTAGCCATCCATCCCAGCTGCACTTTTAGACAACTGGACCCCTCACAGAGTCCTGAAGGCCAGAGATCTTAAGTTGATATTGTGACTATAAAATATCCACATTGTTTTGTCATCTAAATGCTTTGGACATCTTGTACAAGGCATTCTTCACACGTTAGGCAATGACAGCCTCCAGTTCAAAGAGCAACAGCCTAAGGACTAAGATTAAACAAGAGGATGGGAATCAATGACCCAATGTGCTCCTGACACTTTTTCATGGATTTATCTTTCACTGCAAACTGCTACAGCCTGATGTAGGCAGGCTATGACCATGTGTTTTGACAACATAAATCACATGCAGCCACAGTGGTTGAGTTTGTCCTATTTAGCAAATCACCCAAAGTGGGAATCCAGTTCACATTTCCAAAACTGCATATGCTTTTCTATTTCCAATTATCTAAAAATCAGTCTGGGGATCTTATTGACTGCAGAGGAGCACAGGTATTTTACACCTGAACAGCCCACTCTTGGATCATATAGCAGCCAGTGGAGAAACAGTCAGTTGGTCTCCAGCATGGCTTGGGGTCGCTCTTGGTCACTAAGTGTAACATAACATTAGGAATGTTGTGACTTCTGCTGTGAAGCACCAAAATTACATTATTACAACCCACAGTCTCTCTGCTAAATATGCTCATGTAATACCAAAATTTTTAGCTGTATTACAAGGTATCTGGTAACTTTGGGAAAATCTTTTGGTTTCTGAGCCAGTCTTCTGTGTTCATGGGCACAGTAAGACAATTCATCCTCTCTACCCAAATATTCACCTTATTTCCAGAATTACCTTGAAAGGTTTGAATTTTCCTCATCTTGCGAATGTTCCCAGTGCCATCATCCTCTTTAAGCCAGATGATCAGCTTGTCAGAAGGGCTTCCTGTGGTCCTATAGAAGAACTGGAGGCACTGCTGAGTTCTCTTTGGATAAAGGATTCGGGATTCTAGGATTGCCACCTCATCTGCCTGGCCAGAGTTGGTGTTGAAATACATGAAGTAGCCAGCATCTGGGAAGAAAGGGTAGTCTGTCACTGCCTGTTTACACATTTCCGGCAAAGCTGCATGGTGTAAATTCATCATTTCATCTGCACTCTTTCAGTAAATAGAAAAGTAGTACTTAACATGAACAATAAAGGAAATGACATGAGACAACCATCCAAGACAGACTGGGATAAGAACAGGACAGGAGAAGCAGTTCAGCATATATATGGAACTCACAGCTGCACAGTTTTGCATTAGTTGGTCTAATTGGAATTTGGATTCTTCAGGAATGTTAGAGATATATGAGGCAGAGAATTCAGGGTTGACCACAAGCAGTTAGGTATATACATTTTTTTTACTTGATTTATACTGAAGATCATCCAAAAATGAGCTCTTAGAGGCCCTGTGCTATATTACCTTTCAAAGAGTAAGATAATTTCTTATCAGCAATAAAGATAATAAACCAGGGTTGGACACTGTCCTGACCTTGAACATGCAGAAGGTCTTTTTTACAGCTTGCCCAAACACTTCAAAACTCAATGACTCACCATAAGAAAATGACTTAAGAATTCCTGCTCCTCTATTTCCCCTTAAAATATCTGAAGTGTTCCTTACTTCAGTTTTGAAGTGTCTACTTTTAACCTCATATTTACAAGGATTCACCATTTGCACACCTATCATATGTTGGTATGACATTAAGTTGTCATGTCTTACCTGTATTGTGTTGCTTTTTCGTTATTCAATTTAGTCAATGACTAAGTTAATAAGTTAATATTTTTAGCTGTTGTGAAAGTTCCATGGACTCTTGTCCAAGATAACATATCTGAGAATCACAGGATGGTTTGGGTTGGAAAGAACCTTAAAGACCATCTTGTTCCAACAGTTATACCTGAAACTGCATAAAGGCAGTGCAGCTTCCTGCAGGGTTAGTGAAGGGTCTTGAGCTTTTTATCAGGTTCTTTCTAATCAGTCAGGGGAATTATCTTCATTCCCTTTCACGTGGTAGCAATGCTTTGAACTCATATCCACAGAAACCTTGCCAGAGATTGCTCTGTGCAATGTATGACACTTGACCATCAGTTAAACTTATTTTAAGTGTATTAAATCCAAGTATGAACACTCTTGCTCCAAGTGAGAAGCAGGGCTGTGAGCCTGTTGTTGCAATTGTTACAGTAACAAACCCCCAAATGATCCAGACTCTACCTCCTTTTTGATAAGAAAGTCAAATATTAAGTCAGCATTAAGTACCTATGGCAATTAGAATATGGGCTGGGCAGACTTGAGCAGACTCCCTAAATGTTAAGCTGTACTTTCCCTCCTTCCATTTAGCTGGCAATAAGTCAAAAACCCAGACTATCAAAACTGTCTGGGGAAAATAGGTTCCATCTTTGTTAGAAACTTAGAATTTGCCCCCACTTTAAATGATTGCAGAACCAGTACTCAAAAAATGTCAGAAATTCCTGATGGAGTCAATGACCCTTTGGAGGTGCCAAAAGGAGAGACACTCCCTACTCATGCAATTCATTTCTACACTCTGGAGATCTTCAGAGGCACCCACCCCTCTCCATCAACTCTTCAAAAAACATTGATACTTATTTTGTACTGACTCACTGGATGTTAAAACCTAAGTGCACATTAAGTGCCCAGTTCAGGTAGATTGGATTTCATGTGATAAAGTCAAAAACTCAGTTAAATTATCTTTTCCAGTTACAATTGTACTGTATGGGGTGAGAAAGAGGAGAGGAAGAATTACGAATCAGCTGAGGGTTAGAAGCATGTATTTCTAGAAAATATCAGGTGGTTTTCTTGAGTTATATTCTTGGGCCTGATCAATAACTACCAGCATTATAAAAGGTTGGACATCTGTTCTTTCCAGTGGGGGGGTCACTTGCAGGGAATAAACCACTCCTGAATACAGAAAGCCAAGAGTAACAAAGCACAAGTGAATGTGCTTTAGGTCAGGAGTCCTTCCCCCTCTACTGAGGCAAAATTTACCATAGAAGTCACTTTTATCTTGGAATTATGTAGTAGTTCAGCCTGTCTAAATAATGACAAATTAGGCTCTTGCTTTTCGGAACTGCCTGTTGGGATTTAATCTTTATTCTCAGCTGTAAACTAGCACCCTGTGACAGTGACTGGGGCTCACTGCTCTATTTTTGAGAATGTCTTCTTTTGAAAAATGGTGAAATTACCATGTGAAGATAACAAGTATCCCTGAACTCCTATCACAAAATCTTTGCAACTTTCTTCTACTTCCAGAACTATAATTCCACAAGCTTAACTTCCCATTTGCATTGCAAACACAACATTTATGAGTGGCTACAAGTGCTTTTTGATTCTTATCAAGAGGTAATATAATTCTTACACAGACTTTGGAAGTTGCAGCAAATAGTTTTCCAGGCTATATTTAAAAACCTCTAGTTAAGATTTTTCTTTGTTCCCTTTAATCTTGCTGGTGTGGACAACATTCCACTAAATTGAAAAACTCCAGTGAGAGTAGGAATGCAAACACTGTCTAGAGTCTCTAACGACTTCTCTGAACCCATCATTGTAGCCAACCGTGGAGAAAACCAAGCTCAGGAAGTGTTTTGTTCCTTTCTTTTACCTCTACAGCGCCCAGAAACTGTGTGGTCCTCCTGCCCCACCACACTGCCCTGTTGGTGGACCCAGTCTTGGTCGTGGTTGGTGCCCTGGATCATACCACAGATGTTTTCAAGCTCGAAAGAACACTGGTCCAAAAAGGTGTGAGTTGAAGCTGAAAAAAAACACACACATGGTCACCTCAGAGTAAGCTACTAGCTCATTAAAATTTCTCCTCTAATTTTGTGGAGGGTTGTTTATAGTAGTTTAACCATCCTATAGAGAAGACAACCCTCATGTTAGCAAATGTGAGCCCAGTGACTCAAAAGAGGAAACATTGATTCCTGGAGGGATTCCCTGGATAAAGACAACAATCTTTGACCTCTTTGCAGAAGGTTAATAAGGCCCATGTGGCAGTGACAGATAGTGACTGTCTTTGTACCTCTTTGCCAGCCTTGGTGTATTTAACCATCCCTTGGCTGACGTTATTGTTTTTCATGGCAGTTCTCTCATTGATGAACTTGAGCTCTGTCCTTCCACTTCAAGCAAAGTCCACCCAGTTACCTTGGGCTGGTTCAGCTGAATTTGCCTGCAAGATGATGCTTATGCTGGCAGCACCAAGGGGACAATGACTTCTCAGTCACAGCCATGATCAGTGATAACATCTCCAACCAGCTCAGCAAACACCTAGACAGTGTGGGACTCTAGACCAAGCCCATCTCAGGTGCAAAATAATCTGATTAAGTCTAAAAGTCAGTAAAAGAGGACAAAGTGCAGTTGCATTCACCTCAAAAAAGCACAATAAGGCTGTCCACACACCACAGGCAGAACACAACCAGGTCTGAATGCTTGGGAGCAGTGTGGAAGAAAAAGTGTGAATGGTTTGACTTTCTTTACTTATTTTTACAAAAATAATGACAGAGAGAAGAGCCAAAAAGGAATGAGAAGGAAATAAACTGATTGTGTTTATCTGCACACCACAGGTCCTGTCCTATACCTCTTCAAGCACATTTGAGAAGAGTTTTTGTGAGCTTAGAGAGGTAAGGGAGGTGAACCAGCATGGCTCAAGTATAACTAAAGAAATGGTTTGCCATGGTTAAATTCTGACTTACTGCAGTTGTACATGCGATTCAGTCTTTCCAAGTCAATGGCACTGAGGTCTAGACGTTGTCCAATTATATCATCAAATGCTGGTATCTTTGCTGTGATTGTGGGGACACTTGAATTTTTGTTAAATGAAAATGGTTGATAGTGCATCACTGATTCATAGTCATAGGGGGTGTTCAGATCAGTGATGTAGGTGTCATCGTACTTCGCAAAATTATGCTCTTTGCCTGGTAAAAGAACAGAAAAGTGCTTCCTTTTTAGAGAAAATGGAAAGGAAATAGCATTAGCATGTCCTCTTAGAAACAATTTTCCAAGGTACAAATTATATACCCAAAAGCAATTACTTCACAACAAAATATTAAAACTTAGCAAGATTTGTGTTTGTCATTTGGATAACAAAGCAGTGCCTTTGGATTGCAGTGCTGTGCTCTCACAGGTGACTTCAGTAAATTCAAAAATGAGTATCAGTGAGTTGTAAAGAATGGGATATATAGGAAGTTAGATTAGAATTAATAGGAATGGTTTAATAGTAATTATCCTGAAGGATTAAGTGTAAGGATTAATGTACTCCATTCCCAAATCTGTGAATATTGATGCAAACATTTCCCAGGGTATTAGATCATATATGGAGGAGAGGCCCTGAAACTCATAAAGGAGACAAACATGATGGCCCTGAAGTTTCTGTTCAGTTTCTGTTCTTCTTTGAAATAAGTAGTGTCCTAGCAATCTCTGGGGAAAAAAGAAAGATATTTTTATCCTAGATTTACAATCTTGATATGATATTTCTATTGAAATGGCTTTTGGAAACATGTTTCTCATGGTATCTTGGTGAAGTAATTTGTCCTTAGAGAAGCTTTTCATTATGAAAGTGTCCGCTAGGGCAAAGAGAGGGAGCCATTTCACAAGCTTTGGTATAGAAGTAAAAAGAGCTTGCCAGCACTTACAATTGCAAATAATGTTTTCAGAATATCTGGCATTCTTTTTCAAAGACAAAACAGCACATGACTGTGCTGGTGGGTAGTTATACTTTCTCTGCTTAACAACTGCCCTTCCCTTCTGCAAATCACGAAAGTCTTCAGTTCAAGGCTTGAGATTATGTAAGGGCTTGGAATTGTTTTCTTACAGAGACTTGAATTGCACTTTTTATCAAAAATAAAAAGAACCCCACCTCTTCTAGTCACTCCTTTTCAAATAAATCATTGTTATGTAATATAGAATCAGATCTCACAGGGGACAACAGGAAAAACTGCCTGGGACCAGGGGGACTGTGAAGAGTTTGCTGAAACTCATAAAGCTCCTGAATGTGGCGATACTAAACCTGAAGGCAAGAACCTGCAGAGACACACTGGGGTAGGAGAGAGCAGGACAGAGCCCTATTTCATATTTTCCATCTGATCTAATAATTTAAAGTTTTTTCCATATGTAAAGTGAATATTTTCAGTTTTGGGAAAGCCTGAATCTCTGAATATAAAAACCCTTCAAATTTTGAAAGGATCTCTGCCTACAGAAGAGCTACCTCAAAACTCACCATCTAAATAAGTTTACAATTTGCATTACATGGTAAAACAAAACTGATTCAGAAAGGGGAATTAATTTGTTTAAAATAAGAGAGCAGAGCAGTCCAAGAACCAAGGGGAAATAAAAGTGCTGATTTCCAAGCAGGGCCTCTCTCTTGTAGCCTGTGAAAATGTCTGGGTTTGACCAGAGAAGCTGCACCAAAATTTCTTAATTTACAGTGGTTTCAGATGTGGCCCACTGTTTCTAAAATTCTATCTTTAGGAAGGTCTTTAAATCTAGAAGTGAAAATGGGATATTGATAAATCTACACTTTGCAAAGTCTAACTTGAATGTTAAAACCCACCTGCAATAATTTCATCCCACCAGATAGTCACATAGTCATCCCGGTCCATCCTCGACTGCTCGTGGTAAAATCCTAAAGCGTGCAGGATCTCATGTTCCACAATTGCTCTGTAGTCACACCCTGACCCAATTGAGAGGTTCTGTCCAGTCTGCAGGTCCCCCACCATGGACCAACACCTGAGAAAGAAGGAGAGTTTACTCCCTGTTCAGTAGTTTTCTTCTCCATATTTAACTTTTCAATCTGCTCACTGGATTTAGAGTAAGATTGTAAAAGTTTCTAATATGAAAAGAGTCACATAAATCATTATTTAAATGCTGACCATGTGCCTTGATACCCTAAAAATACTCTATCTTGAAAGCAGACTAACTCTCTGAAACTATCCCTTCATTAATTATCCTCTGTGTCAAAGAAGCTAACCCTGAATTTTTGAAAGCCACAGAAGTTTCATTGTGCATCAGCTGCCATTTGGCCAAGAAACATAAAACATACAATGTACATGGACACAGTAAATTAATCAAAACAGGCTGAGCGTTTTTTCAATAACTTAGGGTAGAGAAAGGACCTAGGAGTATTTAGAACAGCAACATTTGGTCCTTTTTAACAGCAACCATGCCTTGCATTGGCCAGAAGTAGGAAAATACATTTCCAGTATTAAGATCTTCAACACTGACTTGTCAAAAAATCATGGTGCTTGTAAACTTGTAAGAGAAGTGTCATATGACACTCAAGGAAGAGCTGAAGGCAGAAACATGAACTTCTGGGAAAACAAGAAATATTCACAGCTGATGAAGTGAGGAGATTTTTGTGCTTTTCTACATTTTCTTTCAAACCATAATTAGCTGTAAGAAATAAATCCTTTCGGTTCTTGAAAACTTGAATCTCTGTGCATAAAACCCTTTCAGATTTTGAGAGACCATTCATTAATGAAGAGCTATGTCAAAACAATAGAAATATTACAATAGATTGTCTTTTTTTGGTCTGTCTTCCTACTATTTCCAGACTTATTTCTAGCTATTCACATTCACATTCTTGGTAAGATAAAAGGATGTACATGGGGGTCTTCACCAAAATGGAGAACAATCCTAGATGGAAAAGTTGAAAACCCATAGATGCTGGGCTTCACCTCCAGAGCTCATCCTCTAAATACCAGTCAGCAGAGGGAGCAGCTGCTTGCAAACTCTTTGTCTAAGAATGTAAGATGAATTGTTTTCCTGGTGACCTCTTCTTCTCTGCTGACAGCAAACCTTTGGACTGCTGAAGTCAAATGGAATGAGCATCCAGCTGATTCTACACAGCAAAACTAAACAGAAATAGATATTACCCTCACCCATCTTGTTTGCTAAAGAAAATGTAGGTTCTTTCTCCTTCATATGGCTTGAAATCAATGCATGACTTCAGGCGGAACATTTCAAATGCCTGGAGAATGACTCCTTTGGCATTCAGGTCTGGAAAACAAGGACAGAACTTTTAATACATTGCAGTTTGTTCACCTTGGAGAAGGAAGAGACGTACAGATATACACGTGGAACCAAAGGAAAAATGATTGAAAAGAGAAATTATTGAATTTGCTTAAATTGCGGTTTGCTATGTTAGCTGTAGAAGAAAGAAGAATAATTTTGATATAAACAAGACTACAATAAGTAGTTATTAGTGAAGTTTAACATTTTTAATCTGAAACAGTTCTGGAAAAAGCAATTTTTTTATCACAGTGACTGCAATACACATAAGGATTGAAGATAAAATCTGGATAGTGTCTGCATTACCTAGGTCATCACCCAGAATATAGGGAATGGGAAACTTCCATCTGTAGGTCTCATTTCTTAAGGCATTTCGCTGATTTTTCTGAAAAGGGAATTTAACAGCTGGTGATGCATCTACTGTAGGGATATGAGCTGACTTGTAGCAAAAATACAATTAGGACAAGCAACAGAAAGCTTTTAATTACTTACAGGGAGCAAGATATCACCCTGAAAGAGGTCCAGTCCAGCAGCTGAAATGCAATTTAATCAAAGATAGTGTCAATGGATTTCAAATCTATTTCATTTCATAAACCACATTGAACATGCTTATACAAAGTTAATGTCCTTGGGCATCTACAGAAAATAAATAAGGACCAGCCTCTATACACTGAGATATAGGTAATAACAGTAACAGCAGTTTCTAGTTTCTGCTCAATATTTACTTCTTGGCAATGTCTGCCTTTGTGGCGGCACCATAATCCATGGTCACCTTTGATGAGCCCTGCTTGCTCTCAGGCAGTGACAAGAGTTGAACAATGGGACAATGATCAGTAAACATGCAAGTTGCTTTCCGTGTTTGCAAAACTTGATAAAAATCATATTGAAATGGGCAAAAAGTGCAGTTGGGACTGCAAAGTTCTTCCGAATCATACAGTGTTTTTCTGCATTATCACCATGGGTCTGTCCAAACTTCAGAAACAAAAGATATCTGCATCCCGTGTTTACACAGAGTTACAGTCCTGGAAATATTCAGGTGTCACAGAGAGAGGAAGGTAATTCTGAGCTCACTTGATTTTTATTCTCTTGTTACCATGAGCTACCTGACCATCAGTCTCCTTTACAATACTGAAAATTCAGCATTATGCTCACAACTCTTCAGGCCTCATGAGAATTTAGGCATGAACTCACCTAAGTTGATTTGGGGAATGTCTCTGAATATCTCACCAGCTCCAGCATCTGCAAGACAGTCAAAACATAAAGTGTTTGGATGTGGTGGCTCACAGCAAGCAGAAGGAAATCCTTCAAAACTCAAACCAGCTCACACAGCACTTACCAGCTTCACCTGAGAGGTGTTCCACCTGGAGAGAATAGAATACAACCAGTATAAGGTATGAGATGCCTCTGGACTGAGAGGAGCCCATAGAAATTAGGTTTTACTTACAGAGACTGGAGAACCATAGACAGAACACAGAAGAAGTGTCAGGCAGAGTGGGAAGAGGGTGGAGCCCATTTTTGCAGTGGGAACAGAAGCTAGTCTCTCTCATCTCTGGCAATATATAGAGCATGTTGCTGAGCTTTCCATGGAGCATCAACCAACCAGCATCAGACTTTCCACCTTTGAAACATTATTGTAAGAGTTAGATTTTCTCCTGGATGGCACCTGATGACATTGCTCTTATCATCGACCTAAGTTCACTCGGAGGAGCATTGCAGAGCAATGTGGTAACTTTATGTCTTCAGTGCAGCTGGTAAAAGACCCACCCAGACTTCACATAACATGTTCTTCATCTGGCCCAAAGTTGCTGACTCCTTCCCCTGCATTTGTTATCTGTCAGCATTATGATCTTGACTGCACAGGAGAAAACCCGAATTATCCCAGGTTTATAGCACTCCAGTGCCATTAGAATTTGGCCCAGTGCCGCTTTCAATTAATAATTACATTGCATTGTAAAGATTAGAAGTAAGTGAGATATGATTTTTGAATGCCTTGACAGTGTTTTTCCTCAGCTGATCCCATCCCAGAACTGATGCTCCATGCACAACCTGCCACTCTCTGTCTCCAGAAGCAGCTGCTTATAGCAGTAATCCTTGGCCTTCCAGGATTTCACAAACTCTTGTCCTGCACCTTGCTATCTTCTTTGTCAGGGACATGGATCAGTTTTCTGTGCATCAGTATTCCCACAGCTGCCATGTGCCCTGGAGCACCTGAGTGCCTTTAGCTTAGGCATGGAATTCAGCTCCTTCACTTTACCTCTGGAATTACAAGTCATGGAAGAGAGGATGTTCATCTCTATGTTCAGCAATAAGATAGGAAAGGGCTTTGTGCCATGACACCACTACCCATAGCACAAGACAGAGAGCTTGAGTTAAGTAGGTTTTGAGTAGGAAATGGACCTGTCCTAGAAAGGAGTCAGTCCTTCAACCTAAGCAACATATTTTTCTCTAAACAGATCAATGTAGGAAGCTATTCATGAGAGACAATATTGCAGAGGAAAAAGTACAGAGATCTTTTTGTTTGGAGAAGAAGGGCCCCAGAGCATTAATCTTTCACCTAACATAAATGAAGGTTCTTCAACACTTTCTTTTAGGAACTATTGTTTCTGACACCTAAGCTGAACAGGACACACTACTAGTAAAATAAGCAAGTCTCAAGATACATCATGTCAAGGCTGTTTTCACAGGCGAGCAAAGAGAGTCAAAACACAGCACCAAGGCCATATTTCCAGATGTTTGGTGGTGGATGTGAGAAGGGAAGTGTCCTAGGGTGACTATGTATCCCCAAATCGTCTGTTCTGTGTTCTGTACCTTTAAGACTGGTTCTGAGAGTGAGCAGGGAAAGAAGAAGCGCGCAGTTTGTTTTGAGAAACAAACTCACTCCTCGGAATCTGCTCTCGTCCTTGGGACTGTGTGGTTTCTTTTTTTTTTTCCTCCGTCGGATACACGGAGGGCAGCCAGAGAGAGTTTTTTTTCTCCTCTTGTTAGTCTAGCTAGCTGAGGCAAAGAAGCTTTCCTGGACTGTTTTTTTTTTATTATTATTTTATTTTTCTTTGGGACTGTTTAAATCTGCTCAGGACTGAAAAACCCAGAGGAGCACGGGGATCTTGCACCCGTGGCCCACCGGGCCGGGGCTCTGCATTTTTCAGCACTGAAGGGACTGATAAACAGACTCCTGACACGGACTCTGAGTTTTGCCATCTCTCTTCGGAGCAGCGAGAGGTTTTATTGTTTCATATTATTATTATTGTTATTATTATTATTCATTCTTTATGCTTGTGGGCATTTTGTTTGTTAAATAAATAAGGCTTTTTTTTTTCCACTCTATCTCTGAGGGAATTATTTCCAAGGACCGGCTGGGGGGAGGGGCTGTTTGGATTTGCTTTTCAGAGGAACCCCATTCGGAGATTTCCTCCCAAATTTGCCCTAAACCAGGACAGGAAGCAAAGAATTGAAGGAAAAGCAAAGCTGTCTGAAAACCACTTGGTTTTTAGTACCCTTAACTTTAAAATAACTCAAGAATCTAAAGAAGATGTCTAAAATAGGTCATTCTAAGGGCATATATTTGTTTTCATAGATATGTATATAGGGGGTCTCTTGGATGCCTGTTAGGCACTGGACTAGGCTCTAAGGTCTCCCTGGAGCCTTCTCTTCTCCAGGCTGAACAGCCCCAGCTCTCAGCCTGTTTCCATAGCAGAGGGGTTCCAGCACCAGTTTCCTTTTGCTCTCCCTGGAGGGCAGTGCAAGCACATTATTCCCTTGGCTGCAGTTCTGTAAAAAACTTGATGGTGGGAAAAGCTGTTGCTTTTCCACTCTGGGTAGTACAGCAGGTGCCTTTTGGTCTCTTACACCACACTGTATGAAGTGCCCAAGACTGCTGTGCATCAGTATTCCCACAGCCAAGGGCAGATACACCCTGGATTCCTGGACACAGACCTAATGTCACTAAATGCAGATAATACCTTTCATTAATCTGCTTGCATTGGTCTTAACTCCACTGTAACACAGATAAAGTCAGAGACAGAAATGTGGCTGGAATTTATGTCCTTTGTAAAAGCAAGAATGAAAACAAATGTCTCCAGAGCTGGAAAAACTGTCATATCAAAGTGGCACCAACCATATTTTTAATAAAAAAATTACCCATCCAGCTTCCCAGTGTTTAGGTAAGTCTGTTTCCCTTTGCAGGGCTTGAAACACAAGACTGAACTTGTCAAATGCCTCCAGGTAAACAACTTCAGCCACTCAGATCTGAAATACACAGCAGAGGATAAAAACGGCAGTTGCTATGTTTTTAAAGAATTATAAATATCTATAATTCTAGATAGAAACAATGAATAAGTGTACATTAAAAATAGGAGCATATGTAAAAAATATCTGCCTGGATGAAAGAGCAGGCGTCTGCTAGTAAAATACCCTGACTGGAGTCATTTTGGCAAAGGTCATAGAGAGATAATATTTTGTTAGATAAACTGATAGTGCTGAGACAAACAAGGAGGCTTTTGGACATTAAGGGCACTGTTTAGGTACCACTGGAAAATTTTATTGCATGTTATGTAATCTGAAATGTTGTCAACTTTGAACTCAGGGCCAGTAAAAAGTTATACAGGACAGATACATATGATTTAAAAAGAAATTTACTATTTATTTTTCCTCCTGCATCATTCAAAACTTAAAATAGTGTCAAAAATCAGATGGCAACAAGGATAATGCCCTGAATTACTTTACTTAGAAAATATCTGCATATCCTCTGGGCCTGTACTGAGCTGGGACTGGTAGGAAGAGACAAGACACAAAGGGTAGAGCAGATCAAAATAAATGTTCTTAAGATAAGGATTCCCTGACTGACTTACTCACCTCACTGCCCTGGCTGTGCTTTGCTGAGTACAAACCCCACTGTTAGTGACCATCATCAGAGGTGACCAAGGGGCAGAAGAACCCAGGTCCTGAAGCCTGACACTGATCAAACAGGGATTACTCACAAAAGCACAACACCCTCCACTGCAGAAAAACATCTCTGTTGTTTGTGTCACCCAACACAGCCCACCTGAACCAACATTCAAATAATCAAGAGTGACACTGGCCCCGGGTAAGG
>JANPWX010000476.1:568544-640455 GCA_024734555.1 Trochalopteron elliotii | reverse complement strand
TGCTGGCCAACAGGCCAAAGCACTAGTGCCACTGTCCAGGGCAGCAGCTGGGATTCAGCAGAGCAGGGAGTGTCCTTCCGAGTGGCTGGGATAGACACTAGAGCAGGATGGCACTCAGAGGCATCACCCCACCCCCCTGCTGCTCTGCAGGGGAAAGGCAAGGAGGGCACAAAGCACCAGGTTGGTGACTGCAGTGGCTATGGCCCTTTCACTCACTGGTTTTTCTAGAGCCTCTTGCTCCTCAAGGAGATGAATTCTCTCTTCTCTTTCTCTTGGAATTTTCATTTCTTCCTCCAGCCTCTTTTCCAGTGCCTTGACCCTAGCCTGAAGTTGTTGCAGCTCTGCCTGCAGCTTCTCAACCAAGTTCTGTGAAGGGGAAGAGACAGCAACTTCCATGAGTGGAGTGGCTGCCACTCTTTCACTTACCTGGTTTTGTTGATTGTGCCTCTGCCGATAGATATTCCAGTGGTTTTGAATTCTTCTCGCGTCTTCACTGTTCCTCCTCTTCTCTACCACGATGTCACTGGGAACTTCGGGCAGCTCTGCTTGTGCCTCTGCCTCCATGTTCTGGACACACAAATGCAGAGCAAGTGAGTGGGAGATGCTGGCCCCTAGTAGAATCCCAGCAAGCTGGGGCCTAGACAGGACAGCTCAAAGCCCATTTCCCAGGGGTCACTGGCTGAGGGGAATGGCTGGCTCCTGGCAGGACTCCAGCACTCAGCATCCTCAGCCACCAACAGCAAGAGCTGGCTGCTCAGAGACTTGAAGCTCCACCTTGCACTAAGGACAGCACCCTCCAGAACTGGCACTTACTGTCTGGGAAGGTTCAGGCTGTGGTGTGGCCACAGCTGGAGCCTGGTGGTCATTTGGCTCCTCTTGGGCCTCTTCTCCAGGAGCACAGGGAGCCAGAGGAGAGTCTGCTCTTGGTTCTGTGCTCTGAGGACAGACAGGAGCGTGAGACACAGGCCATTACCTGTCATTTATAACCTTCTTTCTCTTCAGCTCTAGAACCAGCTCTGCTTAAGCACAAATCATCAACTGTGATAGCAATGGGATTCTAAGTCACTCAGGCTAAATTCAAATGGGCTGATTCAAGTGGACTGCAAATTGCTCTGAATTGGATCTTCCCCCCTGGCTACTGTGGGGAGGCAACATTCTCACTGCACAACTGGGCTTTTAGTTCTTTTAAAGCTCTGCAATGGAAACTTAGGAAATAGCCAGTGATGCCTTTGCTCTTGCTGCTGCAGACATGGAAATGGATTTCCTTGCAGCCCTCTCAGCTGGCCCTCTACACTCTAGTGGCACAGGCCAAGCTCACGGCTTGCTGCACAATTCTTAAACACCAGGAGCATCAACTGTTCCTTTCTCACTCACCTCAGGATCGGCCCCTCTGAATACCCGGCTCAGGTGACCTGCAGTGGGCAAGGGAAAATGAAGCAGATTCTTTGAGGAAACTGGAAACAACTGGAGCATTTTTAGAAGGCCTTCCAAGAAGGTCCACATTTTCAAAGTTGTCCTGCTTGACCCAGCAAAGGGAGGAAAGGACAGGCTCTGCTGCCACAGACCCTCCCACGGAGGGAACACAACCCCTGCAGGTTCCCTTGCAAATGCTGCCCACACAGCCCTGGCTACAGACACCCCCTTTTGAGCTGAAGGTGTTGACAGCAGCCTTACCCAAGTGGCATCCAAATGGTCTGTTTCCAAATCAACTCAGTCACTAAGAAAGAGCGGGAAGACACAAAAGCCAGGTGAGGTGACACCCAGGGAAAACCTCTACTTACTTGCCAGGTTTGTCAAGAAATAGGTCGAATATCCCACGCCATAAGCGGTGAAAGCTGCAGCAGCGAGGTGCCCAATCATTGTGGCACCTGCTGTGCAAGCTTTCAAACTGCCCAAAAACAAGATAAAAACAAGTCTCCTGTCAGTGTGCAGCTGCCCACTGACAAAAGCCTCAGGAGCACAGGAGGACACTCCTGCACCGAGCAAGCTCAAGAGCTGTTCTGACACCCCGGAGGCTTCCGTGCACCAAGGCAACCTTGTGATGTCACCACGACCACGTGGCAACCGTGCCCTGACATCACAAAGCAAATGCTCTGTGGTGGTCTGTGAATTGATGCAGACGGATGGACTGATGTTTGTGTAGGCCTAGGCTGCATTTTCACCTCCTTCCCCCCTCGGCTGCCTTTTTCCCCTCTTGTTTTTCCCCCTGTGCCCCCTGTGTCCCTGTGGCTGTGCTGGGTCCCAGCTGGCGGCCGCGCCGGGAGGAGCAGCAGTTCCAGCCTCAGGTGTCCCTGGAGCGCCGGGAGCTGCCAGTGGCCCCAGGCACTGTCTCTCCCCTGAGGAGCTGCTGGAGGACGGGGACACACAGGGGGCTGAGGGGGCTGAGGAGGCCCGGACGCTGCAGGGACGGTGACCTTGAGCTGCTGGGGGCACTGAGGGCTGTGGGGGAGCAGAGGGCCGTGGTGGCACTGAGGTGACAGGGAAGTGGCACAGGCTGAGGGCGGTGGCGGGACTCAGGGGCTGGGAGGGGTCAAAAGGGATTGAGTGGGGTGAGAGGACTGTGAGGGGCTGAAGAAACCAAAGGGGGCCGGGGCTTTGCCCAGGGGAAGGCGGGGCTGAGGGGATGGAGGGGCCAGCAGGGAGCACAGAGGGCTCCGGGCCTGCAGCTCTGCCAGGCCTTGGAACCAATTCCAGAGGCTCCGCTTTGGCCACGGCTGCCCTGCAGAGCTTGAGGACAGGCGGATGTTGCGAGGAAGGAGCCCAGTATCAAACAAACACCAATATGATTAGGTTTGATCTCCTTGTTTATTCTTTATTGCCTACATTTACGTGGTTACAAGGTAGAAGCAGGCACGGCTAAACAACTTGTGATTGTTTAAAATCTCATGTTCAAGCACTGGAAATGATTGTTCATTGGCTCATGTCTTTTGGCAGAATATTCTTCTTTGTTCCGTCTTCTGATCAACATCTTTGTATTAAGCATCTGTGAGAAGGCACAACACCTTGTTCCGTGTCTTCAGCTTCCGTGAGGAGGCACTCGTGTAAGGGACCAATTAGGTATTACATTTGCTACTTTCTTGCTAATTCAAGGCAATGTAAGAACAGCACAGTACGCAGCAGGCACAGTACAAAACCTCATACTTTTCCCTGATAGCAGGGATTGTTCAATCCTATCAGTAAATTGTGGCCTTTCTCTTCTAAAAACCCTTCTACAACAATCCCCACAGCCCCTCATGGCCCCTCACAGCCCCTCACAGCCTTTCACGGCCCCTCACGGCCCCTCACAGCCCCTCAAATCCCCTCACGGTCCCTCACGGCCCCTCACGGCCCCTCACAGCACCTCACAGCCCCTCACAGCCCCTCATGGCCCCTCACATCCCCTCACGGCCCCTCACAGCCCCTCACAGCCCTTCACAGCTCCTCACGACCCCTCAAATCCTCTCATTGCCCCTCACACTCCCAGGCGTGGGGCTCCTCCCAAAGGAGAAGGGGTCGGGCCCTGCTTGTTCTCCTTTCATTTCGGTCCCTTCCCAACCATGAGGCAAGAAAGGCTGAAATGGAGCCATTCCCCAGCGGTTCCCTCTGGGTTAATTGTGGCTGAAGCTCTGTGCTGGCGCTGGCCCCAGCGCCAACATCCCTGCAGCCCCGCAGGCCTTTGGTGTCCCCCCGTGTCCATTCCCTGTCCCCGAGTCCCGCCCGGCTCTGGCAGCAGCAGGAGCCGCAGTGCAGCGGGGGCCGGCCCGACCCAGCCAGGGCTCCCGGGCAGGAGCAGCAGCAGCTCTGGCCCCTTCCCACCTGCTCCTGCCTCGCCTTCCAAGGGCTTTGTCCAGTTGAATTCTGCACTAGAGCAACAATCACCCACAAACAGCGGAAGAGGGAGAATGCTGTAAGCAGCTTAGTTGGCCTCTGAAGGGGGGTTCTCAGGATTTGCTTGCAGAGGGAAGTGTGTGTGTTTTCTGCGCTCTCTAGCATGAGAGCAGCTCATGTGGTGATGTGCGTAGCTCTGCTGTGCTTTGAACAGGCAGAATGCTGTTAGCAGCTTAATTGTCTTCCGAAGGGTAGTCCTGAGGATTAGCTTGCAGCAGGATCTCTGTGTGTTTTCTGGTCTGTGCAGCAGGAGAGAAACTCGCCTGGCGACACTCGTGTCTCTGCTATGCTTGGAACAGGGGGAATGCTGGAAGCAGCTTAGTTGGCTTGCGAAGGGGGGTCCTGAGGATTAGCTTGCAGCAGGATCCCTGTGTGTTTTCTGCACTCTCCAAGTTCAGAGAAGCTTGTGGAGTGCTGCTCTTTCCTCTACTATACCTGCAAGACATTCTGTTGCACTTGGAGTTTTTTCTTGTCTGCAGTAGCCGGAAGTAAGGCCCTGTTGCCTAGTTGCTTGTTTTCCATTTCACTGCTCTTAGCAACTGCAAGCTCTCTTTTGCAGAGGGAACGCTTCACGCAGAACTTGTGGGCTCAGTGGGGGGTTCTGTGGCTTTCCTTGCAGCAGGTACTGTGTGTGTTTTCTCTGCTCTCCAAGTGTCGAAAAGCTCGTGGAGCGCTGCTTATGCCTCTCCCAGCCCTGCAAGACATTCTGTGGCACTTGGAGTTTTCTTGTGTCTGCAGCGACCCAAAGCAAGGCTCTGCTGCCTAGTTGCTTCTTTTCCATGGCATAGCTGTCAGCAACTGCAAACTCTCTTTTGCAGAGGGAAGGCTGCAGTCAGAGCTTTTGACCTCGGTGGGGGGTTCTGTGGCTTTGCTTGCAGCAGGAGCCCTGTGTGTTTTCTCTGCTCCCCAAGTGCCGAGAAGCTCATGGAGCACCGCTCGTGCCTGTCCCAACTCAGCAAGATATTCTGCTGCACTTGGAGTTGCCTTGTGTCTGTAGCAGTCAGGAGCAAGGCCCTGCTGCCTAGTTGCTTCTTTTCCATGGCATTTGGGTGTGGGAAATCTTGGGGCTTGTGGAAGCCCTGAGGGGCCTGGCCCACCAGCACACCCAGCTCCGGTGCCGCGGTGGCAGCAGCCATCTCAACGGGTGGTTGATTCCCCTGCTTTCCCTCCCCATGCTTTTCCGGCACTGGAAGTGCCAAAAACGTGCTTGGACCGGGGAGAGGGGGTGATCACAGACGATTGCCCCCATTGTGGAGTTTCCACGACATGTTCCATGGAGGAGGACAGCGCATATTTACGCCATCCCAGGGCGCCAGGCGTGGCGGCCATGGGCTCGCGCTATGGGAACACGTGGACCATTTGCAGCTGTGGGGCAGCTGTGGAGAGTGATAGACCAGCTCCGCAGCAGGGGGGTGGCGGCCCTCCCTTGGGGTCTGGGTGGCCGGAGGAATTTCCCCCATGCCTTCGTCTCCCCCCGAATCGCCCGCGTCTTTGAAAGTGGCGCTTGGCAGTGTCATGGTGTTGTGGGACACGCCCCTCCCAGCGCTGTGCTCTCCACCCGCTCCCCCTGCAAAGAGCCGGAGTGGCGCTGTGCACGCAGCCGTCGTCGTCACCCAGGCAAAGGCGGCTGCCAGCTCACTTTTAGAGTAGGGGACAGGGCAGCTGACGGCAGGCCGGTGTTCACCCACAGCAAGGGGTCCTGGGTCGATGGGTTGCCTTTGGCTGGCCCCTGGATGCTGCCTCTGTGTCGGATGATGGTCCTGCCGCGGGACCGTGCACGGTTTTGGGACGACGTCCAAGCTGAGGCTGATGCAGCGGGTGGCTGTGGTTCGGCACGGTGCCCCCTGCAGGGCAGGGATGGATTCCCTGGCTCTGCAGGTGCTGCGAGACAGGCTCTTGCCCCTGTCCCTGTGGAGCGCATGGGACAGGATTCAGAGGACAGTGATGCCTCACTGGGTGGCCTGCAAGCTTTCCCTGTGGTTCGGGAAGCTGGCCGCAAGAAACATGCCCATTTGTCGTGGCAGGCATTGATTGATCTCCAAGATAGCATTGGAAAATACGGTCTGGGGTCTCCTGAGATGATGCAAGTGCTACGGCTGGTAGACACAGATGTATTACTACCCTATGACATTCAGTGTCTGGCCAAGGTTCTCTTTCAGCCAGTCGAATACTACGTTATTTGAGTCTAAGTGGTCTCAATTGGCTGAAAGGGCTGCAGCACAGAACCTTGATGGCTCATCAAAATGACCCTGGATATGGGGTCGGCTCAGACATGCTGCTGGGTATAGGTGAGTTTGCTGATGTTAATAAGCAAGTCACCTATGAGCTCTTGGTACTGGAGCAGTGCCAAAAGACTGACATGGCAGCATTGGTGCAGACGATGGAGGTGTCTGCACCGAAGCAGTCATTTGCCACAATTGTTCAGGGGACAGAAGAACCCTTCCTGTTGGTCGCAGAGAAGCTGACTGCTGCAGTTGAGCAACAGGTGGCTGATTTCACTTCCAGAATGTTGTTGCTCAAGATTTTGGCAAGCAGCAACAGTACTGCAGAATGCAGGAGGATCATCAAGGCCCTGCCGGGTGATCCCTCCCTCTTGCAAATGGCTGAGGCCTGTGCAAGAATGGGCACCACAGGTTCTAATGTGGCTGCCATCGCTACCACCTTGCAGCCAACCTGGAAGGAGCAGCAGGGTGGGAAATAGGCAAATGCTCAGACTGGCAAGAAAAAAGGGGTGAAAGTGCAGAAGGGGGTCACTCCTCTGTTTCTCTGTGGACGGTGGGGAAGGCCAAATCACATGGCTAATGCTTGTAAGGCAATGCTTCATGTGAATGGCCAGCCTCTATCCGGCTTGGGAAACGGGCAGTGGGGCGTGAAGAGAAAGTGCGCTCAGACACAAGTGTCTTCCCAATCCCCAGAGCCAATGGAGGTCTGCTGGGCAAGTTCAGCTCCCACACCCACCCCCCGCCCCGTCACTGTCCTTGAAGGGGCCAGAATTGTTTCATTTGTGTTTTTTGAGTCTTCTGTTCACAGGACAAAGAGCTGGTGGTGAGAAGGCAGCTGCTCTGCAGTTACTGGGCTGCATCAAGTTCACTGGACTGTTGTTCTGGTCAGAGACTGTCCTGAAACGATTTCTGCCCTGTCTGTCCTTGGAGTGGACATTGTGAGTCTCTCCTTTGCTGCTTGGCACCCTGGAATGGACTCTCTCTCAAGATGAATTTGTTGCCCTTCGTGACTTGGTTCGGGAGCTATGGGACCAGGATCATCTAGAACCTTCTACCCGTCCCTGGGACACTCCTGTTTTCTGCAGAACAGAAACTCTTGGAAATGGAGGTTGTTATAAGACCTCCGGAAAGTTCATGCCGTGGTGGAATGCATGGGGATGTTGCAGGCTGATATGCCGTTGCCACCACGTTCCCAGTGGAATAGCCAAACCTCATTGTGAATCTGAAAGATTGTCTTCTTGTGATTCATTTGTATCCTACAGGTATCATTGGCTGACAAAGCGAAGAATGGTCCGATTCCTTGCACGTTTTGGACTGAGTCATTCTGCCCCATCAGCCACAAAAGACAGCAATCACTTTGTTTGAGCTCATTGCTCGATTGATAATTAAATGCAGGCAACAGTGCTTGCAATGATGGGTGAGGATTTCACAAAAGTCATACTCTCGGTATCACGGGAGAAATTTGACTGGAGCTTTGCAAGCAGTGTTTCTCTGCAAAGTGCTCTGGAAAATTTTTCAGGGCAGACCGCTTTTCATCTGCCCAGCCATGAGCTATTGCAAGTGGCAAAATTCTTTAAAAATACCCAGAAGCCAGTGCAAGGACCCACCGTCTTTACAGATGGTTTGGGAAGGACAAGACAGGCCATTGTTTCTTGGAAAGATGGGTTTGAGGGGCAAGTTTTGGAAGGTCATGAGGATGGGGCAGCCCAATTGGTTGAATTGAGGGCTGCTGTCATGGCATTTCCAAAGTTTTCCCGGGAACCTTTCAATTTAGTCACGGATTCCGTTTCCGTGGCCAACATGGCACAGCGGTTGGGTCATTTCAATTTTGAAGGGAGTCAGCAATGTTGCTTTGTTTCATTTGCTGAAGACCCTGTGTTGTGCCACTGAGGGACAGTTCTTCAAAAACAAAAACCGGGAATGCAGGGTGAAACCCCGCACATTCAATTGGCAAAGCTTTGCATGCCATCAAGCACTTTACTGGTGCTGCAGAATTTTATTAACCCTGGCATGTAGAAGGTAGGAGACCATGACCAAAATGAAGGTCAACAAATGGAGGAACCACTGAGTGATTACTCCAATGGCCCTTCCATGAGAAGAAATTGAACATTGTTCGTTTTCTTTTTTCTTTTTCTTTTTTTCATGGTAAAAGGGCGAGATATCACCCTGAATTTTCCTGCTTTTCAGTGTTTGCAGTTTGTAGTGGAGATTCTCATGCAGCTTCATGTAAACTATGTATATATTTAGAACCTATGTGTTTTGTTTACATATTTCTCCTCTGGGAGGAGAAATATGATTGATGGTGATGTTCACCAACCAGGTCAGAAAGGTGGCAACCTGTGTAACCAATCTTTTGCCTTCTGATCAAAATGCCTAAAAGGTAGAGTCAGAAAATTACAATAGAAGCTTTCCTGCTTGACCTTCTGGTGTCTGCCTCGTCCTTTGTGTGTCTGAAACTGGCACAGGCAGCTCTGGTAGCCTGGGTGGGGAGTTCTTGGGCTTTGATGGCACCAGGAGCCCTGTGTGTTTTCTGTGCCCTGTAGGAGCAGAGAAGCTCAAGGAGCGCCACTCATGTGTCTCCCAGCCCTGCAAGACATTCTGCTGCACTTGGACTTTTCCCATGTCTGCAGCAGCCAGAAGCAAGACCCTGCTGCCTAGTTGCTTCTTTTCCATGGCACAGCTGTCAGCAGCTGCAAACTCTCTTTTGCAGAGAGAAGGCTGCACGCAGAGCTTGTGGCCTTGGTGGGGGGTTCTGTGGCTTTTCTTGCAGCAGGAACCCTCTGTGTTTTCTGTGCCCTGTAGGAGCAGAGAAGCTCATGGAGTGCCACTCATGGCTGTCCCAGGCTTGCAAGACATTCTGCTACACTTGGAGTTTTCCTGTGTCTGCAGCAGCCAGAAGGCCCTGCTGCCTAGTTGCTTCTGTTCCATGGCAGAGCTGTCAGCAACTGCAAGCTCTCTTTTGCAAGGAGAATGTTGCATGCAGAGCTTGTGGCCTCGGTGGGAGGTTCTGTGGCTTTGTTTGGAGCAGGAGCCCTGTGTTTTTTCTTTTCTCTCTGCTCTCTGTGGTCTTTCAAACAAATACCAACTGTGCCGTCCACAGTCCTGAAGATTTTCACAATCCAGGGTGGAGAAAAAGCTTCTGGTTGCGTCTTCCCACGACGAGGCCTTCTTCAGGGCCTGTCTGACTTTCCTGAAGGTTTTCCGGTGGACTTCAGTGTCTTAAGGAGCACCCAATGTTTTCACTCTGTTACTTGTTTTTTTCTGGCTTGTCACATGGCGCCTGGTCTTATCTCGGGCTTCCATTCTCAGTGGTTACACTGATAAATGAGGTGCCTTTTTTTATTCCACCTGAGTCCCTGCCTCGTTTATAACAATTTTCTGGGGACTCATCTGGGATACCACATCTGGAAGCAGCCCTGAAGAAGGCCTGGTCCTGGGAATACGCATGCCTGGAAAGTTTTTCTCCACCCTAGATTGTGGACTTCTTCAGGACTGTGGATGGAACAGCTGGTGTTTGCCCAAAGGACTACTGAGAGCACGGCAGCCCAGATGGTGAAGGCCCTCCGAGAGGGAACGGGGCTCTCTGCACACCGGTTGGTGCTGTGAGTGAGGTGTGAGGCATCAGGGGGTCCGCAAATGAGTGTGTGAGGATGTGTGTGAGACAGGGGCCTGCAACTTGGATCCCCGAGGTGAGTGACAACCTCCCGGTACCACATTTCCAGACTCTTGAGAGGAGGCTGGCCGGGAAAGGAGGGAAGTGAAAGTGAGAGTGTGAGTACCCCAGGGAGGGGGAGTATCTACCTGTTTGCTGCCTTTACCCGCATAGGCTCCCGTTTCCCCTGTAGTCCTGACAGGGAGGACGCAGCACGAGGGGTTGCTGGGCTCCCAAGTGGGACAAGGGGACTCTGAGGGGTGGATTTCAGTGCCAGGATACTTCTAGGCCCCCAGAGGAGAGTGGGCCACTGATTGAACACTGAAAGTCCACCTGGAGGGAATTGTTCCTTTGGGCAGATCGAGCATCGGTGGGGGTCTGCGCCTGGGGAACTAGGACCTTGGAGGCTGGGTTAATACTCCTAGCCAGTGACCAAAGGGTGAGAGTGGCCGCCAGAAAGGGGATTGCCTTCTTTCTAGTGGGGGAGGAGGAGAGGGACCCAGCACAAGGGGGATTAGGACCCCAACTAGGATCCAGGGGGGAATCTCTAGGGAGGGGATAAACTTGTGTCACAAGAGGAGGGTGAGGGTGAGTTCCTTATGTTGCAGCGACCAGGTACAGAGGGCCGCTGGCTGTAGGAGGACTCCTCACTCACTAGGAGTGAGAGGGATGGGCTAGAACCTGCCGAAGTAGGGAAGTGTGCTCTTTGTTGATTTCCTTCCAGATCTGAGTTGATTAAGTTTTGAGTTTGAATTCAAGACTACTTGGATGTATTTAGTTGGTATTTGTTCATTTGCCTGAATAGTTTTCAGTGGTCAGCTCATTTATTATTTAACAGAGTTAGTGTTTTTGTTTAAGTGTGAGGTGGAGCTGTTAGGAGCGAGGTTCTGGGGTGAGGGCTTTGTCCCAAAAGTCCACAGACCATTCCTTGTGTCAGTGCAGGTCCTGAACCTGTTGTAAGGAGACTGAGGAGCTCTGAACTGTGAGATAGTCAGGGTTGAAGTGAAGGGTGGCTATTTAAGGACCAGAGAGTCTTGTAGGAAGATACCAGAGAGAGGTGGTGCCTAAGGAAGATTAAAAAAAAAAAAGAAAAAACAGAAAAAACAGAAAAAAAGAAAAAAAAAAAAAAAACCAAAAAACAGAAAAAAAGAAAGGGGGAAAAAAAAATAGGGGCGGTCACCAGTGAGGAATTATTAGGACCTGTCAGGAGAGTGTTGAATAAACATATTCTCTATTTCTTTTTTTCACCTATCTTTCTTTTTTCCTTTCTTCCTTCTCTTTATTTCTTCCTCTTCTTTTAACACACTGCCATATTGGTTCCCATGAAGGAGTGTTAAAACCCTATTAAGTTGTTTTCAAACAGAGGTATTTAAATTCTTTTTCTTTTTCTTGTTCTGTTTTTCCCACTCCGCCATATTCATTCCTATAAGGGAGGATTAAACCTTCTATAAAATCCTTTTTTCTCTTGAATACTCTTTCTTTTCCCCCTTTTTTTCTCACACGGTATCATACAAGTTTATCTAATTGAATCAATTCTTCTGTAAAATATTGATAATTAATATTTAAGTATTTAAGATTATTTATTAAGAAAAAGATGGGACAGTGCGTGGGAAAAGGTTCTCAGAAATCCAAGACAAGAAAGACTAAGCTAGGGGATATTCTCCCTAATAGCCCTCTAGGGCAGATGTTGGAGAACTGGGGAAGTGAGAGCAGTCTAAAAGGTTTAGCCAAAATAAAGATGATTAAATATTGTATGGAAGTTTGGCCTGAAGAGATCATTCAGGAAGGTCTGGTGTATTGGCCTTGGTATGGGTCTAGAGAAAGATGGTTGTGTGTGACATTGAGTAAGCATGTGAACTTAAAAGAGCTTGGGAATAGAGAGGAAATTGAATATGCTGTTTGTTCATTAGAAGATAAGATCTAGGAAAAGGAAGTGAAGGTTTACAAGGTAACTAAGGAACAGAAAGAAAATAAAAAGGATACAACAGGAAGGAGATGGGATCCCCTAGACTGTCTTCCTCCTCCTCCACCACTAACCCTACCCGTGGTTCATTCTCCCAGTCATTATATATCCCCTCAAGTCCAACCTCACCCAGCCCAATCCATACCTTCTCAAGTCCAATCTCCACACCCTCCAATCCAATTAATATCTCCCCAAGTCCAACCTCCACCTTCCCTAGTTCAAGGCCCAGTTTCTCCTCCCTCACCAGCAGTAATATCCTCGCCACTCCCCACTAACACTCCAGCCCTGAATCCAGGACCCTTGCCTGTCCCAGCTATCACATTTTCTCCTCCCTCGGACCCAGACAAAACCCCAACTTTTCTTCTAGTTCCTCCAACAGTTCCCCCAATTTCCTCCCTAGTATCTCCTACTGCAAATTTGGTTCTTTCCCCATCCCCCGTTGAAATCCCTTTGCCCCCTCCCAGTTGGGAGTTGAACCAACCAAAACCTGTATCCCCTGCAACATCTCAAGACTGTTGGTGTAAAAGGGCCCTATTGTAATACAAGGTCTAAGGCGTCATGGGCAGAGAGACTTTTCCCCCTTAGAGAAGTCCCTATGGGTGGGGTGATGGGGGGAATTGGATTTGTAAATGCCCCTTTAACAGCCTCCAAGGTAAGGAACTTTAAAAAGGAGATAAAAGGTCTATCAGAGGACCCTATAGAGATATCCAAACAATTAGACCAATTCCTTGGCCCTAGTATATACACCTGGAAAGAGCTAAATTCCATCTTAGGTATCCTTTTCTCCCCAGAAGAAATACAATTAATACGAGCAGTGAGGATGAGAATTTGGGGAAAATTGTGTTGGTCCACAGAGGGAAGAGAAAATGCCACACCATTCACCAGGTTGGAACCCAAATGAAGAAATAGGGAGAAGAAACATGAGGGACTATGGGACATTGATTATAAGAGGAATTTGGGAAGCAGTCCCCAGGATAAGTAATGCAAAGCTGGCCTTCAATAGTCAGCAAGAGGAGGATGAGACACCTAGTGCATGGCTAGAAAGATTAAAGAGAAACTTTCAGTTGTATTCTGTTGTGGATCCAGACAGCCCAGAGGGGCAAACCTTAATAAAAGTACAGTTTGTAACAAAGGCATGGACTGATATTAGAAGAAAAATAGAAAAATTGGATGATTGGAATGAAAGAGGTTTCAATGAATTATTGAAAGAAGCACAGAAAGTATATTTAAGAAGAGAAGAGGAGAAGACAAAGACAAAAGCCAAAATCATGGTAGCAGTAGCTAGAGAGAGTGTGGGGGCTGGAAAAGATAAGCCAAAAAGAGGCAAGCAAGAAGGTAGTACAGAAAAAAAAACAGGGCCAGAAAAGCAAAGGAAACTACCATGGGCTGATGTAGTTTGTTTCTATTGTCAAGGAAAGGGTCACGTGCAACGATTTTGTAAAAAATGGCAAATGGATGAGGCAATAGTGAGGGAGCAGGACACCCTAGAGAGGATTCTCAAGGGAGATCAGGGAGACGATTGGGGGTGTCAGGGGCTCTACACTCTGGGGGAGGGAACAGGATGTCAGACAGAGCCCCTGGTAAAAAGTTGGCCCCCAGAGTGAAGAATTTGAGTTTCTAGTTGACACTGGAGCAGACAGATCAAGTGTTTCACAGCTTCCAAAAGGATGCAAATTGAGTTATCAAACATGTAAAGTGACAGGTGCAGAAAGTCATCCCTTTGAAGTATCTATTATTAAGCAAGTGGAGGTAAGAGGGAGTTTTAGAGAAGGATGCACAGATTTATTATATATGCCAGATTTATCGGGTAATCTATTGGGTCTAGACTTAAAAGTGCAACTAGGCATAGGGGTAATACCAAGAGAAGGGCGTATGGTAGTAAAAATAATAGTTTTGAGGCAGGAGGACGAAGAAGGAATAAACCCAGAAGTGTGGGCAGAAAAAGGTAGACGTGGATTGTTGAGCATTCCTCCCATAGAAATCAAAATGAGACCAGATATACCCCCATAAGAGAAAAACAATATCCCATGTCAGCAGAAAGGAGACGGGGATTAGCAGCAGTAATTAAGGACCTGATCCAAGATGGGACCTTAGAACCATGCATGTCCCCACATAACACTCCAGTACTAGCAGTAAAGAAACTGGATGGCACATACAGATTAGTGCAAGATCTGAAGTAAACAGTTACCTGGTACCCTGTAGTAGCCAACACATACACTATGTTAAGTAAAGTACCATCAAGACATGCATGGTTTAGTGTGATAGATTTAAAAGATGCTTTCTGGGCATGTCCACTAAAGGAAGAAAGTCAGGATTGGTTCACTTTTGAGTGGTAGGATGAGAGCACAGGAAGAAAGCAACAGTTGTGGTGGACCAGATTACCCCAAGGATTTACAGAATCTCCTAATCTGTTTGGTCAGGCATTAGAAGAAGTTTTATGACAATTTATACCCATTGGCGAAGTACAAATTTTACAATATGTGGATGATTTATTGGTTCCAGGAGAATTAGAAGAAGTAGTCCAGGAGACAACCATGAGGTTGTTAAATTTTCTAGGAGAAAAGGGCCTAAAAGTATCAAAAAAGAAATTACAGTTTGTAGAATCAGAAGTGAGATATTTGGGACATTTAATTGGAAAAGGCTACAAAAAGTTAGATTCGACTTGGAGACAAGGAATATTATCACTACCAGCACCAAAGACTAAGAGAGATGTAAGAAAATTATTAGGATTGATTGGGTATTGTAAAATGTGGATAGATGAACACACTAAATTAGTCAAATTTCTCTATGAAAAATTAATAGGAGATGAGCCTATAAATCGGAATGAAGAAGATGAAGAGAAGCTGAGGAGATTGAAAGACTGATAAGTGCTCCAGTGTTAAGTGTACCAGATTTAGACAAGTTGTTTGAACTGTTTGTAAACGTAGAAGAAGGGGTAGCTTATGGAGTGTTGGCTCAAGAATGGTGTAGGATAAGGAAACCAATATATATATAAAAACCAGCATATATATCCAAGTTATTGGATCCAGTGGTTCGGGGGTGGCCAACTTGCCTCCAAGCAGTAGCAGCTACTGTAACACTCGTGAAAGAAAGCTTTAAGCTAACGTTTGGGAAAAAGATCAGAGTATATACCCCGCATGATTTGAGAACCAAGTTGAGCAAAGGAGTAAGTCAATGGGTTTCAGATGGCCGACTTTTGAAATATGAACTGATTTTGAATAACAGTGAAAATCTAGAGCTAAGCATTACAAGAGGTCAGAACCCTGCACAATTCTTACATGGAGACAGACATAGATGATAGGTTAGAGCACTGCTGCCTTGAAAACATGGAGTTGCAGATGAAAATTAGAGAGGACCTATCAGAGCATCCCTTGAATGAAGGAGAGCTTCTTTTTGTAAATGGTTCTTCCAAGGTCGTAAAAGGGAAATGAGTTTCAGGCTATGCTGTAATAAATGGAAGAAATCTGACAGTCACAGAAAAAGGGAAACTCCCTGCGAAATGGTCAGCACAATGCTGTGAGACATATGCATTGTTAAAAGGTTTAAAATGGCTCGATCAGAAAATTGGTACTATATATACCAATTCTAAATACGCGTATGGAGTAGTCTGTCAGTTGCAGGCACCAGAAGGAATGAGAGAGACTCAACAGGTCAAGGGAAAGCTTCTCTTCCCATTTATTATCTGACTCCATTACTTACATACATTTGTACAAAAGTCAAGAGATTGGCTACACAGGTTGCCACCTCTTTGACCTGGATGGTGAACATCACTGTCCATCACATTTCTCCACCCAGAGCAGAAAAATGTAAACAATTGATAAATGCTAAAAATATACATTGTTTTCTTGAAGCTGCATGAGAACAGCACTGCAAGACCTCAAACACTGGCAAGCAAGAAAACTGTGAGGGGAAGAGAGTGGTACACACGTTTGGAAAGGTCTGGGTAGAGAGGGTTTATCAACTCCAAAGGGAAGACATTAATGCATGAATGTCTAATTAAGGAAGTATTAGAAGCTGTGAGAGGTCCCATAGAAATAGCAGTAGTACATGTACTGGGACACCAAAAAGGAACTCACTGGAAGCCAAAGGAAACAACCTTGCTGACCAGGTAGCAAAAAAGGCTGCCCCTGAGAATACTGAAAGAGTCTTATATGTAACAAGTCAAGGAGATAACAGTGATAAGGAAGTACCAGTGTTTAGTGAAAAAGAGCAAGAAGAAATGCAAAAACATGGAGCAGTTAAAAGGGAGAATGGAGAGTGCAGGATGCTAGATGGAAGACAAGTGTTAAATAAAATATTAACAAGGAGAGTATTAGAGAACCTTCATGCCTCAACCCATTGGGGAACTCAAGCACTTTGTGATCATTTTACGTGGACTTATGTATGTATTGGACTATTTTAAATAGCAAGAACCATAACCAAGCAATGTATGATCTGCCAAACAGTGGATAAAAGAGTAATGAGAAAAATGCCACAAGGAGGAAGAGAATTGGCTAGGACACCCTTCCAGAATACACAACTAGATTTTACTGAATTACTACAAGTGCAAAGATTTAAGTACTTACTAGTTATAATAGATCATCTGACTCATTGGGTTGAGGCATATCCGACTGCAAAGGCCACTGCAGATGTAGTTAGCAAAATTGTATTAGAACAAATTATACCAAGATATGGAATAGTAAATACAATTGACTCAGACAGGGGCCCACATTTTACAGCTAAAGTGCTACAACAAATAACTAGTGCCCTAAGTATTACATGGAGGCTTCATACCCCATGGAGACCCCAGAGTTCTGGAAGAATTGAAAGAATGAATCAAATGCTAAAAAAGACTCTCACCAAATTAACAGAAGAAATGAAATCAAATTGGTTGAAATGTCTTCCGTTGGCATTACTGAGGATCAGAACAAGACCTAGAGTGGATATTGGTGTCTCTCCATATGAGATGATGTTTGGCCTACCCTTTCTAACCACTCCTGACAACCTTGGAACTTAGGAAGAAGGTGAACGGGGTGTAAAGAAATACATACAAACCATCGTTAACACCTTAAAGGAATTAAGAGAAAAGGGATACCTTCCCCAGACTACACCCCTTGACTTCAACATACACAAGTTCCAATCTGGTGACTGGGTCCTAACTAAAACTTGGAAAGAACAACCTTTGACTCTGAAATGGGAAGGTCCCTTTCAGATCCTATCGATTACAGAGGCTGCAGTGCGAATGCAGAAAAGAGGATGGACATGTTTCTAGAGTAAAAGGGCCGGTTCCTCCTCCAACTGAATGGGCTTTAGGAAAAGCTACTCACACTAGGTTAACCCTGAGGAGAGAACCATCCAAGAAGGAAAACTACCCCAGATTGTTAAATTAAGTTACTATATTACTACATGTATAAAACCTTGTGTAACTATGTATAAAAACTCTGTACTAATGTTAAGTACTTCTCATTGCAGATCCTACCATCCGGAAAAACAGAACATCCTCCCACACACAGTAGTAATCAGAACCCAAAAAAAAGGAAAAAAAAAAAGAAACAAGTTGATACGAAAGGGGAAGTAAGTTCCTGCAGCAAGAAGAGTAACAGTTACTGGTAGGAATATTGTGGGGGGGGCAAGACCGGATCAGGATACATTCTTGCCACAGGGAGTCACAGATCCTCTAAAGTGGGCAGAGGGGAGACATGAGTGGAAGAGTGCGCTGTACTGGACCTCCATTAATATTGGCCCTCCTGTTGATAACAAAAGGGAGAGCAAGACCCTGTGACCAGTGTTACTACCCCTTGTATGCAGGAGACTCTCGGACAGCCGTCCTTAGAATTCATTATAATCTGAGCCCCAATCGTGTCAACTTTTTATCATTAACAACTTGTACAGAGGACAGAGAATTGTATTGGCTTTTCGAAAATACAGGAACTTTCAAACAAAAATTATTGGGAGAATGCCTAGTGAAAGAGAAATGGATCTGTTCAAAGAAGAAGCCAGTAAAACAAGGGGGAGAAGGAAGAGTCTGTGAGCAGGATATAGTCAAAGGAGGTGAAAAGGATAATTAAAAAGGGACCTGAAATTCAAATCAAATTGGTGGGATGCCCTTTTTAATGAAGAATGGTGGAAAAAAAAACTTTATTGATTGTTGGAATTGCTCTAACAAGTGTTATTTTTCTTCCATGTATTATCCCCTGTGTAATTCGAATGATTATGAGTATTGTACAAAACTCTGTTGAAAAGCTGAGTGAAGAGAAAATCAAAAAGATCAGACTGTTGAAGCAAGATCAGCAAGAAGAAAGCCCTGAAACAGCAAAGGAAGTATACAAGAAATATCAGAAGATTCAAAAGATATATGGAGTTTATGATGAGACAGTTTAATGTAGAGACAGTTCAATATTAAGTGGTTGATGTGGGCAAAAGCCCAATCAAAGTTTTAGAGGGGGGAGTTTGTTATAAGTAAATAAACGTTTCCAGGGGTTGTAATTGTTGATGTTTCTGAAGTTTATGTATTAACAGTTGTAATTGCTGCTGTTTCTGAGGTTATGTGTTAGAGGTTGTAATTGTTGTGGGTGGGTGATGTTTCTGAGGGATACGTATTGAAGGTTGTGGGAAAGCTCTAATGGACTGACGGCTCCGTGGAAATCATGTCAACAGCATCAGCACTCTGCCCCCGGATTGGTGGACACAATGGACCAATCATTCAACGCCCCAGCCAAATGATTGGTCCAGGATGACCCTCGTTAAAGGCCAATCGGTCGCCGGAGAAGGAACCAATCAGAATGAGGATCCTGAGCGCACCAATCAAGTGGGAGCAAGAGGGTATAAAAGGGACTGTCAGACTTTCCTGAGGGTTCTCTGGCAGAACTCAGTGTCCTCAGGAGTGCCCAGTGTCTTCATACTGTTACTTGTTTTTTTTTTGGCTTGTCGCCCGGCGCCTGGGCTTATCTCGGGCTCACATTCTCAGTGGTTACACCAATAAATTAGGTGCCTTTTTTTATTCCACCTGAGTCCCTGCCTCGTTTATAACACTCTCCACAAGCAGAGAAGCTCGTGGAGCACTGTTCGTGCCTTTTCCCACCCTGGAAGACATTCTGCTGCACTTAGAGTTTTCCTGTGTCTGCAGCAGCCAGAAACAAGGTCCTGCTGCCTCGTTGCTTCTTTTCCATGGCAGAGCTGTCAGCAAGTGCAAGCTCTTTTTTGCAGAGAGAAGGCTGCACGCAGTGTTTGTGGCCTTGGTGGGGGGTTCTGTGGCTTTCCTTGCAGGAGGACCCCGTGTGTTTTCTGTGCTCTCCAAGTGCAGAGAAGCTCGTGGAGTGCTGCTTGTGCCTGTCCCAGACCAGCAAGACATTCTGCTGCACTTGGAGTTTTCTTGTGTCTGCAGCAGCCAGAAGCAAGACCCTGCTGCCTAGTTGCTTCTTTTCCATATCAGAGCTGTCAGCAACTGCAAACTGTCTTTGCAGCGAGAACACTGCAATCAGCATTCTGTATGTGTGCTTGTTTTTTTGGTTTGCTTGGGGCAGAAGCCCCGTGTGTCTTCTGTCTTCCTAGCAAGCTGAGAAGCTACTTCAGCACCATTCATGCCTTTTCGAGTCCTGGAAGGCATTCTGATAGGGCTGGAGTTTTCCCGTGTCTGCAACAGCAAGAACAAATGCCTTGCTGCCCAGTTGCTTCTCTTCCCTGTCAGAGTTGTCAAGAACTCCAAGCTCTCTTTTTCAGGGAACTCTGCACTCAGCATTCTCTTTGTATGCTTGGTTTTTTTGGTTTACTTGGGGCAAAAGCCCTGTGTGACACTGTACTACACCACAACTACATAAGGAGTCTGACTTCAAAAGGCTGAAAATGACTCCTTTATTCTTGACAAGTGTTTCCCCTTTTATAGTATTTGACACAGACCAATTCGATTGGTGAAAAGAAGACAAACCTCTTCAATCACACTTGTCAGATGAGAGGGACATCAAAAAGAATCCCTCCCAGGGAAAAAATGTAAACAATCTTGTCATTACCAAAACATCTCTTGTTTACAGAAGATTCCCTGAGAAATGAATTTCAGGAAACTAAACATCTCAGGCATGAACAAGGGCAACACCCTGTGTGTTTCCTGAGAAGCCCTTTCCAGAAAATCCGTGAGTCTCCCCGCCAAGCCCTGCACTCCCTTTGCACCATTCAGCTTTCAACATTCAGAGACCAGCTGCCTCCTCCTGGCTGGCTGCTGCCGACTGTGGGAGGGGGACTGCTCACGTAGCTCTGTCAGCTCTTCTGCCCTGATGCTTTTGTGTTTGTCTCCATTCCCCTGGGCCAGAGGGATGCGTGGGTGGTTTGTGGGGACTGCGGAGAGCGGTGGGGATGTGGCGGACTGGGACGGGGATGTTTTGGTCTCCTCATGTGGCACGGGGGCAGCTTCAGGGCCACCACCCAATGCAGGTCCTCCGCAGAGAGTGGTGTTGCTACTGTTGCCTGTTGACACAGGCCTAGCTCCCACCCGCCTGCGGCGCCGGCCGAGCCCACAGCCCGTGTCCGTGCACCTGGTAACGCAGCTGAAAATCACACCCAGGCGATGCTGTGGTCAGGGGAGCGTGCAGGCAGCCGGCTTGATGCACCCGGGCTCTTTGCCTCTTTCCCGCCTTTTTGCCACCAGCTTTGGAAGGTCTTGTGAGTTGCACTGAGTCACCGTCTTGAGAGTGGTGTCATGTGACTTCTGCCCTTTCTCACCGCCTTCTTGGTTATGGCTGAACCTGCCATCTTTTTCGTCTCACCCATAAGGCCCCCAGATGCCTGCACAGACCCCTGACAAACTAAAATGCCTGAACCTTCCCCTGGCACTGCTGAACCCCTAGGCTATGCCTGCACTCTTGGATACACCGCAGAAAATTGTGACTGGCCAGCGTCGTGTTCTGAGTTGCACGCAGGCAGTTGGCTAGACACACTCAGGGTCTTTGCCATTTTCCTGCCCTTTTGGCCACCATCTTTGAAAGGTCAAGCATGTCATGCTGCCATCTTTTCTGTCGCACCCCCTCAGACCCGCCTGCTGCTCGCACAGGCGCCTTACTAAATCAACTGCATGAACCTGCCCGCAGTGACGCTGAGCCTCCATCCCACGTCTGCGCACCTTGATACGCCGCAGAAAATTGCTCCCGGGCAGCTCTGTGGTCCGGGTTGTGCGTAGGCAGCCAGCTGGGCGCACCAGGGGTCCTTGCGTTTTTCCCGCCCTTTTTGCTGCCATCTTTGGAAGGTCGGGCGGCAGCACTGCCCCCGAGCTCGCAGGCCGGGGCAGCCGCACGCCTCAGGGACGGGCACGGGGGAGAGCTGCAGTACCGCTCTCTGTCCACAAGATGGCAGCACTGCCGCACACCTCAGCCCGCGGCTGCCACGCACCTCGGCAGAGTGCGAAGGCAAAAAAAAAACGTGGCCAAAATGCCCTTCCAAACATCCTCTGAAATAAATGGCCCAAAAGACCCCAAACCACAACGACGAGAACCCTGCCAGCAATCAAGTTAAAACCAAAAAAGCCTTTCTTTTAGACTATATTTCAATATTTTTTATATTTATTGTTTTGATATTTATATTTTTCGTTACCATTTATCTTTTATATTCATATCTATGCATATTTTATATAATATATCATAATATACATAACATGTAATAATATATATAGTATTTATTTATATTAGTGATATTATTTTTCATATTTTAGATTTCGTTTTTTATTACTTTCTTTTAATGTTTGTATTTATTTTTAAAAATCGTATTTATTTGTTTATATTTTAAATTATATTTTAAACTATATGAATTCATTAACCTAGTACATCAGAACCACAATTTAATTAGAATTAAATTAGCCTGGTTTTCTAAGGGGTAAAGATTTAATTTTTATTAAAATAATATTGGCATATTTTCTCCTTCTGTGTTTTTTTCTGGGCAGCAGTTGGTTGTGGGGTTTTTTTTGTTTGTTTTTTTTGTTTGCTTTGTTTTGGATTTCTTTGCTAATAAACAAGGAAGTTTGGAGAGTTACAAAATAAAATGTCTACTTTGTTTTATCGCTACCTCTGAAATACACCTCAACATCCAGTTACTGCTGGTAATACTGTAATGGTGTAGAATGAGACCTGTTAGAGTGTTAAACTGAAAAAACCCTGGTGTTTACAGGTTTTTCCATTCAGGTTTTTCAATTTAGCAGAAAATACAGAGGTTTTGCTATCTGCACTCTCAATTATATCCAGACGTCCAGTGGACATGAGGTCATTTTTTCAACTTCTCTTTTTGCCAACAGCCAAACTTCCACATACCCAGGGTAAGAAAGAAAAAAAAAAGGAACAAAGAAAGCATGAAAAAATAAAATAAAAAAATATGAAATAAAATAAAAAGTAACAAAAATAAAAATTTAAAAATAAAATAAAATCTAAAAGTAATAAAAATAAAGTAAAAAATAAGAAAAGAAAAAAGAAATAAAAGAAGTAAAAAATTTAAAATTAAAATAATTCAAAAATACAAAATAAATAAAATAACATGAAAATAATATATAAAATAAAAAACCCAAATAACATAAAAATTTAAGAATTGAATAGTAATTTAAAAAAGTAAAAAATAAAATAAAAGTAAAAGAAATAATAAGAGAAAAAAATTAAAAATTAAAATAAAAATACAAAAAGAGAAGAAATAGAATATAAAAACATTTTAAAAATACAAACAAAAAATGAAATGAAAAAATAAATCACAATAAAAATATAACAAGCAATAATTTTAAAAAATATAAAAAATAAAATGTAAAAAAGAAAGAGTAAAATAAACAGGAAATAAAATAAAATACAAAATTAAATAAATCCAGCTCTCCCCTGAGGCCACTGCCTAACACAGCTCCAGAAATGTTCTCGATTATGCAGGGATAGGGAAAACAAACCAGTGCTTCCTAGAAAATGAGATTTTCTAGGGAATTCCCAGTTTTACTGGGAAACAAATGCTATTTTAGTGGGAAGCTCACTTTGGATGAATATCCAAATGTGCCAAGGCAGGAAAGAACCACCCCATTGTGTCCAAGGATCAGCAATTAGGACCTGAGTTAGGTTTTAATGGGATTTATGTAATCAAAACTGCAGTAAATTTAACTTTACGAAGAGATGAATTATGGCAATTAAACAGTTAGCAAGTTTTCCTGGGAATTCACAGAATTCTGTGGGTATGGTGCTGAACAATTCCTGATTTACCAACATTAATTGGGTACATTTTCTTGGAAATGTGCCGTGAGAGGCACCAAAATTCCAATTAGGATGGAAAATTGGCATTTGCAATAAATATTCCCTTACTAAAATCAGAGAGAGGGAAAACATCAAATAAAAGGAAGGAATAATATCTAAATCCCAGCTTGCCTGCAAGACAAGCTCAGGAATTTCTAACACTGAAAACTTCTGGAACAGTCAGGAAGTTGGTGGAAGTTCATGGAATGATGATGTAAAATCTGCTTCCTCTGCTCTGATTTTAAAGGAAAGTGGGAATTAAACAGGTCTAGTTACTCCTGTCCTAGAATGATCTGTATTTTGTGGGAGTAACAATCCAAAGAAACTCCCATCTTACTTGTATTTGACATCTGAAACTCTCAGCAGAGTCGGGAAGTTTCAATGGAACAAAACAAGCCACAATTGCTGGAATAACAAAATTATACTTGGCAAAAGTCAGGAATTCTATTTACAAATCCATGGAGGAGGAGGATGACACCAGGAACACACCCCAGTTGAGAGCAACGATTTATTGGAAAAGGCAGGAAATCAAACAGACAGTCCCTGGTTATGGTCAAGCAATTATGCAGGAGTCAGAGCGAAAAGTGGGAACCTTGGACTGGGCTAAGGCCGTCCAGTGGCTTCACTTCCTAGTGGCTCTCTCCTTTTTGCCAACTACCTGCAAGAGGAAAAAAACCATGAACACAGTTTCAAACCTGGGCAGGATATCCTTGGTTCTGGCAGATTGAAGCGCAGCTTCCAAGGAGCGAGTCCAGGCTCTGCCTGGGGGAGCTCCAGGAACCTGGGATTGCCCGTGGGATTTAAAGGGCTGGAAAAGCACACCCAGCTGCCAGGTTTAGTGGTGGGACACAGCCAGGCCTCGGCTCAGGGGCAGCAGTTAGAGCTGAGACTGTGGGAGAACACCCCAAAGCCAGGTTAAATATCCAGCATTACATGCAGCACTCTCCAGGAGAAATTCAGGGGAGAGAAGCCTCCTGGATGCTCCCTGGATGCTCCATGTTCCTTGCCCTTTGCAGCTTTGTCAGGACCTTCCTCAGAACACTGACAAATTAGGAGAACCTATGGAAATCATCCAGCAATCCATGGATTTTCAGTTATTAAGAACTAAAGCAGTAGGAAAATACGTCCAAACTGCAAACCAGCAGGTCTGAGGAGAGACAGGAATTTATTCCAGAGGGGACACAAGTATCCCTCAGCCACCCAATATTTCTCTCGGGCTCTTACCTCTGCTCTCTGAGGACACAAGCAGTAGTTTTTCCCTAGTGTTCCCCTTTCCATCAATGTGAAGAGTTCTGTTCTCCTCCAACTCCATGTTCAGGAAGGAAATTAGGAATATTATCATTACACAGACTGTAATGGTGTGACTGAGGCTGGATCACCAGCTCCCAATCCACTGCTGCTTCTGGATTTCTGTACATTTCCTTCCCATCCTGCCCTTCCCAGCACCATTCCCTGGGTGCCATGTCCACAGACACCTTCTCCATGCAGCTTAAAAACCACAGAAATCAAAAGAAAGAAGATCAGGAATGAATTCACATGTTTCTAGTCTGGAAAGAATGAGGGAGGTCTAAAATCTGTATTTATTTTAGAACAGTAGACCAATTTTTTAATGACCTTGAATATCAGTGATGGGCATCAAAAGCTGATAAATTCCTTTATTAACTTACTAGCAGCAGAAAAATTAAGTTTTCAGTATAGTTAAGATCAAGTTTTGCTGCTAAAAATTAAAGAGGTGCCATGTTGGTGTTAGTGCTTTTAAACTTCTGACATTAGAGGGCATTTGTACCATAAATTCATTATTGAAACATTTGGGTTTTCTCCATTTGCTTATCGGCTTGGGAGAGCACTGCAGGGCTGAAAGACAGGATGAGACTGTAATGAGTAGATGAGTGATTCACTCAGGGCTGTGGAAATCTGTGATCCCAGGCTAACGGGATGCATTACCCCAGTGCTCTGTCAATATGTTACAAAAAATTCAGCAAGATAAAAACTCCACAACACTGATGTAGCATTAAAAAACAGGCATTATTTTTTCGGCCAGGTGCATGGGGGGATAGTCCTGGGCTAAACATACCTATGATAAGAATTTCTCTAAAACCGTTAACATATTTCCCCTCCCCTTTACGCATGCATTCTTCTCTCCTGAGGGTCTCTCTGGTGGACACCAATGTTCCAGTTGATCTGGCTGAGTTGGCAGGGCACTGGGGCTGGTGAACTTCCAGTCCTCCTTCTTACATAATGGGCATTGTGCAGTTCCATAGGCCAGGGGTTTTGGTAGAACAAACATTGTGTAGGCACACCAGGTATAGACAATTTATCATCTGGCAACAAATACTTTCAAGATTTTGTAAATTTTCTTCAATTCTAGTCACAATAAACTGATATTTTTTCTAAAAAACTAGGAAAAAAAACTTGAATAATTTATCTGGTAAGATTCCTCAAGGGATTTAGGTTGTGCAGTGAAGATGGATGGATGGATGGATGGATGGATGGATGGATGGATGGATGGATGGATGGATGGATGGATGGATGGATGNAACGGGATGGATGGATGGATGGATGGATGGATGGATGGATGGATGGATGGATGGATGTGTACAAGTGCACAGCCACTGTGGGTTTGCAAGATTTCCATGTTTTAAAAAAGGTTTTGTTATAAGTTAGTATAGCTCTAGTTACCCCATAAGGGCCCCTTGTCTTGGAGTTTTCTCTTATCAGAAGTTGATAAGAGTTTTTATGCCTCTCTGGTCTTTGCCCACAGATGTTCCCTATTTGTCCTTTCCCCATGATGCTCCCTGCCCATCCTCTTCTTCTTCCCCTGTCCATCATTAAATCGCTATCTCCAAGGTCCAGAACTTTCGAGGAGATTTGGACAGCAGTTGGCAGATTACCCCAAGACCCCTCCCCAAATTACCTTGATTTGTTAGTAGTTAGGTAATTCAGTTGGCATTTGTTACTTTGCTTTGTTTTATTGGTTTGTAGTTTGTACCCACTCCTTGAGCCTGTCCTGGACAAAACCCCCCTGTAGCCTTTTGTCCGAGGTCTCTCCTGAGGCATCAGGCAGGAGGTAAGGGGGTTCCCCTGTGACTCCAATAAACCTCTGTCCCCCCTGACCCTCTGAGAGTCCCCCCTTTCATTTACACCACGGCTGTGACAGCGAAAGTCCAGGGGCTGCTGAGCCAAGACTCACAAATTGGTCCTGTTGTGGCGTGTCGGAGCTGCTGGGAGGTCTAGCCGAACACCGGGCTGACCAAAGAGACACGCACTTCAACAAACCACAAGCCTCAGAGCTCTGGCTGAAGGGGTGGTGTCCCCAGTATGACTGACTGGACTGTCTGCAGCCTCAGAACCAGAAGATTGTTACTGATGTGGTCAGTTGTCTTAAAATTTAACAAATTCCATAATGGGAAGGACTTGGATGAGTTTAGTGCATTGTGTGAAAAGGTCCTGGTGGGACGGGGACGTGTAGCTTTTATTATTTCTCCTAGTACATTTTTTTCTTGTTTAAATACAAAAGAAGATAAGCACAACATTATACAAAATGACTAATTCTGAGGACTAATTTCTAATTGAAGACAATCTGATAGATACATGGAGTTGTACAGTCCTTTCTAGCCTGGGAGTCCTGCTCACTTACTGTTAGCTGGCCTTCAAAGAGCTGAGTGATCCCAGATCACTCACAGGAGCAAAACCTAAACAGACTTCTAACCACATTAACTCAGGATCTGAAAGAACAGATGGGATACAACGTACCTTGTGAAGGATATCTTTGTTCCATAGTCAGAAGTTTTCTCTGTTCCTGCTTGGTAAGGTCCAACTCAGACTTCATATGCATTTTTACCTAGGGTCTTGTGGACATTTGAGCACCTCAGCTTTTCATGATTCTCTTAGTTGGAGAGGACAGTTAAAGGGAATGCTCTGGTGTTCTGTTTGGATGATGAATAACCTGGTCTCAAATTTGTGCTGACTTAGAGGCACCATTTTTGCCTTGGCCCTGCACTCCAGGGTCAGCAGTGTTGGGCAGAGGGTCTTCACCCACACCTAGGAGAGTCAAGCTTTTGAGTTGTACTGGAGGCAAAAACCTGATTTATTGCTTGGTTCAAAGAAATTACCTCCCATAATGTCTGGTGGGGCTCTGTGCTGATGAGGTTAGTCAAATCCAGGGTCTGGACTTGAAAGGACTTGGTAAAGAGTAAGATTCATAACTCTTGTAATTACACAGGCTAGCAGTGGGGTGATTAAGTTCTTCATCTTGGAAACACAGCCAACCTGTTAGTGTCCAGCCAGCCCTGCAGTAGCTGGGAGGCTGGTGATTTATGTAGTGGTTATTCACTTTACTAATGATTTTTGGAAAGCTGGTCCATGGGTGGAGGTTATTTGGACCTGTAGATCAGCACAATCAGTTTGGTGGTGGTGATGGACCGTTATTCCTATTTGATTTTACTGCTGAACATATCACTCCCTGATCAGGGAGTGCAGGGAAAGGAAAAAAAGGGATGTGAGAATACTCAAATCATCATTATGGATGCAAACATGCAGATAGCCCATGCAGTCTGTGATGTGAACATGAGTATGTGTTAACTAAGGGATGCATGAAATTCCAGCTAGTGGGGTAATTACAGAGATCAGCCACACCTAGGGAAGTCTGCCATCTCCCATTGCATCCTGAAGTACCTTCCATACCCACTGTAACCCTGATTTTCTTTTCTTGATGTCCCTTTGGCAGGTGCACTTGTTGCAGGCAGCTGGTGCACTATTGGTGTGTATGGCCTGATGTGTTTTTGCACCATGAATTGTTGGATGCTATTTTGAACCCTACTGATGCCTTAGGATTTTGGCTTTTACATTTTTCATATATTTGTAATCCTGGAATTCTTTATTGTATAACTCTGAACTCCACATAGAGTGTTAGTTACTGCTTTCTCATTCTGGTCAGACAAAACAATTCCTCTCTAGACCTGGGAATCAAGGACACCTCACTGTCTCAGGCCCTGAGAAATATAAACAAAAGTGAGTTTGGGGGAGCAAACTTGGGGTAAATTACTTTATTACCTGAAGCTGTAACTGGAAGATTAACCCCCAATATGCAAATGGACCAAACTTATAAAAATGTGAAAAGCTGTGACCTATCACCCATTTTGGGTGTAGCCACTGGGGGCACTTCATCTGCCTGAAACATGCATGAAGCCCCTTCAATAAATATAATCGCTTCTTATTCCCTTAAATTTGTTTGGTCCCTTTTTTAAGGTAGCCTAATAAGATATCATTACAATCACATTAAAATGTGAACAAGGAATAAAAAGTAAGAGTAGTAGTAGTTATGTTATCCTCTGGATACTACTTGGAGGCTATGATTGGTGAGGGGGGTTGCAGTGTGTATGGACTTAGGGGGAATAGGGAGAGAGGAGTCCTGTCCAAGGCTGTAGGACACCTCTGGCTTTGTGGCTTTGCAGGGGCTGAATCTCAGCATGATGGGTATTAGCTTTGTGTGCCAGCAGCTCTCCTCCCATGTCTCAATCCTACCAGCTCTGTCCTGCCCCAGGAGCATGGAGGCCCAGTTTCTTATGCACAATCCTTGTGAATGAGCTCCCGTTGGTCTGATCCTTTCTGTTCCCTGAAAGGAGGGGAGAAGAGCAGGGAGAAGGACAGGTGACATGGGGTAGAAAGAAGGGAAAGAGGCTATTTTGAGGCATTGCAGCAACACTCAGGAAAAGGAACCCCTCCCACTGCACCATAGCACAGTGATCTCAAAGGTAGAGCAGAAATCCTCCCAAAATAATGCTTAACCATAATTAAGGAAGCCATCTCTTCCAGGTTTCACAGAGCAGTTAAGTCAGTGAGGACATCACCTGGCACTGTCCCCACTCTTGCCCTGCCTGGGGAGCAGAGCTGCTGCCATCACAGCCCGGCAGCTGCAGAGGTGTGAAACGTTGACATGCCAGCTGCCAGCACCATTTGCATCAGCAAGACTGGTCTCTCATGACAATAATGGATGTAGGACAAATGATGATGGTGAGCTGAAAGTGCTATTACTCATTATTGAAACTTTGGATTGCTCTCTGGCCAGTGCTAAAACTATAAAGCGGGCAGCCAGTGGACAAGCTCTCAGTAACCTCTGCCACTGAACTAAAAGCTTTTGGAGGAGAACAGAAGTGCTATAAATCTTGTGGGTGACATTTAACATTTGTCAGAGAAACACTTTGGACTTATTTTAATCTCTTCATTTTGGAAACTTCATAATAACAAATAATGGGTGCCTTGAACTCGGCCAGTGAATCCCCCGCCTCTCCTGGCTCCAAATGGAAACTCAAAGTGGCCCCTTAATAGAAAGGGCAGCTCTGCTCATTGCTGCCTCTTGTGCATTGTGTGGTCTCCCAGTCGCTCCTAAATGGATACAGTCCTTGCAGTGTTTACACTTGCTGCCTGTTACTGCAATGACACCAGAGCCTGCAAATGTTTTAACTTGATTTTTTTTCAAAAAACTGTCCATTAATCTTCCTCAGTGCTTGGAAGGAAAGTAAATTATTTATGATGTGGATGTTATAGGGGATTGTTTCTGCACTAACATTTCATTTGGGAGTGTTAAATCTGTCTCTCATGCTAAGTTAGGGATTGGGTTTATCAGGTGACTCATCCAGAGATGAATCCCATCCAAACACACATCTACCAGTGCCTCTTCTTCTGCCCAGATGCTTCCCTGCCATGAAATGAGTGTCCCGTGCTCCAAGTGAAACAAATGCTGAGCCAAGGTGAATAACTTTATAAAGTATACTTTTAAGCTGTAAATTTTGCTGCTAAATGAGCAGCAGTCTCAGCTGGGAAGAAAAAAAAATAAAAAGGATTTTGTGCCATGCCATTAGTACGCCTGCTATTTTTGGCTGGGCTTATTCAGGCAATGCTGATCTCCTTGATGAGAGGCTTTACTGGTAGGTAGATCAGCCACTACTGCACTAGAACAGGTTCTGAAAGAGTTGTTAAACCTAATTTTAAATGAGTATGTCAGAGAAAAATGACCTTTTAAATTGTCCCAGTGGTATCCAAATGGAAGACGTAGGGACAATTTTCACAAGAGGACAAGAGGACACAACCACAAGCTGTGCCTGGGGAGGTTCAGGTTGGACATCAGAGAGAATTTCTTCACTGAACGGGTTGTTAAGCATTGCAGTAGACTGCCTAGTGAGATGGTAGAGTCCCCATCCCTGGGGTTCCTGAAAATGTCCAAGCAAAGACTGGAGGTGGCACTCAGTGCTGTGGTTTGGTTAACAGGGTGGGAATTGGCCACAAGTTGGACTTGGTCTTGGAGGTCTTCTCTATCCTTTATGTTTCTGTATATTGATGTGTTTCCTGGGCTGTCCCTGTCACTGCTTGTCCCAGACCCATTGCCAGGAGTGAAGAGAGCAGGCTGATGTGTGACCAATTCGAAAGGGACTGTTTTCCCAAGTCCAGGTATTAGAGTGAATTTTAGAAATACCTATTGTTACAAATAACCAGGGCAGGAGATAATTTTAACTCCTTAAAATGCCATCATTAGAAAAGGGGGAAGCTCAAGGGATAGCCTATGCCGCTGCTGTTGCTCCACTGAGGAAGAGGTCCCTATCGGTCTGGCCACTCAGCGGAGCTGCTGCAGAGCCGCTGCAGAGCCCAGAGTTTGCCCTTATGGGTGTTCTCAGGAAGTCAGGCCGTCGTGTTTAGTCTAGGGGTGTCTCTCCCTCCAGGTACTCTCTAGGTTATGGCGAGACATAGGAAACTGTCCACAAATACCTTAGCCATTGCTGGTTCAATATTGTCTTTTGTAGGTCTGGATTCTGTGTCGGCTCGTCTCAGCTAGGGATTTCTTGTGTTAATTAGGTCCTGACTTGCAGCAAAGCCTCATGGGAGTTTCGGTGATTTCCATAAGAGTGGTGGCAGCAGCTTGATGTACAGGCCATATGCCAGCAGGAAGTAGGGAGAGGGACAGCCAGAAGTAGGAAGGGAAGCAGGCGGAGAGCAGGTGGGGGAGCAGCAGAGGCTTAACTTGAGGAAAGGTAAGGGATCTCAAGGTTTTTGGAAAAGGGGCATACAACATACAACTCGAGGGGTGAGAAACTGGGGTCTGGGGTACAAATAGCATACAGCAATACAACATATAACTCAAGGGGTGAGAAGCTGGGGTCTGGAGTACAAATGGCATACAGCAACTAATAGAGTACAGTCGTTGGCTTGTAACACTTTGAGCATTCAACATGTCGTCAGGAGTCTTTTAATTTTATTCACTTCACCTATGACTGCTATATTAAAAAAATTTTTTTGAAATGCCACCAAAGTCCTTCTGTAAACAACAGAACACTATCCTGGGGAAAGTTGTTCAAGGCAGGACGTAAGCTAACAAATTCCTCTTCACATTTCTGAGCAGAGTGTGTGTCTGAGCAGTCAGGGAGCTGCAAATGCACAGGCTTTTGGAGGAGCTGGAACTGCCATATGCAAAATGTTGAGATATCCAGGGTGATTCTGGCTGTCCTCAGCACACTTGGGGCAGTGATTTTCCCTCTCTCACCCACAAATAACCTTCCTGTGACTGCCATGACAGAGTGGGTTGCAAAGTGCTCTGAAAGCATCTGCTGAAAAGTGTTGGATAAACACACTGTAGAAAGAGCAAATACTTAAACCTTGACCACCGCCACTTTCCTGCTCTATGTTAATGTATATTTGGGGGAAATGCATGTACAAATAAAAGCCAAACTGTGATACTGAGGTGCCTGCAGCGTGTTCTCCAGAGAAGAAATGTTTGAACAGTAGCTTCGAAAGAAGAGGCTGGGAGCCTGCAGTGGGTTTGACCAGAGAAATGAGTCTGTTGCTGGAAATACTCATTGTCTCAGAGGTTCAGTGTTGCCAACTAACCTGCACATATGGTACCAGTTTTATTGATACATGCATAAGACTAAACATGACACCTCTGTCAAACAAATCCCTGGGTGCCATTTAACTAACGCTTAAAGTAGCTGCTTTTAAAAAATTACCTTCAGGCACAGTCTACCCAGGCAGAAGAATACCACCATCTTAAGCATTTTTCAAGTTGCTGACAAGTGGGAATTCTTGTCTTGTAGCAATATAATTATACAATATTAGTGGAAGTCAAACAAGAGGGCATTCAGCACTTCACTGTGCTCTCTGGCTTTGTGGTGGCTTCACTGGTTTTGCTGGTATCTCCATGTAAAATCAAGTCTCTAGGCATTTGGTCTCCTTGTGTGTCCGAGCTGCTGGCTTGAGATTTGGTTGCTGATTTGCAACTAGGATTTACTGTGAATCAAGATTTTGGGCTACTCTGAAATCTTCTGTATTACAGTTTAAATAAAAATTTATCACCTTTTAATAGAAAATTCTTGTAATGACAACAGGAGAGGCATTAATGTCATTTCTCACTGGAAGCGGTAGAGTGAATTAAGGATGTATATTCCTGTTCAATAAGGAGCAAGTGATTAAACTTTAAGTCTTTTGTGAGTGCAAAAAACTTCTTCCTGTACTGAGGATACTGTCAGTTCTCTTTTTTCTGACTTCTCCTCATGCTTCTGCGTTCTAGTTGTTAGTCAGCACACAGAAACAAGTGCCAGCAGGGAGTAATAGCAGAAAATGTAGATTTCTTTTCGGCAAGGATATTTTTGTACCAGATCTCCTCTAGGATAGGGCAACATGCTTCAGCCCTCACTGCTCCATAGCTGACAAGGATAAGATGGGTAGGGGACAGAGCCATGCACTGTCCAGTTCACAGCTGCACTGTCACACAGCTGGCTGGCTGGAGACTGCCACGCGTGCTGACTACAGGGACCAGCTGCTTGGGTCTCCATTTCTGAGCTTCTCATTTTTGTGCATCCCAGTAACTGGAGGATGTGGGAGAGGCAGGGGGAGAGTATCCAGCCACCTCTGTCTTCCAGAAGTGACCTGTTAAAGTAATCACCTGTTTCATCTCAATACATCCAATGCCTATCCCTACATCTAATCTCTCCACCTCTTTGGGTAAATCATCCTTCTGTTAGAACTGCAGCATTCTTCCTAGGATAAGGGGGAGTGGTGATGAGTGGTAAAATGAAAGCAGAATATAGATCACTCATGGTATGGCTATTGGTACATTTGCTATTAATAAGTCAGATATTCCCTAGAAGTCCCTTAAACTTTACCTCCTGATAAACTTACAAGCTTGATAGGAATTCAGGATGTTTATGGTTCCTATTAAATGAATCTGCTTCTGAACACCAAATTTCAGCTAATGGAAGGTCATCCACAAGATGGAAAGTTCTGCTGTCTTAGACCCTGACTTCTCAACATGGATCTCACTAGATCAGGATCTCCTGCAGGAGATTTACATGCACCCAAGAGTTTTAGGAGCATAAATCCTGTTGACTGATCAGCAGAAACTCCACAATGTGCCAACACCTTCAGCAGAACACAACAACCTGCCCCACATCTGCCGGCAGAGAGCTCATTTCAAAGGAGCTTGTGGCCATTAATCTTCTAAATACTTTTGAAAATCTCTTCCAGAGTTGTTGAACAGACAAAACAGGTTTGTGGGCTGCAGGGAGCAGATTATCCTGTGCACATCTTTGATGTATTGCTGCATCATGACCTGATGAAACTGCTTGAGCTGGCAGCTCTTACCCCTTTTCTGGCATGGGTGCAGCTTAACTATAGATTCTAAGTTTGTTGAGCTACTGGAGTAAAAGACACAAGAGAGCCAAAGATATATAGCTTTGTAATTGCTTTGTCCCCCTTGGCTTCCCTGCAAGCTCCCGTCTTTTATCCTCCACCTGCTTCTGATGCTCTGCTGCTACAGCTGGTGAGAATGGGGTCATGTTTATGAAGAAGTGACATGTCCCAATGCAATCTAGAGCTCCCTGTGTCCTGAGTCTCTGATGACTGTATTTATAATCCAATCATGCTGAAAAACACAAACATAACTTCTGTCTGACCTTCTCTATTAAACCACGAGCATTTTTTTCTGCTGGGATTTCTAATACCTTGACATACACAGTATTTTTTCTGGTGGCATTTGCCCTGTTGCTCCTCTTATTATTTCTATGGCCAGGCCATGCGTTGCAAATCTCTCAGCTCCAGCAAGGTGTTAAGACCACCTTGCAAAGGTGCCTGCTGGTAGTCCTGGGTGGGATCTGTGCGGGAAGGGCAAGGGCAAGTGATGCCAGAGTAGTCCTTGAAGAATAAGTGTAAATGACTGCTTTATGATATGTTGTTAAGGTGGAGGTAGTGAGAAAATCTCTCCCCAGCTCCCAAGCCTTTCACCCTTGCAGTCTCTGAGCACCTCCAGGCTATGACCTCACCATCAGTACCCCAATTTATAGGACACAGATGTTAAACCATCTGCTCAAGATCCTTCTGGAAGGTGACAAAAAGAGCAGGAATGGAATCCAGTTTTCATGACTCTCCCTGCACCCCAGAAGCCTAATTCCTGCTCTTTCCTTTTGCTTCTAAAATCAGGCACTTCCCATGAACTGTTTCTCTGTTTATGGAACTACGTTCAATGTTATCAGCAGAAACCCTTTGAAACACCCTCACACAAGGCAAAATGGGTGTCTTTTGATCAGGTTTGTCCATGCCAATGTAAATGACTAGAAGCAGAGGGTGGTGGAGGGCCCACCCTGGCCCTCATCTTTCCTGCAGTGATGTGCATTTGGAAACTGGTGTGAGTACATGCTACTCTCTTAGTGCCAGTTGTACATATGTCTTTTCTTCAGGAGTGCTAAAGACCTCTTCATGTTGTGCTGGTACAGGTCAGACTAGATGCCAGCCTCTTCCTTGGTACAGTTGTTGTCCACTGTCTGGGGCCCAGGGTTGTGCAGACATGCAACGTTAATGAAGACCTCTGTCTACATGAATAATCGTCATGCAAATGAGGCCTTGACCTGATTTTCTTTGGACTAGAAGAAATCTCAACTCTAAAGTTTACCAGCTTTGCCCAGTATCTGAGTGGGAGGAAGGCAGTCTTTGTCTGGGAGATGGCTTCTGGATTTGGGGGTTCCCATCCTGCACTGGCCTGGTCAGTCTCATGTGAACCATGTTGTTTATTGCTTCTTTAGTAATTAGCTCCACTTTTGAAGCTGGTGAAGTCATCAGCTTCAATCTGAATGTGTTCCCTCTTGGTTCAGACCAAACTCTTTTAGAAGCTATGTATAATTTATGGACTGGTTATATTCACTTCCAAAGAGCAAATGAATGAGTGGAATTCCTTTGTAAGCTGGCTCATACATACATACACTAGCACTTCTAGCAGAGTGGGAGGCATAAATCCTTCTCCTGATATAAACTGTTGCATCCAAGTTTGGCTGAGAAGCTATATATGATCTTACAGCTCATGTTGTCATGACTGTGCAAGTCAAGTAGGAAGTGGTGTTACAGTGTTTTCTTGTGTCTAAGTGTATTCAGCTACCACTAACCCTAATAGATAAGCCAGGCCTGGATTGCTGGTGCTGTTATGTCAGCAAAGAGCATAAAATGCCAGTCCATAAGAGTGCTGTGCTGGCAGGGCTCCTGGTGCAGGGGAGGACATCTAGCTCAGCTCTGTGCTGGAAACTCATGTTAGTGTATGCTTTGTCTGCTTCAATAACAAGAAAATTGCATTTGCTCAAACCTTCTATTAAACATGTAAATCAGACTTCGGTAGGTTTGTTGCTTTTGCCTGTTTTGCTGAGGCAGGGAGAGGGAGTGTGTTGTTACAGCATGGGACTGCATTTGAGAAAAATTAACTTCTAAGCCAACCCAAACTGAGCATTTTTTCCTGTGGGATGTTGCTTCGCTGCCTGCAGACTCTGCGCAGCCCTAGAAGAGCCACAGCTGTATGGGATGGGCTTCCCTACACCATATGTACCTTCACACCACAATTGGAATGGGAGTTGCCTTTTTGCACAAGAAGGACCATCCTTTTGCACAGCCTGTAGGAAAAGAGAATACTTGTCTGTGGTCTCACTGGTGGTGTCCAAAAGCCCTTTAGAAATTCACCCCTTCCAGGGTCTCTACAGGCTCTTTTGACTTTTGGATGGCCACTGCCCTTGTCGAGGTCCATTCCAGGAATGTTTCACTGCTCTGGACTCCTGTGCCACAGCCCTGTGGCTTGAGTGTCCCTCATGCATTTAAAATACCCTTTATGGCTGTTAGGAAAGAGAAAATTAAAGAGAATGACACTTACAGAACATCAAAGATACAAAGGGCTTCTTCATCCAAGAGACACCTCTGCATTTGGGGTAGTATTTTACCTGTTTAAATGGCTTCTTCTAGAGCCCTTAAGTACACTGTTGTGCCAGCTAAGTATGGATTTTTAATTAACCTCCCTCCCTCCCTCCTCCCCTCGTTTGCACATAACTGTAATTTCAGAGGCTAAGAAATCCCCTTAATATCTAGTGAGGGGTTTAATGCTATATGCTCTTTAAAGAGCCCCCCAACCACTGTGCTGTACTAATAGCTCTGAGATGATAATTTTTACAGTCTTCTAGGACTGATGTCTGGTGTTAACATTTCATGATTGTGTCAAAGGAGTAGGGGGGATGGGAGCTATACCTGTCAGCTGATGTTTTAACATGTGGCTTTAATCTTTTAAATTAACACAACTTCATAGAAAAAAACCCCAAAATCCAACAGGCAAAACTCAATACACAAGCCTTTTTGCCTGGGGAGGGTGAGTGGCTCTCACTGCTGCGGTGTGGATGTTAGTCATTCACAGGAAATGGAGCATTACTGCAGAGCCCCATGTTAGGCTGTGGCCATGGGGGTCAGAGCAGATGCCTTGGTGACAGATGAATATGCAGAAGAAGATGACTTCAGACCTTTCTGCTTGCATAATTCATGCCTTAAGTAAGCATCTGAGTAAGATTTCTATATAGTATCAGGGTTGTATTTCATTCTGGCCACATGTGCATTTAGAAAAGCACACAAAAACTTGCAAAGTACCGTGTTTTGACAAACAAGACTGAAGACAGAGTTCTGCTCTTGCTGTGGATGATGTTTTATGTCTAAGAGCACCATTGCTAGCTGTAGCTGTGACCCATGAGAGATGATTCTGCCATTCTGGGTCAGACTGGATCATCTCCTGCAGTGTTGGTGGTGGATGTTCAGGAAGAATAGAAGGGAGAGGGCATGTGTGTGGTGCTGCTTCAGAAACACTCTCCCACAAGCCTTTCCTGCCCAAACCCAAGGCTGCCCTTGCATCTGCCCCAGCTGTTTCTCTGGCACTATGCTAATTAGGACCATCTCTTCTCTTCCTGTTGTGACGTTCTGAGGTCAGTGATGAGTCCTTGAATCACATGTGTACATTTCATGAGCAGTACATTTCATGAGCAATACATTTTCAAGCTGACCCAGCCAGTCTAGAAACTTGGTGCTTAGCTAGTGTCTCCACTTTTCAGTCATCACTATGCAGGTTTTTGCAGCAATATGCCCTGGCAACCACGCTTGGGAGGGCAAGTAGCACTGGACCTGGGCACCCTGTATTGGTTTTCTTCCTACAGAAATGAAGACTTGTACAAAATACATATCAATGCTGAAAAGCACCAGGGATTTGATTTTTTGCCTTCCATTTTACCTCTTAACTCCGTTGTGTACAAGGCCTTTGGGGTCTGGAGACGTACACCCTCATTTTGTGCCCTGCAGAAGCTTTACTGTTCTCCTCCAGCTGGTCTGAAGTCACCCTGGCACTGGCTGCTCATGCTGCAGACACCTCCACTTTGTTTTGTGGATGTCTTTGAAGCCTGAATGTGTGCTTTGCTGGCAGAAGCTGGGCTGGGGCTGCAGCCACAAATCTCAGAAGCAGCAGCAGCCCCTGTGCCTCACCCCTATGATCTGGGCTGCCATTGACAACAGCCTCTGCTTTGAAGGAGCATTCAAAGCCTCTCGGGGCCAGTCAGAAGATTACTTCAGACCTCTCCAGTTTAGCACATGGCATTTGGTGGGCAAAGATTCCTTCATTAAAACTGATAGGTGACACATTTTTGCAATATTTACAATTCAAAGCATTCTGATCAAAGTGCTGGAAATTAGGATGTTGATGCGAGATAAGTACTCCTTTCCCGGCATTTGCACCAGAAAAGAGTGTGCAATCCACTTTCCCTTTGTGTACCCCATGTCAGTTGCAAGCATTTCTACATAGCTGATGCCTGTAGATATATTTGCTTACTCCTAATGTCAGCAAATCCCACTATGATTAGGCCTTGAGGTGACAAAACAAAACCTTGACTGTTACAAGCTAGGTAACTCAACGCTGAGATAAAACCTAAAAATAAACCTCAGTAGCCTTTTAATAGAACTGACTACAGCACAAAATAAATTTTTATAAGTTGTTAGGTCCTTGCAGCAAAAGGGGGAGCTATAAAATTCTGTTTGATGGCTTTTTAATAGCAGTTGTTTCATTTAAAGCTTTAAGTGAAGCAGGTTACATGGCAAAAGCAGAATAATAAACAGTAAGAAAATGCATTCACCTAGTGAAACAACCACAATTAAAGACTCAGTGGAAACTTGGGGATATCAGCTCCAGATTGTCTCCTCAGGTTTCCATCCCCAGCTTTCTAAGGAGTGCAGCTCTCACCCTTAGTCAAATCTCCCTGGTTCTGCCTTGACCTTCTCAGAATCACAGAACAATGTAGGTTGGAAGGGACCCTAAAAATCATCTTGATGCGCTCCCCTGCCATGGGCAGGGGCACCATCCAATGGACCAAGCAGCATGCAACCTGGCCTTGAACATTTTCAGGAATGGAGCAGCCACAACTTCTCTGGGCAACCTGTTCTGCTGTCCTACCCCCCTCATTTTAAAAATATTTTCTTTTATCTAATTGAAATCAATTGTCTTTTATTTTAAAGCCCTTACCACTTGTTCTGACACGACTTGTCCTTCACCTCACCCCACTTTATAACTGTTTTCCTGCAGTCTCCAGAGCTGACCTTTCTCTATGGGACATTGCCCTGTTGCTCCACAGGTCTCTCCCTGGTTGTGCGGAATGAAATGAGAGGTGCATGAGGTGGTCTCAGCACATTGGCCTTCCCAATTCAGGTCTTGCTCTGGACTTTGCAGGTGAAATTCAAGTGTCAGCAACAGCTGAACTAATAACAAGCCTGCACAAAGGGATTTCTCACTCTGTGCAACCCTCATGCTCCCAATTTTGAGAAACTGTATGGCATGGAAAGCACACATTGGGTACACAAGGACACAGCAGGCAAGGTAAGAACTGTCTCTTGCAGCCCAAACCCACTCCAGCCAAAATGAAGAGTAGTGAAAGGAGTGGGCTCCTCTGAGCACCTCCTGGTGCCCAACAAACAGTGTTGAGTGGTTGTGTTTTGTGAGTGGGAATCTCCAATGCTTGTCAGGGCTTTCTTCCTGCTCGCTGTGCTTTAGGTACCAGTATGGTGGGGCCAGCTCAATCTACTGGGATGGTGCCAGGGTGAGGAGCCCTTCTCAGAGGGGGTTTGGAAATTCATGTTCCTCTGTGTGTGATCTGAAGTAGGTTTTGTATCTGGTTTGGAAGAGGAGAGAGTTGTGAGGAGTCCAGCCCATCTCCCAGCAGAAGATTGCTATGAACAGTTAATGAATAATACTTTTTCACTGGGGCTTTGTTTAGAAATGGACTTATCCTCAAAGGTATCATAACACTGAAACTAGATATAAAGAATGAGAAATCTCTCATGTGAATGCTTCCCTAAAATGTTTATAAGTGATATGCTGGAAACCCTACTCACCTCTCTAAACTATCCCAGTCCCAGAGGTTTTATGAGCAGCTTTGTCCTGGTGGTCACAGGCCAGTTGGTGTTGCTGGACATCAGGGGAAGATCTTGGGGCAAAACATTTTCCATACAGTAATCAAGAAATCCCTTCAGCTTGCTTATAAATATTGGGCCTAAGCTTTTTTGACAGTATCCTTTCAAGAGAAACCAACTGTCTACCCGAGTCAAGTAACAGTTTACTCTGGGTAGTTAATCCCTTTGGAAATACTTTCTTATTTGTCATTGTCTTTTTCTTTGAAGAAACAGAATATGAGAAGCAAATCTAAGCTCGCATTTTTCATTGATCTTAGATCAGAGATACGAACAGCTAGAATTTTAATGCCACACTTTACAGCGACATAATCAAACCGAATTTCTGAAATCAATTTCTTCATAGCTGACCTTTCCAGATGAATGACATGTTACTACACTGCCCCACAGACAAGCATTTCCAGTGGAAAGACTAACCATACAGATCACTTTAATTAGTCTTCCTCCATTCTGTTCTCACCCAGTGGATTTGCAGCAAAGTTTAGGAGGCAGCTGTTGAAACCCATCACCAAACTGGAGATCAGTGATCAGTACAGGGGAGAAAATGTCTTTCTAGGCAATGCAGAAGAAATATACATACACAAAGAATTCTTTTGACTCTACCACGTTCTGTGCTGTTACCCTCTTTATCACCTGGCCACAGCCTCAGGACATAACCATCTGCTGATGGTAGGGGAGTCATTTGCTCAGGAACAGACAAGAAGGTGACAAACAGTACTTGGTGACCTCTTAACATGAGCGTGAGGGAAAAATGGATGAACTGTGCAAAAGAAATGCCATGTTTATGAAAAGTTGATTTTTTAATAACTGGCTATGGAGGATGGTGAGCAGCTGGAAATATATTACTAGGATCCTTACTATGTGTAAACACAAACCCATAGTATGGATAAACAGTAACATCACACTGAATTTTTAGCCAAGAAACTCCATTAACTCTTCAGAAATTACAGACAGAGACAGTCTAGTCAAACAACCAGTCATCTCCTTTGGGCAGGCAGCAGAGGAATCACCAAAGCTTGAGGTGGGCCAGCTGCTTGTCAAACACAGTAGGAGTTTTTCAATCCAGCAATACATCAGTAACAGTAACAGTATGTCTGACTGTTGCATGCCTAACTTTGGAAATGCATTTGAGACCAGCAGTTTGGATGCTACTTGACTTTTCTCTGAGATCCCCATAGATGCTGCCAAAAGTCCAGTGTAAGCAGTGGTTCAGTGGAAAAGTGAATTGAGATCACCAACCCCCATGACGAGTCCCATTTCAGGGGAACACCTGAAGACCACTGCTGTAATTCCTTACTGGTCTTTCATCCTGCTCCAGTAAGTAAATGCACGCACATCAAAGTTCCTGCAGGGCCATCATTCTGAGCAAGACATCAAAAATAACAAAAAAATCTCTCTGCAGACAGGGCTGAGGTAGAGAAGCCTGCTGGGAAGAGCCTTCAGAGGTGTTGAAGGTTAGGGTTGACCTAGGTTCACCCCTCCACTGATACCTGTCAGGTGTTTTGTACAGTCAACCTCTCTGCTTGATGAAATTCAGAAGCCCATGAAATTACACCCTGCACTAATCTGGCCTTTTGCCAGGAGAGTAAATAAGTCATGAAATCCACACTTTATGTTACAAGTTTTTTTGGTTGTTGGCTTTTGGGTTTTTTTATCCTTCATTACTGCCCAGGTAAGATGTAATGCCTATATCAATCCAGCCAAAGGCATACAAACACAAACCCCTTTGACAGTAATTTAAAAAAAAAAATCTGACAATAAATTAGTGTCATAACCAGCCAGGCTGTCTCCCTAGGAGGGAAGTTGAGGGACTTTGAACTGCTGCTTTTGTGTTGTGGTGTTGATGTTCAGAGGGTCCCTTTTGACATCCCAGCCTCTCATCTCCAAGTGACATGACAAGCAGCTTGTCACCAGCTCTGTCAGACGTCACTGGGAGCAGTCAGAGCACACTCTTCCACCTTTGGAAATGACAATCATGGCCACGTGCTGTGTGGGGACTTGTTTGTCGCTCCTCTTCGAAGACACCCATCTCCCCAGGAATGCCTCTGAACACCCCTCATTGTGGAGGACGGGAAGGCAGGAGAAAACCAAGGCAGAAGAATGCTGGCTGTTCCTCAGTGTCTTATGGAAAGCCACCTTTGCATTCTGCTTGGGGCAAGCCACAAAATCCTTTACAAGCATACAAATAGCTCCAAGGGAAAGATGTCTACAGTAAGTTGTGGGATCATCGGATTGGTCCTCTGTGCATGGTTTCCTTTGAGAAGGCAAGGCAGGTGTCTGCTGAAATTGGTGGTGGGCCAGTGGAGAATTGGAGCTATTGGATTTTCTGGAAAGGAAATGTCTTGAGAAGGCAGTCTGTTCCCTAAAATCCTGAGTGCTCACTGGAGGCTGCTTTTCCTTTCAGTGGTGGTGAGAATGGAGAGGTCAGATGTTCCTGTGAGGTAGATTACTCTGGGTGAGCTCCTTTTTAATTTTCCAGCTCTGGTGTTGTGACAAGAGCTTTGAGTCAGGCAAACCAGGGTTTTACTTCAAGGGTGGAAATTTCAGGGTGTGATGCAGTACTAGAGGGGCAGGGGTTTGAAGCAGCAGCATGTCCATACAGCTGTGTGATGCACAGCACAGGTGATGCAGTGTGTGAACAAGGAGGGTGGGATGCACAAGGCTTGTCAGACATCTGAATCCTTTTAGAAAAGATGATAGCAAACAGATGGGGAAGCTCAACTAGGTCCACTGCAGACAGGACCTCATGGGAGATCCTCTGTGAAGAGGTAGCTTCATTCCACACCCTGCCAACAGGCCCTTAGTCACTCTGCCTCTAGTGATTGAAGTGACCTTTCTTCGTGCCTACTTTTGAAGTCCTGTTGGGGGATGAAATGTGCTGATATGCAGAAGGAGTGCACAGTGGAGGGGCTGTCTAGGAGCTATAGTTTGTGAGATGAACATTGTCTCTACCTGAAGGTGCTGCTGTGGTGATCATCCTTCAGCCTTTGGTGCAGTCATTTTTGCAAGGATAGCATCTTCATGTTCCAACTGAGATGGCAGGTCCTGTTGTCTTCTCTGAGTGGTATTTTGCTAAATCAAGCCCGATTGTGGGGATGGGGAGAGGGAGGAGTGAGGGGAGGACACGCAGGAGCAGCCATGTAACAATTTCAGAGCGTGGTTGCATACAGTGGCCATATCCATATCTGTGTCCTGTTTCTGGGTCCCTGGCTCTGCTGGACAGTAACAGTGTTGTGCCAAGAGGGCTACAAAGGCCTTCATGTGCCAGGGTCCCAGGGAGAAGTTGGTGTGAACAGTCGGATAAAATGGAGAATGTGAAATAGGACATGTGCCACTGTTCAGACAGCAGAGAAGTGACCAAAACTGGGGCAGAACCTGGATGTTCTGTGGTCCCATCCCATCTGTGACTCCATGTTCCTCTCTAGGCCAAATACTGTTCTGTCTGTACTAGCAACTAAGGAAAAGTGGTAGTGGCTTACCACAACATTTTGCATTCAGATGTCATTCCTTGTTTTAAGCATTTCACATACAGGTCAAATAGACATCTCAGTTATTTGGAGTAAATAAGTCATAAGTCAATTTGCATCAGTGGAATTGGATTTATACCAGTGCAGCTGAGATCAGGCACGGCCTGTAATTTGAGTGATTAGAGAACTGAATTTTTTTTTAGGTTAATTTTTTTTAAGCTTCTCATTTCACTGGTAATGGGGTTTCTCTGTCCTTTACAAAGTGCCTGGAATGAGGTCAGATTTTTGCAAGCTTCTGCCAACATTTAATAAGCATTATAATCTAATACTCCACTGTTCTACCAAACCCATTGCCTGTAGATTCAGATGCAGAGCAAATCATGACCCTGGGGGGAACTGTCCATTTTGTGTTCCTGGCAGTCCTGGTTTCCTTGTCAGGGATGACAAAGTTGCTGCAGTAGAGCCCTCCTGGGGTTAGCCCACATCAACTCCCCATGAACCACTGTCAATCCATGTGATTTCTGTGAACCTTGGAGACAGGGTCTCTCAGCTTCTCCAAACTCTACCAGCAATGGATGCATGGCTTGGACCTTGGTCATGCTGATGGCAGTCTAGAAGGACAGCAGTGAAGGTGGTGGAATTACCCGGGTTTCAAAGGGACTTATACATGAGGTCTGGGAGCAGTTCAGCCCATCTGCCAGGTGACCTGATCTTGCAAAGGAATCTCCTTTCTCAGGGTTGTCCTTAGATCAGACAGATCCCAACTCACTCGCCATGCAGGGAGGGATGGGATCACAGCACCTCCTGGGAGTGACAGGGATGTGTACTTGGAGTAGAGGAAGCTACTCCTCACTTAAAGGTTATTGCTTAAATAGATGACCAAATCTCGAGTCCAGTGCTTGGGCTGTTACAGGAATTGGTGGGGTTTTCTTGAGCAAATGTGTTTTCTTTCTCTAACAAATGACTTATATTTATTTAAAAACTCCACAAAGCAGCCTAGGGCTGTGTGCGCTGACAACTGGCCCAGGAAAATAAACTCCAATTAAGCTGTCACAGATCCCCTGAACCCTGAGAAAGGTTCCCTTGACCTTGCCTGGTAGATAACCGTTTAGTACAGGAAGAGAGAAGTCCTGTCTCCCTTCCGCCAGGTGTGTTTCGGGTGTTTAATTCTTGGAGCTCCAGATGCTCCTTGCAAAAGTACAGGATTGGAGCTCTTGGAGTATCATAAGGATTTGACCTGACTCATGCAGGTTCACATGGTGGGAAATGGTCAGGTTTCTCACTCTTCCTGGTTGTGGATGGGAGCTCTGTGCGCCTGAGCTGCCAGGGACAAGGGTGTCTCTGGCCCTGCAGACCAAGGCTGAGGTGTGTGTGGGCATAAGCAGGGCAAGACAGATGGAAGTTAGTGAATGGCACAGCAGTGAGGTGTTTGTAGGCACCTATGACTACGGTCAACAGGCTTGAAATACTGACACTGGTGCTTAGTTTTGGCAGAAAAGGGTCAAACAAGTTGGCTTGGAGTAAAGGAAGCTGAAGGCTCAAGGAGGGCTGAGTTGATGCTTGGCATTTGCTGCCACCAGTTAATAATGCTGTAAAAATTCCTCTAGAAGCCAGAGTGCCTGGAGGTGGCCAGGTGGCCTCCATGGCTCTCTTCCAATGGACATGAGCCAGAACAACAGGCATGCTCCCAAAATAAACTAGTTCCTTCGGATACCCACTGCACCTGTGTCAGCGCAGAGGGCAGTTGCTGCCAGTGAAGGAGCATGGAAAGAACAGCGAATGTGAAGGAAAACAAAAAACAGCGCAAGCCAAAGAGACAGAGCAGGACTGCAAGGCCCCTGCTGTGACACTGAGATGGAAGATGCTATGGAAATGCATGAGTTGGAAATGTCCAGTTAGAGGACTTGACCTAAAGTCATTCTAGCAAGTCATTACTGCTGTTTTCTAAAGCAATGTTTCACTAGAAAAGAAATGAAAGACCGTCAAAGTGTATATACATACATTCAGTCCATACCGTTTTTCAGCTATTTAGTCAAATATCACCTACTATTCAGGGGAACATGTGAAGCTTTCACACCATGTTGATATTACTGCAGCAGTAGTTGTTATCAACAGCGGAAATCCTGACTATGAAAAAAACTGTAATTTTTTGGGGCTGGATTTGAGTAAGAAATCTTAAATTTACTTTAGATAAAAACCATTGTGATTTTTAAGGCAGGGTTCATATTTTGAGGTAGTTTTTATACTGGGGATTAGCACAACTATGTTGCTGTCCTGGTTTAGGACAAATTAGGGGAAGGTCTCCAAAAGGAGCCCCCCAGAAAACAAACCTCTACCACCCCTCCCCCCAGCTCTGGGTTTGGGAAGGAATTCCTCGGAGGAAAAGTGGAAAAAACCTATTTATTGACAAATAAACAAAAACACTCCCCAACACAAGGGAAAAGAAAAATAGCCCCAGATGATACTCAGGCAGTTGCTGTGAAGGGAGGGTGCAGAGCTTCTCCCACGGGCCCCGGAGATCCCAGATATTTCCAGGTCAGGTCCGGAGCCGGTCCAATGATCTTCGGGTGGAGGGGCAGGAAGAGAGAAAAGGGAGAGAAAAAGGAAAAAAACAGAAGCAGCGAAAGCCAGCAAAAGCAAAAGCAAAGCCAGCAGCAAAAGCAAAAGCCAGCAGCAAAAATGAAAAAAAACCACAAGAGCCCAAAGAACAGGTAGCCCCGCCGTGGCAAAACAGCCCGCCGAAGGGGAGGGGCAGCTGTTAGACATAACAATGTAGTACACAGAGACAAAGCTGCACTATTGGGATAGGAGGCACTGTCAACCCAGGACAGTTGCTTTAATAAAACCAATTTAAATGCTGACATCAATTGCAGAACATCACTTCCCTCCCCACGCTTGCATCAAATAAGCTCCCATTTTACAACTCTGTGGATATGCTTTGCAAAGACTAGATGAAATGATGGACTTAGGCCTCCTAACTAACCTTAGAGGAGAGTAAAATATAATTTACTGGTATTTAGCAGCAGCTGTTTTGACGGTGCATAATAAAGTGATCAGCAAATATGATAGCAATTTATCCCAAGTAGTAACTGCAAGCTGCTATTTTAGGTTCATAAAAACGTAGTTGCAAAATATCATAACACACAGAACGGAACTATTTTGTGACCTCACAAAAATAACACTGAGATGTGCTGTCCCATGGAGCGCGGGCACTGCTGGCTGAGCTGTGGGGGCAGGAGTCTGGGCAGGCACCACTACCCTCAATTGCAGCTTATTCCAAACTGCCTTCCCATAACTGCAGGACAGGTTACATTTCATGGCTCAGCATTACATGGCTTCTAGCCATGTCGTACAAGGCGGTTGGATTCCCTAGGACCTGTGCAGGCCTAAATTGGAACTGGCAATGGCCCTGGACATGTAGCACAAAGGATCAATCTGGGGAGATTGCTGTCAAAGAACATTTTTCTCATCTCTCTTAAGTTAAAAATACACTGAAGGTAGAGTAACCCTTTGGGTACATGTAGTGGCTGCAGCAGCAAGAATCATGTTTGAAGAGCTTGGAGCCCTCCTTAAAACTAACAAACACTTTGGCTTCAGCCTGACATAGAATTTTAAAATACCTCTCCTCAGTGATCCCAGCTGGCAGTGCTTCCTCCTCTGTGTCCAGAGAAAGGGGAACTATTGGGAGCAGGACTTCAGCATCAGCCCCAGTGTCACCAGCAACAGCCACCTGCCTGTACAACTGGTAATTAACCCAGGCAGCTGTGTAGCTGGCAGTAGTTTGTCAGCTGAGTACATGTCCCAGAGACTGCGTCCAGTTCAAATGACTGTTTTTCCCTTCCACACTCAATTTAGTGTTTAATGTAAAAGAAAAGGCTCATCTTTGTGCTGCTGGGCTTGTGACTTAATTGTATTTAGACCCAGCTCTGAGCAGGACAGGCCTCATTAGAAATATTCCCTACTGGCTGGCAACACTTGTCTGAGGTAGAACTAGGAGAAGCTGATGTGCAGCTAAGATGGCTGGGAGCTTCAGGCATTACCTTGCAGTTTTGGTAAGAAAGATATTAAAACCAGCAGTTCTATCACTGGATGTACCTGGAAGTGATTGCAGTATTATTTTAGGTGTAGTATTATCTTCGCAACTAAGCCTTCCCAGGAACCTGTTCCCCACAGCCCCTGCTTCAGGATGCAAAATTTGGCCCAGAGAGGAGTCAGGCCTTGATGGGTAGAGGAGGCTTTGATTCAGCCATAGTCTGGGGTTCTGACCAGATCTCAAAGCTGCTGACACCTCTGGGCAGACCAGTGTGCCTTCCAGCATGGCTCCAGGATGCACCCAGGGGAGAGCAGCTCCTCCAGGAGAGGACACGCTTTTTTGCCATAAGCAAGAAACCCCAAGGGCAAGTCCATCAGGAAAAAGCAGCATTATCTCCCGAGATATTTTGTCCAAGTCTATATAGAGGGAATTTTGCCCAGCATAAGATTAAATGGCACATTAGTTAAATAAGTGGGGATCTGGGGATCACCTGAGTTTTGGGGGATGCAAACAAGCAGATGAAGCAGTAAATATGTTGTTCAGGAAAATTTCTAAGCCTTTATCTTGTTGTTGTCTCAATTCCTGAACAAATCTATGAATCATCTCCTGTTTAATGGAAAATCCTCCCCCACTGACCAGCCCTGAAGTACCAGGATTAACGTTAGCCCTAATTTTCAGTTGTCACTTGCAGGGAAATATCATCCCTCCATATTTCATATTTTGAATTGCATATTGAATATTTGCATATTCATATTTTGAATTTTGAAATCCCTGAGAAATGAAAACACTCTCAGCTTTTCGTAACATCCAGGAATGGCTCATGAAGAGCAGTAACTTCTCCAGCAGAAGGCAGGATGGCCTCCTTCACAGCTGGCTTGCTGTCGTTTATCCAGCAAAAGCTGTCCCACAGACAGGGAATAAATTGTGCAATGCACTCTGTTTCTTGACATCCTGATAATGAAAACTTAATTAGTGTGGAAGTGTAGTTTGTTGGATCAGCTGGTTCAACAAACATCTCACCCTCAGTTTTACTTGAAACCAGGAGCAGGAGTGAGGATGAGAAACTCTCTCTGCTGCATTTCCCACTGAAGCAAGAAAATATACAGCCACATCTCTGCATTAAGGCTGCTGATTACAAGATTGCCAGTCCATTTCTGCAAAGTACCTGAACAGCAGCTGCACATCCCAACTGTGAAGCTAGCTTTAACATACTCCAGGGTGTTCAGAAGTAGTTGGGACCCAGGGCTTTTGGCCATGTCTATCTCTTGGTCCTGCAGGATCCTCCCATGCCCTATGTTCATCAAGGTTTTGATTTAAGTCTCTGTATAATCACTCCCAAGCGAGGATGGAAGATAGGACACTGTCTTTTTTAATGTGTGATGGGGGTCAAATTAATATTCAGAGTATGAAAAGGAAGAACTCTTGAAAGAGTGTCTCATTATTTCTGATGTCAAATGCTTTACAGGGAAAACCAAGATCAGAGAAGTTTTGGGGGGGAGTGGGTGTGAAGTTGCATTTGTGAGTGAGACTGGGTCCTTCATCAGCGGTCTGAGTGGGGAGGTGATTAGCTGAGAGTGCACAGTGATCTATCTGGGCTTTGATTAATTTGTTAATGAGCTTATGATAGCTGACACCATGTCGATCTCACATGTCACCCTTTCTATGTGTCATTTATCCCTTGAAATTTAAATCAAGCAGAGATGCATTTTAACATAATTTTGGACTTGTGGTGGCAGCTGTGGAAACAGTTAATTATCACTGATTTTCACTGAAATTCTGGGCTGATTCAAAGCTCAGAGCTTCTTCTTCCTTGACAACCTGCCAAAAGGGCCATAACTTGATCCCTTGTATGAACTTCCCTGTTTTCCATTTTCAGTCATGTTCTGGGTTTTGCTGACCACAAATGCAGCATCTAATTTCTTTTGCACCCAAAGACAAGATGCATACATGCCCTGATCCTGCAGAAATTAATCATGTCTTGCCAACTTTGCTCATTAAATATTTCTGCTGATTTCAGTGAGCCTAATAACACCCAATGCAGTAGATACAATAATGTTGAAATGTTTGGGACTTTAAACTGCATCTCTAAAATACCTTATTTCCCCAGAGATTTTTGAAACTAAAGGATCGACTTAGATAGATAGATAGATGTGTAGATAGAGGCAGAAGCCCTCATGTTCACAACGGGGAGTAATTTATGCAGACAAAAAACAATTTAAATTAAAATTGATCCAACAATACAGAAAGTGATTGGGTCAATAATTTTGCAAATAAGAAGGGTGAATTCACTCCATGGGCATTTACAGTGGTTAATAAATTAGATTTAGTTGAAATATTTTGACCAGAGGGTAGGTTTTTTGGTTTTTTTCTTAATCACATCTGAAGTATTATGCAAAAATCTTTTCGTTCAGAGCTTCAGGAAGATGAAACTCGGGTCCAAGTGATGTTTCAAAAAACCGTGTATCTGGATAAGGAAAGGTGTTGTAGTGTCAGCTTATGGATAAAATTCTTGCTGAAGTTCAAAAGCTCCTGGAAACTGCAAGTATTCTATATATATACTGTAATGATCATGTAACACTCATAAACAACAGACACAATTAGAAACATTTCAAGGCTTTGAAATTGCTTTGCTTCTGGGGGAAAATGAAACTGCTCTTGCAGTGTAATAGAGACTGAACCCCTGGGTCAAGATGCTGCCTGCATGACAAACAGGCAAAGGGGGAACGGGGGTTCAGCTCTAAAACAGGCTTGTGAGAGAGGTTCAGTTGCCTGTCAGCCAAAACTTCCTGAAGCTCCTGATTTCATTTTTGCATCCAAGTGAAAACAATTTGTGAAACCTCAAACTGTTTCACAAAAAGGAAATGGAGTTTCTGATCAGCTGCAGCTTGTTTTATTGTCCACAATATTAAGAAAAGCAATAGATTGTGAAACAGTTGGCAGATTGAAAATGTTGGTCCCATTTTAGTCTACATACATCCTGGAAACTGCTTAAATACCTTGTATCTGTGTTTGAGGATTCCTGGGGTGTAAGTGGTGAATTGTAATGCAAAATATAAAGTCAGGATTTCACAAGCAATGAATTTGCTTGCAACAAGCATGGAATAGTTCATATCAACCCAATGTCTGAGAAACAGATCTTTTCACGAAATGGGGCTTGGTTATGTTCAGTTTAGGGAGGTGTGGTATGTGCTGAGTTAGGCACCAGCTGAGCAGTGCTTTGGGGCTCTGCTGACTTATAGGGATATGTGGATGTGGCCCTTTCTCCATAGTTCCATCTCACCTTCTTAAGTCAGAGTGGGATGGTAGGCCTGCAGGGGCACAGCATGAATTAAGTTGATCAAACACTGTGCAAACTGCAACAGAACATGTTGGGTTTGAGTAAAGGCTGTGCTTTCAGGAGTGGATTAACTACTGCTCCAGAACCTCCTGTCTGAAGGAGGAAGTGGGGTCAGCAAGACACATTTACAAGACCTACATCAAGATTTTAGGTAATAATTTTGAGATAAATCAATTGTTCTAGGATTATAAATCCCTGTTTGAAAAAATGGCTTAAGATCTTCCTGAACACCCGGCAACTAAGTGGTTAAAATTGCTATCTATCCTCTGAAAACTGTCCTTAGTGTTAGTTTAAACTAATCTGGTTTATTTGATTGGGAACCAGTTGAGTCAGAAACCATGGCAGCTAGTAAATGTTCTGCGCTGACGTTTTTCTTTGTTGATGGACAGCATTCAGGGATGCAGATGGAATATCAGCACAAGATTCCTTTTTCCTAGGCTCTGGTAAGGGAAAGGCAAAGGAGGAATCGACGCTTTCACCCAAAAGGGTTGTTCTGCTATGAGGACTGCAATGAGACTCACAGGTGTAGAGACACAAGGTTATATTAGCTCTGAGCTCAAGGTCTTTCAAATCTTGTAGCATGTGAACCCGGGTGTTTTTCACCTCAGTCAGGTAAGTTGGCAGCAGGAACCGTTTGTGAGCATTTACTCCCAAAGACTCCCAAAAAAACAGTCAATTAAATGCAGAGACAAGAGCTCTGACACCGAGAGATCCTAGGCTGGTCATATGAGTTTGTATATAAACATTAGGTTGGACATCAGGAAGAATTTTTTCACTGAAAGGCTGGTCAGGCATTGGAAAGGGCTGCCCAGAGAGGTGGTGGAATCCCCATGCCTGGAGGTGTCCAAGGAATGACTGGATGTGGCACTCAGGGCTCTGGTCTTGTTGGCAAGGTGGGGATTGGTCACAGGTTAGACTTGATGATGATGGAGGTCTTTTCCAACTGAAATGATCCTGTGATTCTGTGTTTAGCAAACTGTTCAGCCTGCTTGAGTTCTGTTCCTCAAACCACTGCTAAACTTGTGAATTCTTTTTTTAAGGTCAAAATGTACCAACAGCTGAAAAATAGGTACCTTGGCAATATATGGCAAGTGCAGATGGTCCTAATCTGACTCCCTCAGTAAGTAAATGCAACCTGGCAAGAGTTTGTAATTGCAAGCACTGCCCAAAAGGATTTATCTATAAAGTATTGATTGGTAAGAGGTATAAAAGGAGTGGATATAATGGTCAGCTCTGGGGAGCAGGTATTATAGCAATGGTAATGGTTCATCAGCTGGGTGAGGGGAACAGCTTGAAGGACCATTGATGTTCTTCCTCTGCAGGTGAACTCCCCAGACTCAGACCTGCATAATAAAGTCCACAGAAGAACTTTAAAACATCAGCATCAAGAGTAAAAAAAGTCTTTCCAGACATAGCTTTCTTTCATATGGGTGGATGTGTGCTGTGAAACATCTTTTGTTACAGTGTATGACTTAGTGTAAGTACAGAACCTGACCTAATGGAAGTAGTGAGATTAAAGAGGAGGTTGACTTTGATTTCAGCAGCCTTTGGACCTAACCATTAGCTGATACTAATCTATCTGTGCATTTGTATTTGGTTAATGTAAAATCTTTACTTCAGTAGTCAGAAAGGTTTTCTTTTCCTTGGAGCTTTCTGTTTTCATTTTCTTAAATATTTTTCACTATATTTGAGAAGAATATATTCTTATATTAGAATTATTATATTATTATATTAGAAGAATATTTATATATTGGAAGAAAGGTTGCCTTGGCAGCTCAGCCAGCGAGGGGATGATGTGAAGGCTTTGTCCCATTCAAAGCATATCTTGTGTTAGGTTTTGAGTTGTTTGCGCCCCGGTTGTTTCTGGATACTTTGCCATCTCAACAGGTGGATGCTCAAAAGCGGTGGATAAAATTCAGCTGTGTAGGGATAGGGTGAGGAAGGTTGAGATGAAGCTGGAGCTGAACTTGGCAAGGGATACAAACAACAAAAGAAGGGCTTCTACAGATATGCCAGCCAGAAAAGGAAGGTCAAAAAAAGGTGCAACCCCCTCAAGAAGCAAGGCTGGAAAAACAGTAACAAGGAATGTGGAGGAGGCTGAGCAACTATTTCACCTCAGTCTTCACTTGTGATCTCTCTTCCCACACCTCTGGAGTGGATGGACAGCAGGATGAGGATTGGTGGAGTAAACTCTTTCCCATTGAAAGTGAAGATCAGGTTCATGACCACCTGACAAACCTGAACATACATAAGTCTGTGGGACTCCATGAGATGTGTCTCAGAGTCCTGCTGGAATTAGCTGATGGAGTTGTTAAGCCCACCTGGGATATTGGAAAAGTCCTGCCAGTCAGGGGAAGTCCCAGGTGACTGGAAAAGGGGAAACATTGCACCCATCTTTAAAAAGGTACAAAGGAGGACCCTGGGAACCAATGCCCTGTCAGCCTCACCTCTGTGTCTGGGAATATCATGGAACAGACCCTCCTGGAAGTCTTGCTGAGGCACATGAAGGGCAGGGAGGTGATTTGGGACAGCTAGCATGGTTTCAGCAAGGGCAAGTCCTGCCTGACCAACCCACTGGCCTCCTATGATGGAGTAACTCCATCAGTGGGCAAAGGATGTCATCCCTCTGGACTTTCTAAGGCCTTTGACATAGTCCCCCATGACACCCTTCTATCTAAATTGGAGAGAGATAGGATCACCATTCTGTGATTCTATTCTACAATTCTAAGCCAAGACCTCGTTGATTCCATGCAGAGGACATGTCCCATTGCCTACATGTTGGCTAAAAACCCATTGACCTACAACTCTTGTAAATATCTCTTCCTCTTTCTTGCATCATTAGTCTGTGCCTAGGATTAACTGGAAAAATACCTGAAGCACCTTCCTGTTTATTTCTAGTTGTAAGATCTTGGTGGAACTGGGCAGTTAATAAATGTATGAACTTAAACTCAGCAGCCTGTAAAACCAAAAACTACCGAAAGTTTGCAAGCCTTGAAGAAGAAAGTTTGATTTCAAAAGAGTTTTGACAAAGAGATGATTGAACTGATTCCCTGGGAAAAAAGTGTTCCTGTGGTGCACATTTCACATGGAAAACAGTGAGGGTATCGAAACTACCTGGCCCTGGAGATGCACTGATGCTCACAGTCTGTTGAGCTGCTCACATCCAAGAAGCATCACCTTGCTGCTCATTGGTCAAGTCATATTCTAAATCTGAAATATGCTGGTTAAGGCAGATTTAAGCCAAAATCATCTCTCAGACAATATGCACCAGATTTGGCAAAAAACACCTCTGGCCAAATACAAAGAAAAAGCAAAAATCTTCCATTTGGAAACTAAATATTTGAAATCTTCATTTGGCAAAGATTTTTAATTTACTTATATTTACTTCCATTTATGTTTCTTTTAACAAAACCATTTCAGGTTGGGCAAGATGACCCAAACTGGTGTTTCCTACTGGTATTTCATTTCTGAGCAGCTCAAATACCATTATCTGAGAAAGGATTTGTTTAATACACTGAAACAGAAGTCATACTCTCAGAGCTCTCTTTTGTGTCACAAGATGGGCTATAATAACCCAGCTTGCAGTTAAACGTCTGTAATTCACATCATCACTAATAAAGTCAGGAAGTTCTTGCTGTCTTTGAAGAACCTGTGCGTTTCTCAGTAATTCTCCCTGCCTGTAAAGAATTTACCAGCCTCAAAACTGCACTACTCATCCTTTTCACTCACTTGTCAGAACATGATGGTCTTGGCATAAAACCTAGGACTCAAACCTTTGGAAACAGTCAGAGATCTCAAGACATCTCCCTGAGGCCGGGCAGAGCCTAAGAACTTTGCCAAGTGTCAGAGCAGAGGACTATGTATCTCTATTCGTTATGGCATGGAGCAGGAGGTGGGGAGCACTGATTATCCCAGTCTGATCCCTCCCTGCAGCGGTGGCAGAGGGGCTGCTCATGGCAGTGCTGGGTTTTCTACAGCCACCTGGGCAGAAATCCCGCACTGTTCTGTGGAATGACACAGTTTGGGAAGGCACATCTGTAGTTTTGTTACATACTAAATCACGGTGATGGCAGGTGTGCAAAGCTGAGATTTCAGAGCCATTCAGACATCTAATATATGTGGCAGTTGTTTATGCAAAGGAGTGACTGCTGAAATTAGGTCTGGAATGATTTGGTTTTTAAATCCTCTTCTCTGGATTCACGTGATATTTGTGCAGCCACAAGGGAACAACCTAGTAGAATTTTCTGAGATGTGTCATCTCCCTACAGGAAAGTTGTTTTACAAATTCTTCTCTGAAGGCAGAAATACTCTCAATTTCTTCCCAAAGCCAGGTCACTCCATCATGCTCTTCAAGACTGGGAATAAATTGCAAAGGGACTGAAATATTTTGAGGCAGAATTCCAGTAATGCATTCTTTTCAGAAAAGAAATTATGTGTTTGCAGGGCGAGCTGGCCATAGTCAGGCCAGCCCTCAGTCACACTCCCAATTCCATTCCCTAATGCCACCTCAATGATTCTGTGTGTTCTGCAGAGGCAGAAGTATTTTTGTGGTTGTTTTAAAAGCTGAGCAGACCAAGATGATGTCCTAGAGGCTGATAATCCTCTCCAGGAAGAGTCCTCAAACTCATATGGTGGTTGTTTGTTGTCAAGGAACACGAACTGGGGCTGAGGGAGATTTTGAAGATTATTCTAATGAGAGTGCATGTCTGAGGATTGCTCTGGCAGCTGCCTGGAGGCATCTGCTTTCCTGGAGGCATCTGCATTTTCTGTGTTTTCCTTTTAAGATAAAACAACTGAGACCAGCACAAACCAGCAACATTTGTGCTTTCCAAAGACTAGTCCTGTGTCTGTGTCAGCAATGTTGCAGAGACCATGACAAGCTCTTGGCTTCACCAGTGTGGTCCTTACAAATCTGGAGAGTGAATGTCACCGTAAAGATAAGTGCAGCTGCAAAAGGAGGGGGCAAACTAGGAACAACACAATCTAATAGTCTTGCATGCTCCTTTCCATCACCCCAACTTGTTTTTCCTTCCACAGCAATAGCAGCTGCTCCTGTACGATTGCTTTGATGTCCCTGTTCCCCTCGCTGCCTTAATGTACAAAACCCATAGAGGATGAACCATTAGCTGTGCTAAACTGGTGATTAGGAAGAAAACTGATTATTTTGAAAACTGTTACAGTGCAAAAACTATTGCTGGGTGACATCCTTGGAGCAGGCACATGTTACACTGACCAAGGCATACCTGAATAGGTCTGTGCTGGAAACTGTCTGTGGGTCATGCCTCAGTAATGATGTGCAGAAGGGAGGTGGGAGTGTGGGTGTCCAGGGTGAGCTGCTCAGAAATGCCCTCTTTGTTAACAGCCTTCACTTCCATGACCTATTTGTATTGCACTCTGTGGGCATTAACAAGCTGAATATTAGAAAATTCAAGGGATAAAGACCACTGTCTTTATCCTGCTCTAAATTGAAGGTGTAAAAGCAGACTGACGTACATTCCAGATGTACACTTCCAGATACAGAAATTCCCTGTCCTTATTTTTGTAATCGCCTCAGTAATACCATTCACTCTGTGAAAGTGTGTGATTATTTGGGAAAAGAAAAGCTATTGAAGACTTAGTGCCAGCATTGGCTTCATTACAAATGCAGAAAGGAACCTGTCAAATAACCAGTTGTGTTTTCAGATGTACCACATGTGACTGGGACTGTGTTACAAAACATGATCCATGCCATGTAAATCATGAGCCACTGAATAGAATCTTATTTGTAATTTTGAATATTGGCAGCCACCTTTCAAAATCTCTGTCTTAAAAATAGTTCTGTGATACTTTGAGCAAGCACAGAAATGCAGTGGGACTCTGCCAGGCTCCCTGGACCTTGGCAAATTTTGACTCAAACTTTCTTTGCTTGCATAAACTAGGAGAAAAACCTAAGTAAGGACCCCAAACTTGGCTTGACATACACATGAAGCAAAATCTGGATCTAGGAAAGTTTATTCCAAACAATATAATCTGTCAGACTGACCATATATTGTAATTCTATAAGTCACTCAATCACTTTTGTAAATTATTCCTGTTGATTTGCCTGTTTTGAGAACACAAAAATGAGAGAAACCCCATAAGTGAATTGAATCACAGTTTTTATTATGTGGGTTTTGAAAACCTCGTAACTCATTAGGCCTCTTTTTGTGGGCAAAAGGCTTAAGCAGAAAGGCGTCAAGCCAGAATACCATGTCCTGAGATAGCAGGGCATCTAAGGAAACTGTTTTTTATTTAGTATTCTGAAAGAATACAAACAGAGAATTCAAATTGAAAGAAGGGAAATTTAGGTCAGATTCAGGGAAGAAATTCTTCTCTGTGAGGGTGATGAGGGCCTGGCACAGGTTGCCCAGAGGAACTTTGGCTGCCCCATCCTGGAAGGGCTCCAGGCCAGGCTGGATAGGGCTTGGAGAAACCTGGTCTAGCAGGAGGTGTCTCCACCCATGGCAGGGGGTGCAACTGGATGAGCTTTAAGGTTCTTTCCAACCCAGACCATTCAGTGTTTCTGATTCTGATTTGATCACAGTGATTTCACCACCCACCCGCTATTGCATCTCCACCTTTCACGAGAGTTTGGTTTTACTCTGTAAAAGAACAAAAGCAAATTTTTATTCTTCAATAAGTTGTCATCCTCTGGGTAGAGCTACTCATCAAAAGGAGGATTAATATGGGCAAACTAGCACTGAGCCATGAAAGTGTCTCATCCCCAGCTCCGGAGATGAAAAGAGTCCTTCTTGAACACTAAACCACTTTCTAAAAATACAACTGAAGTAGAGATCAGTGCTTTTTTCAGAGAGGCCTGTGATCTTGGATTCAGATTGCAGTGCAAAATGTTTATAAGAATGCCAGGTCGCCACCCAAATTGCAGCTTGCATGTAAACCTAAGCAAGTTGTTTTTTCTCCCCAGGCTGGTATTTATGCATGGAACTCTTGAAAGGTGCTAAAGTTTTCTATTTATATGCAAAACCCATTTATTCCAAACTCCAAATAATCTAATTTTGGAGACTCTTATTGAACATAATGTTAACGGAGCATTGCACAAACTTCAACCATGAGGGGGTTATTTCCAAAATGCATCCAGAAGGACCTAGAGGCTCCAGTGACGCTTGCTGAAAGAAGCCAGTTTTCTTTAGTGTGTGGTGTTAGGGCTGGGCTTGAGACCCTGAATGCTGCGAGACTTATTCTCTTCAGTCATAATTTGTGGTGTTTCTCTGGTTCTGAGTTTATCTAGGACAAATTGGAGAGCTTTTGAATAATGAAATAATTAAAAATCAATCTTGAAATATCTTAAACTGACTTGACAGGCTTTTTATTTAACAAACTGCTTGAGCAGATCATTGAGTAAGTTACCTACTGCAAGTTTCTTCCCCTTTCCTTTGGAGAATGTCACTATCGCCAAGGGCAGGGAGCTCAATTAACCCACCGTTTGTCCTCTCCTGGTAATGCCTTGACCTCCAGATAAAAAAGTATTAATTTTATATTACATAAATTCTTTTTATTGTCAGACTTTGATGTTGCCAGGATAAATATTTAGTTCCCGGTAAACCTGCCAAGACCTGCAGACAAGTGTGCTTTTATGTCTTTTTGCATGTGTAATAGAGTTTGTGTAATAAATGAGGATTATATTCTACTACTGTGGTGGAAGTGGCAACAATAACACCAGCAAGGCAGCCAAAATGCCACTTTTTACCTGTTTTCAGTGCCAGCCTTCCTCTCTGAGGCAGGTAAGGGTTTGCCTGGTGTTATGAAGTCCCACAAGGCACAGAGAAACCATCTCCAAAAACCCCTACTAATCATTTGGAGATAAAGCTGAATTGAGTAACTAAGCTTTTCATCCAACATGAAAAGACCAGAAGCTACATTTGAGACAAAAGCTAAAAGTTTAACAAGTTACATTGATCAGAGAGTTTTCAAAGGAACATTCAATTATATCTGCAACACCTAAATGGAAGGGTTGTTCTTTTACTCATTTATTTTGCGATAAAGAGGGTTATTAGGTCTTGTTATCTCTCTTCACTTTAATGCATTCTGCTGAAACGCTCAGCAAAAAAAGCAAGCTTTGTGAATAACAAAGTGACAAGTGAAAAAGAAAGATTAAAATTAGTTAAAGGATAAAAAAGAGTGTATATTTTACAGTCAAAATCTCCTGGTGTAAGCATTGATGCATTCAAATGAAGAGAACAGATCTTGATTATGATGCCACACTGCCTTGCTGCACTGAGTGATCACTGATCACTTGATCATTGGCTGTGATCTTGCTGCAGACAACTAAAACGGCTTCAGAACTCTGAATGTGGGGAAAAAAAAACCCAAATAACCCAGACCGTACAAAAAGAGCTTACTGCTTCTGAAATCATCATGTGCATCAGACAAAAACTGAGAAGGTTGTGCCTGCTGGAAAAAAACTGACAAGGGAAAACTGGGAATCATAGACGTGGGAAGCTGAGATTTTCCTTTCTGGGAAGATGCTGTATCCAGATGCCAGGTTATGGTTTAAAGTTACTGAGCATTTGTGGTGAGAAGGCTCTCAAGTTTTACAGCCCTTGGTCATAATCCTTTTCCCGCCTCCAACCATATATTTTTTTCCTTAGACTCATCTTATTAATCACATTTTTTTACTCTTAGAGCCTGATGCAAAGCCCAGAAAAATCAATGGAAAATTTTCTGTTAACATAGCTGATCTGTCTTTTACGCCGCCATAAGCTTTTAGTCTTTGACTCACATGATGCTTGCATGTTTTGCTAGCACAAATATGATAGAAAGTCCTTCCCTAAATAAAGATAGGAATCTTAACCTTGTTCTTTGTCTCCTTCCTTTGAAGACTGAAAAGAAAAGAAATTCTCTTATTCCAAACCAGAATATTCTGCTTTGCAGAGCCAAGTCTTCTCATACAACAGAGTTAAGAGCAGTGGTGCAGGCACACATACAGCACCCACAGCAATTCTATAGCTGTTTTCTACCAGCCCTTGTGATTTCCCTGGACTCTGCTGGAAAACCTGAGCATGGGCAACATAGCTGGTGAAGGGTCTGGAGCACAAGTCTCATGAAGAGCAACTGAAGAAAGCCTGGGGAACCTCAGCCTGAAAAAAAGGAGTCTTGGGGGAACCTTCTCACACTCCACAACTCCCTGACAGGAGGGTGCAGCCAGGTGGAAGTGGGGCTCTACTCCCATGAAACAAGGGACAGAACAAGAGTAAACAGCACTGAGTTGTGCAAGGGGAGGTTTAGACTGGACATTAGGGAAATTTTTTTTACTGAAAGAGTGATCAGATACTGACACAGGCTGCGCAGGACAGTGATAGAATCACCAGTCCTAGAAGTGATCAAAAAACATTTAAATATGGCATGGCTCATGGGGACATGCTTCAGTGGTGGACTTGGCAGTGCTGGGTCAAGGTTTAGGGCTAGGGTTAATGATCCCAGACATCTTTTCCAACCCCAATGATTCTATGGCTCTTTCCTGGAGGCTGAAATCCTCCAGGTGGGGCTCCTCTACCACTGCCAGTGGTGCAGAAGCATCCAAGATGTTCACAGAACCACTCCTGCTGTGTGTGTAAGAGCAAATGCTCCACAGGGCACGAATACTGACTTGTAACTATTTTTGGTGCTAGGTAAGGACAGCAGGTTCCTTAGGCCAAAAGGTTCCTCCAAAGCTCCATGACATTTCAGGGAGCAGGAGAGTGCTCGCCATACCACATTGTCCTTTCTTGGTGAGGACAATACACCCTGTGAGATGGTAAACAAGCTCTCATGGTTTGAACTGTTCTCTCTGCTCACTGGAGGCCATGGAAGGTGGATATATCACCCTTCAGATCACATATATTGACAACATCATGGTTGCTGCCGTCAGCATGGAAGGAGATGACATTGAGGAAATGGGAATAATGGCTGCATAATAGGGAAAAAATGCTGCTCACTGCATTAATAGTTACACCTGATTTAGCTACTGAAAGAAGAAGGAGAAGCCGTGAAGACATTAAACCTCTTATCATCCTGACAAAGTAAAATTGAAAAGAAAAAAATAAAACCCAGTTATTTGGCAGCAAATGGGTTTATTAACTTCTAAAATGGTGTGTGCTTGAATGTGATAGGGAAAGCAGCATTTGTCAGTGTTTGCCACATCAAAAGACAAATTAATCCTTTGAAGAAAAGTAGCTTTTAAAAATCTCCACCGTTGAGCAGTCTATCAGGAGACTGAGTTGTGGATCCAGGCAGTGGTTCCTGTGCAGGAAAAGGACCTACAGGTGACACAGGTACAGGTATGACTGCCCTCCTGTGTCATGGTTTTGTGACTGAGCCTTACAAACCATGATGCAGGACCTATTTTACAGGCTGTGTTTTACCTTCCAGCTCTATCTTAACTCTTTTCCTGCTACAGCACCCACAGGGCTTAGGGAGTAGAGCCTGGCTGAGGTGGCGCAAAGCATTTTGATGGCTTCCTTGCACCCCACCACCTCCCCATCACAGTCACACCAGACTTCTCATGTCTCTGCCACACTCTCTGTTTGACAGCTGGTCAGAAATCACTGTTGGTGACTTTGTAAATATTCTTTGAAAGACTTCAGTGAGTCATGTGTTGCAAAAGGCTCTCAGTTTCCTCTAATAATCATAGACTAGACACCAAGACTAACAAAATTTTCTGTCATGGAAACTGGTGTTCTGGTTTCAGTTTTTTTTTAGCTAGGATGTTCTGGCTTTCCAGTCTGCTGCTTCTTGTGAGATGCCTTCTCCCCTCTGGAGCATTCCTCTGAAAGGCAGCCTTTGAGCTGCAGTGGCACAACACCCTCTGTCACAGTAAAAATTAAATACATGAGTGGCGTCTCTCCAGATGGGAAAGTAATGTCAGATATTGTGTTAAGAGGAATGATGGAGAAACTGAAGATTTTGCTACCTACTTCCTCTTACCTCCTGGAGATCTCATAGGTACTTAAGACATCTTTCCATGCACTTATTGAGCTCCTCAGCCACCTTGACAGCTGCACTTTGTCTAATACAGAGCAGTAACAGATCTCCACACCACAAAATGAGCTCATGCAACAACTCCTTTGCTGGCAGGTAAACCAGGCAAACGTGTGACATCCTGGCATATGTCCACAGTGTATTGGATTTGCTGCAATTCCTGGTTGTTTCAAGTTATCTACATCTCTTTCAAGTCCCTTCGGGGATCGTGACTCCATCTCTCCCCTGAGCAGCCTGTTCCAAAGCCTGACAACATTTTTGCTGAAGGTGTTCCTCCTAATACACAGTCTAAACTGCCCCTGGCACAACTTGAGACACTTTCCTCCTGTCCCATCACTTCTTACTTGGGAGCAAATTAATGCCCCAGAGCCTTTAGTGATGCTGGGACACTCTACTGAGGCAAAGTTTGTGTCCCTGCTGGAGACATCTGTTCTTTGCTTGGACAGGCACAGAGCAACCTCTTACAGCTCAGGTTGTCCTCACCCCTTGTTTGGCTCTATCTGACATTTGTCTGTAATTAGCACTTGGGTTTCAGATGATGGATGAACAGCTTTTTGTCCAAAGGGCCAGCAATAAGGACAGTGATATTACTGGGTTGTTTTTTCAACCCCAACTCTAAAGCTTGGCAAGGATAAAAATATTCATTGTTCATCAGCTAAGCTTCCCTTTAGGTTGGAGGACAGTGGCTTCTCTTCCCATTTTACACATGTGTGGACAGGATGCTCTGGAAAAGGGAAAGGCAGAATTGGATCCCAAACCCATAAATTCCAAGCTCCAATTTCCAGACAGCTTTGCCAAGCATGGATAACAGGATAAGACCACCCTTTTAGAAGAACTGCTGGGAGAAACAGCAGATTTATTGGTTTTCTTAAGATAAGGTTGCCAACACGTTAAATCAGCTTTTCTTCTTTTGAGCAGGGGCTATTAGAAAAAAATTAGGTCAAAACTGAAGGGTGTCCCTTTCCCCTATTTCTCACTGGAATGCCATAGGAAAAAAAATCCCCTGAGTTAGTGTCTCCAGCCTGGAAATCCTGGGAAGTCTTGCAGCAAGCCCAGCCCTGGCAGTGCCAGAGGAGACCTGGGCATCATGTTTTTCCTGGGTCCATCCAGGCAAACACATGGTTCTGCAGGAGCTCAGCAAAGTGTCTGGTTTCTGGGGTTTGAAATATTCTTCCTCTGCTGCCAAGGAAGAGAAGAAAACAGCCCTTTGAAGAGGCTCTGAAACCCAAGCAGAGCGAGAGAGGGAACATTTACTTTAAAGTACAATAACATTTAGGTTACAGACCCTAATCCCCGAGCCCTGTCCCAGCAGGATGTCTCAAGGAAAAGGGCTTTTGGAGCTGGGCTGGTTGCAAATGTGATGCATGCAAAAGGCTCCCACGGAAATGCTCTCACATTTTTTCATGCAAAGATATTTTAAAAAGCAAGAACAAAATGTCCTGGGTGAGAAATACATCCTAACAGATGTGCAATATCACTAAAGCTGACTCTAATATAATCTAAGCTGCAGTTTGGTGTATTAATGCTTTGTTTACCTTTATGCACAGATGGATATTCTTATTAGCATTACTTTGTTGATGCAGCTTATAGAAAGGTTAGTCTGGAGGGCAGATGTTTGTGTAAAAACAAAGTGTTTATGCTGGGGCAATTGATCAGAAAGGTGCAGCTTTTCTATGAAATTTCAATTAGAAAATTAAACCTTGTAAGCACAGGCAACTGGGATCTGCTGTTCAATCCACATGGCCAATTAGAATGAGTCACAAAAGCCCTTCTTCCACAAACCCATGCTTTGGGTTGGGTATCCTGGTCACCCTTGAGCTCCTCTGGGATTAACTGTGTGTCACTGGTGTGAGACAAGGGCTGGCAGTGACATGGGGTGCTGAAAGTACTGGGGAGCCAGGAAGAACAGCAGACACTGACAGAGGGATGGGTGCCTGGTGTCTTGGATTTTTGACACACTGCAAACTGAAAGTAAGTAATTGCTGGTTGACATAGAGAACTGTGATAAAATGCTGAATGCTCTAGAATACTCCAGTTTTACATGCCAGCCCTGGTGCAAAGCTAATTCTTTTGCACGTGCAGAGTGTCCCTGTATCATAAAAGTATATCCTTCCATTTGGAAGGTAGAACTGTTCCTTTTTGGGTACCTCCACTTCTCCTTCTGTTAATTTCCTACTGAGCACCCCAAGTATGGGCAAACATCACTATTTCACCAGAAGAAGCTGTTTCCAAGAAGGTGCATAATTACACTCCTTTCTTCCTGACCACTGTCTCCTGCCATCAACAGGTGGCAAATGAAGCCAGCATCACTCATATGTTTTGCATCCATTTGGATCCTCTCCTACAAAGTTCTTAAAAATGAAACTGTCAAGCCTTGCTGGCACCTTTCAGGATAAATGATACAAATCAGGGGCCGTGTGAGGCAGTCTGTGTCCACTGCACCATCCACAACTGCCTTCAGCCCAAGGAATGTCTTTGCAAACATCTGTTGTAGTTTGAGGAGACATGGCAGAAGGGGGAGGGGGGGAAACCCTCCATAATGGATGATTTGAAGATTGGGGAAGCTCAGTGCGAGAGAAGAAGTAGATCGCGAGAGAAGAAGTAGAAATCAGCAACAGAGAGGGTGAATATTTTGCCTGGCAGTCACTCATCACTAGAATCAGGTGATTATTAATTATCTCCACGCATTCACACAAGATGTTAGTTTTCTGGCTAGATGGGTCCTGTGCTTAGTCATCTTGGCAGTTTTAAAGACGAATGAAGAATTACCCAGGATGAATGGTCAGAGGCAAGAAAGATAACACCAAGAAGATGATTGCTGCCCGTCTGTTATAAAATTTCATTAGTTTTAAAATCCTGTACATAAGCAATGAATGAATGCCAACTACACTTCCTTTGCATCTGCTTTCACTCATATTGCTTAATTCGGAAAAAAAGCTGGCCAGACAAGCCTTGAGGATGAAAGGAGGTGCTGGATGATTCACTGGATCAGGATGATACTTAGAACAGGGATAGCAAAGAGTTAAATTTATTAGGCTTACTTTGCCAAGGGCATTTTTCATTGGGCACCACTAGAAACAATAGATGTTGGTTTGTGGAGGTATCCCAGAGGATGGTTCTCCTCACAGTCCTACAGGAGAATGAAGGAGCTGAGACTGTCATCTCAAAGTCAGATCTTTTGCTGCAGAAACACTTCCCTCAGATTGATTGAGAAGGTAAGTCAGAGAGAAGACAATCAGGATCTCAACCATACCCAATGTGTTTCTATGTTCTTGATCCATGCAGGAGCAGCTGGCCTGAAGCCCTAGACTTTATCTATGCTTCAGGTGAAAAGTAACAATAGATACCTGAGACTTCACTGAAATATCCATCAGCCCCTGCTGTCAGAACTGCCCTTCATTTTGGGGCACAGAGGCAGATGAAACAAGTGAGGATTCTCCCACCTGCAGCTGTATGTAAGAGCTGCTGCTATCCCTTGCATCTTTTATGTCCTTAGTAATGAAATAAATATTACAATGTCTATAATAATGACATGGAATGGGATTTTTTGATCATATAAATTGCTGATCCTGTTGCAATACAGGATCACAAATCAGTGTTTCCCCAGTGCTTGGCTCATCCTCCCCATGCACGTTTAAACAGATGTGACCTTGATGAGCATAGATACCGGGGGCTTGAGGAGAGCTTGTAAGGCAAATGAATGTACTCCAGCATATTTATGAGAAGTTATTCCTCAGTGTAGAAAAGTCTATCTACTTTCAGCTAACTGCTCCTCCAAAAGTGACTTTTCCCATGTAAAAAGCATGAGCAATCTGCAGAGCTAGTGACAATGTCAAGAGGTCTTTAAGGAAAAATGTTTCCAGGAGGCTGGAGCAGAGAGGCTGCAAAGTGGAAAGAGGGATGTGATTCATGCAGAACAAGGTGTCCTCATTCATTTATAGCAGTTTGCTCTCCTCATAAATGATACCCTGCTCGGACAACGCGGGTTCTTTCTTTTAATCTGTCCCTGCATCAGAAGAGATCTTGCAACTGAGACTCTTTCATTTCATGTCACTTTCCATCATGCCAAGAAAACCCGCAGGTTGAAAGAGGTGTCTGTAAACACTTCTTTACTGAAACTGCAGGTAAACCAGCCCCAAAGTCATCCCCTCGCACAGCTCTGTGTTTCAATTCTTCCTACTCTTAGGCAGTAACATCAGGCTTTCGCTACTTCCTGATGAAATTAGCAACTAGAAACCCAAGCACTGTGGGTATGTGTAAGACAGGAGGTCTGCTTGGGAGCAGGAAGAAAATGCTTTTTCTTTTTAACCTCCTGAAAAGAAAGAGCTGAAGTAAATGAGTAAATACAAATGATAGATAGACCTAAGAATAAGAGGCTTGTTGTCATATTTAAAAACTCTAATTAGCATCACTGCTGCTGGCATGTGGGTTTTCCAGGAACCCATCTGGTTCTAAGGGTCTGGAGATACCCTCATAGACTTAGGAAGGTCTAAATGTTGAACAGGGCATGTTCTTATGCCACTTTTTCCCTGCAGCTGCTGTCTCTGTGAGCCTCATGCAGAAGCATCTCGCGGCTTCAGAGCCCACCTCTTGAAGTCAAATCCAGATCAGTACATCCTCCTAAAGGTCAATACTGATGTGGTCTCATAAACATTAAGGGGTCATTAGGATTATCCAGGACTTCTCTGGACTCATTTGTGTTAGAACCATAGCACGGAAAAACACCCCATCTGGGCCTCAGAAATTCCAGTGATGGGAAAGTCCATCTTAACTTTTGAAAAATCTTCCAATAATTAATTACAGTCACTGCTAGAGATATTAAAAAAACCCCTTAGTTATAGTCTATTTTTTTTTTTAGTTTCAGCTTTCAGGCCATCTGAGGAGTGTATTGATAAATGTCTCAGGATAACTCTGGTTGAGAAGATTTTCTACCACTACCAGCTTGAAAGGATTGAAACAAGTCACATTGGTCAGGTAACCTCCCCTTGGGAGGCCTAATTAAGATGATGGATGGGGTTATAAAAGGTTAAGCCTCTGCAGGAGGAGGTAGCCCTCCTGGAGAGGGAAGCAGGGATTCCCTAGCTTGAGGGACTCTGGGGACAGCATTGGATGGAGGGTGGCTGAGGTGTGGCTATCATGAAAGAAGGGGTCAGAACTGGATACCTCAGAGGGGACACAGAGAGGGCTTGTGCTAAGGTACTGTGTGTCAGGAGAGAGAGAGTAATGGAGGAAATTGGTCTGGGATTCAGCAAATGGGGTTGCCTGTGCTCTTAATTCATGGTGAGTCCTGCTTGCAGCTGCTGGGTAAAGGTGTTTATATCTCAGCGCTTGAAGGCAGAGTACCTATGGCTGAGAGCAGCTGAAGGACCCCCATCCACTCCCCATTCCAGCTAGAGCACTCCCAGAGATACCAAGTGCCTCAGAGAGGGATGCAAGGACACAGAGAGAGTCCAGGTTGTTGATTAAACGGATGTAGAAAACTCCCAAAGTTTGTAGACTAGAAACAAGACTGAAAAGAGCTACACAGATCTCACAAGGCAGGTGGGAGGAGTAGTTTCCCAGTCCATATCGTTTCTGTGGACTCTTGGTGAATGCTTACCAGTACCTGAACACATGCTGGGCTGGCCCCAACCTCCGTCTGCCAAGGCAGAGTAACAAAAGCAAGAGCAGAAAGGGAACTTCTTGCTTTTCATCTTCAGTGCAAAATAACCCTGGGTCCTATGATAATGCACATGGATTCTGCCTGCAATGGTTGCATCCAGGTGTCTCACAGCTGCACCAGAAGGGAAGCTCTTTAAGTTCTATAATTTGTTGACATACACATTACCATTGTAAGAAGCAATATCCCTTCTAAATCATTGTTTTCCCTACTCTTTACTGTACTACCTCGGGCTGATGTTAATTCACCCCGCCTTTGATCTGAATCCTGGACAGTTCATTCCCTTGATCTTGTGGAAGACTTCTCCATGCACTAATTCCACCATATTACCTTATCCAGTGTAAGAAACAGCTGATTCTGACTACCACTAAAAGTAGCCCAGCAAAAGTCAAAACAGGGTAACACATTAGGAGGTGTAGATTAATTAATTACCCAGTTTTGTCTTTGAACTGAAAATAATCCTAATTAACACTTTCCTACTCATGATGAATATCTTCTCCCCAACAGGCTGCAAGCTCATCAAGTAGGGGTAGAGACAGATTCTTTCCTTATGATCACTCTGCCTTCCATTAGTGAAAGTTTAATAATCAAAACTATCATTTGTCCAATGTTGAAAAGCTGTGAAGAAAGAGAGGAAGAAAAGTCAATATGTTTGACCTTGCTTCTGGGAGAGAAACTCCTGATAGTCATTACAAGTCAACTGTGGAAGCAGCAACACACTGATTGTAATGGATGTGTCTGAAACAAATTCTTTCCAAGAGCCAACATTCTTCCGTCCTTCAACCCACATCTGAAGGAACAGGGAATGGAGGTTGTCTGCCACAGCAAATGTCCTTTGCTTTGTTGGTTATCTGACAAGAGAGCAGAGGGATAAGTGAAAAATAATTTATCAGACCTGCAGGGAAACAAAGTCCATCAGGATTTCCTCGCAGTTGCAAAGACAGCAACAATATATTCAAATGTGGTTAAATGACACACTCATTTTTCTCACTTAGGTTGTGGTTCTGAAAGACATCTTGGAATTCCAGTATGTGCTGATGATTAAACCTGGGTGTGAACCCCATGCAGACTAGTGAAACTCAAGCATGTGTTTTACAGATAAGCATGGATGCACTCAAGTGCTGTCCTTGTTAGGGCTGGTGTTTAAGTGGCTCCTTGAGCTAGAGCCTCCAGCTTTGAAAAGGCTCTTCTGTTCTTTCTGTGCAATGCAGAGAGAGCTAACTAAATACTCACTTGTTTTCTATAGCACTGACCAGAACCACCTCAAGTGCCAGGGCAGCAGACATATGCAGGAAAATTGACTCTGATCATCCCTGGGGTCATTTAACTAAAACACACATTTCAGTGGAGCCAACTGTTCAGTGGAGCCAAGTGCTTTTGAACTCCCATGGTGTCAAAACAATTAGCAGATCACAGCAGCACTGATTCACTGGTGCTCTAAGAAAAGCATCTGGCCAACATATGGAAATTTAACACAACCACTGAATAACCTCCTCCTCACACGTCAGCTGCCTGCAGGACAGCACAGCTCGTATAGTTCTTACATCACAGGACAGGTTATGCAATTCAACATAACCTTCTGAAAAGATATCATTGCAGAATCCCAGTCACATATTTATACCATAAACCTGACTTCCATGCATTAGCTCTGCCAGAATTTAGAGAATATAAAATATCCTGAGTTGAAAAGAACCCAAGAGGATCATCGAATCAATTTTTTTTAGCAAGTTGGGGATTTCGATTTAGATTACATATTTGGTAGAAATTCTCCCCTGTGAGGGAGCCCTGGCATAGGTTTCCCAGATTAGCAGTGGCTGCCCCATCCCTGGAAGTGTTCAAGACCAGGTTGGATGGGACTTGGACCAACTTGGAATAGTGGAAGGTGTCCCTGCTCATGCCAGGGGTTGGAATGAGATGGTTTTTAAGGTCTCTTCCAACCCAAAACATTCTGTGATGTTTCTAAATCCAAGACCTTCTGTCCATTTGCTATTGGTTACATCCCTATCCCACCTTGACAATTCCAGAAAGTATAATTTGGTACTAAAGCAATTAGTACTCTTGCTGGCTGGTGAATGAGATCATGGCTCTCCGATCGGAAAAACGCTACACACAATAATGAGCCTGATCATTTAAAAGGCACAGGCAAGGAAGCAGTCCCTGTGTGGATGGCAGGCAGCTTTGAGACAGTTATGCATCTGACATTATAATATGGAAACAGAAAAAAAAGGGGGGGATGTGGATGATGCTTAGTGTTCTTTGAGGGTCTTTTGTTAGGGAGGAATACAAACCCTGATGGTAGGATGGTCAGCGTGTTTCCAGTTAATGTGCTTGCTCCCTTCAGTGGAACTGCCATGGGTTCATCAAAGAGATCCAAGGACCCCAGTGCTGCTACACAGGGGAGTTACCCCAGAGTTCCCTGTGTTTCTAGCAAAAAGTGTCAGATGGGGTAAATGCCAGCATCAAATACATGCTGTGTATGGTTCTGTGAATACTATTCCCTCACAATGAAAAGCAAAAGGTATTTCATCTACTTTGGTGTAGCGTGTATTTCTTCTGATGCTGAAATTATGGGTGGAGCAAACTTTGTGCACACCTTGCATCAACTGCTGAGTGACTTGCTTTGTTATTCCCATCTCCAAAGGAGATGAAAGGCTGCAAGTAACCTCCAGCATCTCCCATCAAGCCACGCACAAAAAAGAACAACTAAAGAACAGATCTTGTCAGATATATCCTAAAAAGCTGAGCTGCAAATGCTTGCCAGCCAGGAACAGGACACAGATGGATTTTCACTTGATTATAAAAGTCCCATTCAGTTAGAAACGGATTTCCTTAATCACATGCATTTTCAACATAGCTTCAGATCTGGCTGAAAATGCTCCTTCTTATTTCATAATTGGCATTTATTAACACAGCTATTAGCTATGTTAATACAACCTCAGTGGTATTTTCATTGACTCCTAACAGACAGTTCTTGTGTATACCACATAGCAAATATGACCAGAAGGAATTTGACACCAACCCTTCCTTTGGAATCAATGTGGGATCCAAAACAAACCTCTGGTGATCCCAACATCGCTGCTCAAGGAATCGGGTATCCTACAAATAAATACTGAATTGTAAATCTGTGGCAAGTTGAGAATAAATCTGCTTCACGGGAAGTGGAAGAGAAAGCAGAGTTCAAGGCTGCTACTGAATTGGTGGCCAAATGCCAACACAATTCACTTTAGGGCAGTATAAAATCATTTATCTGACAGGCTAACCCTCTAGGCTGGGAAAATAAAGCCGTATAACTATCCTCTAAGTCTTGCAACAGTGGTTCTATGCCCTGCTGAATGGGAGACATCTCTCTCCATTGGCTATTCACTCATGCAGAGCCCATGCAGGACCTCAGCAACACTACCAAAATGCTACTGCTTTTCAGTGTTGTTGGTGGTTGTATTTCCACACCTCTTTCCTGTGTACTTCCTAGAGCACCTCATTGACAGTACTCAATCTTCCTTGCTCAGTTTCCCCATTTACATATTTTGCTTCACTCAGATGCTTTTCAGACTGCTTTGGCTTTGAGTTTTTTGCTTCCTCCTCTCCCATACCATGCCCTGCCCCAGAGCAGCAGCATGTGCCCATTAGCTGCAGCTCACCAGCAGCAAATGAATTAGGTCATAAAACATGCATGGGGATGAAAATCATTACAAGATCATATGCCAAAACATTTCAGATCTGGATTTTTTTTTTAGCACTGCAGTGCTATCTTTGCATGTAATTGCTATTTTTGTCCCCTCCATTGCTCTTGTGGTAGGACATCTGTTGTCTTATTACCAACTGTCCTCCCATGGCTTAGGCATCTCTCAAGAACATCCTGCATGTCTCTGGTATCCTCTGTGATCCTTCAGTGTTCCCTGAGGTTTGCATCAATCACTGGCACCAATCTGTCCTCTTTCAAGACCTTTGTTTGACTTATTCATCATCAGTGCAATAAGGTGATACCTTAGAGATGGCGTATGGTGTGCTGGAAAAAACACTGACATTGCAATTGGGACACTGGGCACAGGCTTTGGTACCCATACTCTTGTAGGATGCAGGTGAACAATTTAATCTTTTCCTTCACATAAATTTGCTACCACATCAACACTGTGCGTGTTCCTGAAGGGTCACTGAAGGGAAAGTGAGCTTGGGTTTTGCTCATGCTTATTGTCAGGCCCTTTGCTACTTAAGCCTTCCCCTCTAAACTAAAAAAAAAAAAATCATTTGTCTAAATTGTCCATTTTTAACACTAATATGGATGGATCATTCAAGCCTTGGCACTCAAAGGTGCCATGTAGGGCTACTGAGGCAACTTCAACGTGAGCAACACTGTTTTCTTCCACATCACCTTCTGTGCAGATAACGTTACATGTGTTTGAAGCATGAATTTGGGAGAAGAATTGATATTTCCATGTTAGAGATTAGAAAATTTAGGGTGCTGGAAGGGATTTCCCTTGTATCAGCCATGAGGTGCCTGTGGCCATCAGAAATGGGACCAGAATAATTTATAGGACCACAAAATATTTCTTTTCTGAGAGGGTGGTCAAACCTTGGAACAGGCTTCCCAGACAGCTGATCAATGCTCTAAGCCTGTGAATGTTTAAGAGGCATTTAGATAATGCCATTAATAATATTCTTCAACTTTTGGCCAACCCTGAATGTTCAGGCAGCTGGATTTGATGAACACTTAATGTCCCTTCCAACTGAAA
>JANPWX010000476.1:455122-553020 GCA_024734555.1 Trochalopteron elliotii | reverse complement strand
CATGAAGATGGTGGTAGAATACTCCGTGCACGTTCTACACCACAACCCAGGACAATCAGTGAATTAAAGCATTCAGCTGCATTTACTGTCTTACGTTTCTTTCTGCTAGGTCAGGCCAAGCAAAGCTGATGCTAATCAGTTGAGAGAACTGCAAATGCTTTGAACTACTGTGGATTAGGGAACACACATGATTTGGGTAGACATGAAATATTATACATAGATATAAATAAATATTGTTCCCAGCTCACCCTCTGGCCTGTCTCCAACATGCCACAAATTCGTCACAACCTGAATGGAGTAGTGTGTTAACAAATGCCTGGCAGACTATGAAAACTTCCCGAGGGGCGTACATGCTGTACTACTGTTGTTTGCCAAAATTTACCCTTGGAATATGCTAGCACTAAGTGGAGCCAGCCCAGGGAAAATAAAGCTGAATTTGATGTGTGCTAAGGTTTGTCTCTTTGGGGGTGTTCAGGAGACGAGGGTGGGTGTGAGTTACATTGAGCTTGTTTCTTCCACCTAGGGCTGGCAGCTATCACATCAACATTGAGAGTGCTCACCCTGATGAGAACAGCCTACATTGCTATCTGCAGAGCAGCAGGGACAGATTTGTGATAGCAAAAACTTGGCTTTTAAAAACTGTTCTGAATTACTGAGGATCTGCAAATGGCTTCTCTGTAGGCTGTCTCTTTAATGTATTGCTATTTTTAATAGCCCATTATGAATCATTTTGATATGTTCATAAATGTTATCCTTTCTCCAATACCTTTGCTATGGTTGTCAGCTGCTGAGGCTAATTATGAGCATGGTTAGTTGGGCTGGGATGTGAGAGCTTCAAAAAATGACTGCTTGGGTGAATGATTTATAACAACTCTCCCCTAAACATATACAAACAAGGAGAATGTGTATTCTGCTTTTCTGTGACAAGGAAATCCTCAGCCTCAGAAATCCTCAGCCTCCTTTGTTTAAGCTGATGAGGGTGTGCTGGACCTGGCTTGTCTCTCAGGATGATGTACCCCATAGGTTCCAGTTGGAGTCAGTAGTATCACCACCTATTTTGAGGGACGTGGACCCACTGCAGCAGTCAGAAGTCCAAACAGGCAGCCTCTGAATGATGTAACTTGCCTGGCACATAAATACCCTCCCCTGCTGAGGGGTTTCTGCCCAGTCTGACATCTCCATGAGACATTCTTCCATGGAGGCTCAAAGTCAGTGGTAAAGGTGCTCTACTGCAACTCTGCTTCCTGGAACAGGGCTGGTCAACCTGGACCCCTGCAGCCTCCCCACATGTTATAGCAACCACAGGCTCTCCCTTTCCTGAGAACCTGGTGGGAACAGTCTGCAGGCAGATGAATTGTCCTGACCATGATAGCCTTCTCCTGGAATCAGCTTGCTTAGGGGCTTGGATCTGCAGTCTGTGGGCCAGAAGCGGCTTGTAGAGTTTGCAGTCAATAGGGCATGTATGGTATTTCTCTAAAAAAAACAACTTGCCATGTCTTGGATGTATTTTGTGACTGGAAACACAAGCAAGGCATTCATTTACTTTGCCCATGTAAAATCCTGGGCTGTAAGGTGCTGGGGGAGGACAGAGATTACTGCTAAGAGTGGTAGGGCTGAGGGGTCTGTGATGCACCTCCTGTTTCAAACTCTGGTCTGTTTCTCTTTTGCGACATTTATTTTCCTCAGAAACTAAGTTGATTCTCTCAAAAATCAGAAAATAGAAAACATTCCTTCCTTCACAGCAAGGAGAAACACTGGAGTCTCTCACTCTTCTCCCATGAGGACTCGCCTAGTTTTACACTCAGGAACAGGAGGGAAACCAGACAGTCTTCCTCTCCCATCTTGCATTTAGGAAGTCTGTGCTCACTGGTGAGGTAGGTGTAAAGAAATTATTGCAATAAATTACTTCAGGCTGAAAGGCACTTCCCCAAAATAGTCAACGTGTGTGTACCGAGCACTTTCTGAGCAGTTGCTGAGTATAGGAGATCAGTTATGCAAGCTGTTTCTTCAGTTTTAATCTGATTTCCTCTCTCTGCTCTTAATAAATCTTATTTCTATTAGATCTTCTGAGTCCTAAGCAGCTTGGGAACTTCACATAGATTTTCCAGGAAAAGAAAGACCTCTGAAATAAGGCATGAAGAAAAAGAAAGGGATTCTGGAGATATTCAGGCAGTAATTCTCAGTTGAAGGAGCACAGGACACAGGGCCTTTTCTTCAGAAAGTAATTTTAAGGGCAAAAGGCTTCTGGAAATAGTTATTGTTGACTCTGGCTGAGAATTTTAGGGATAAAAGTATCTTTTCTTGTTGGAAGCAGCAATACAAGGGTGAGTTAAAAAGGGCTGGCTGATGTGATGTATTGGATTAAGTAGCTCCTTGCTGGATCTGTGTGGCTGGTTGCTGTTGCCATAAAGAAGGTTTTGCCATTTATTAGGAGCAATTTCCCTCACACCGTCTTCAGTAGGGTTCATCCCCAGGCCCCTGGCTGCTTACTCTCCATCACCAACATGTTTGTACCAGATTTCCAAACCAACTTCAAATCTATTGCAGCTGAATTTACTCGGCAAAGCTTTACCTAAGGAAAGACTGGAAGTTTTTCACTTGAAGTGAGCAATTATAGCTCATAGTCCATTGCAAGTGGCAAATAGGAAACGCAGGATTTGCCAAAAAATCACATCCCCCAGGATCAGCACAAGGCCACCTTGGACAACTCAGAAGAGGCAGCAGTTTTTAGCTTCCAATAATTTCCTATTGTATATCTGAACTCTACTTTGGGAAAGAAATCAGTCTGGCATACCACTTCAGAATGGTGACTGAGCACTGATCTACCAGAAGTACTACTTCACTTGTTCTTGGAAATTTTAACTACTCCAAAACACTGGAATCAGGATGGTGGGAAGGTTTGGGGTTTTGATGTTTTGGGTTCTTTTTACTAGTTAACTTCCATGCAGAGGTATTTGCTGAGGGTGAGTATTTAATAACATGGGAGTGGCATGTTTCAAGCTCTTGGTTGGTATCAGTAGGTTTTGCTCCTGGTTGTGAGGTTTCTTTATTGAAGACCAAACTTTGTACAATACACAGAATCACACAATGGTTTGGGTTGGAAGGGACTCATTTAAACTCATTGGGTTTAAAGCTCATCTCGTTTCGCCCCCTGCCATGGGCAGAGACACCTTCCACTAGACCAGACTGCTCCAAGCCCCGTTCAACCTCGCCTATGCTTCAGTGTAAAAGCATCAGTGCATCACAATGCTGAACTGTAGAAAATCCCCCAAAACCCCAAATCCATGGCAGTGCAGGTGACTCAAAGAACTAGTTAACTGATCATCAGGATCACTGGGAGTCTCTTGGCGACAGAAGCTGCAACAAGCCCTGGCTCAAGATCTCAGGAGGGGTGTAACTGAGGTGTTGAGCAGAGATTATTGGCTCAATCTAGATGCCTTAAGCAGTCAATCAACTTTCTATCATTAGAGTTTGGCCTGGCCTTTAATACTTCCTTAGCTCTTTCCATCTGTTATTTCTGTGTTTCTGATACGTCCTAGTGCCCTTCACTTTGAACAACATTTCTTACTTTACATCCTGGGCCCCCAAAATAAAATAGGTTGGGCTTCACCAACTAATTGCTCTAAGCTCTAGCTTCCCCCGCGGTGGATTGCTAAACTAAACACCAGTTTTGAAATTATCTGCAAAAGTTACCACAATAACAGCAGGATGCCATCTTATTTATTTTGCACTTGGCTTTCAGGGTTCCCTATCTGAAAGTACATCAAGGTCTCTGCGGAGCTCTAACATCAATCAACAACATTCTGTGAAGTAAGAAAAATATAACATTGTTACAAGTAGGTCTTTAAATCATTTCCTGACAACAAATAAATCTTACAAGAAGCCTTGTTGGTGTTATGCCTGAGATTTTGACACTGAAGTATAGTAACAGTTTGCCATCTCCACAAATTTGTCTTTTTGTGTATCAAACAATTGCATTCTGCTGCTGAGATCTAATTAAGTCCCACCAATCAGATTTATGATAGTGCTAATAGGAAAAAGGATCATATAAAGCTGTTAATACGTGCTGTATAATTAAGATTAATGGCAGTTGTGTGGTTAGATGCCCCATGCATTACCCTGAGAACAAACCTGAAGGTGCACAGTTTATAACCAAGGGAAGCACCACAGATATTGAGCAACTGCCCATCTTGGCAACTAGCAACAAAATGTTAGAGATGCTTCAGGAGTTGTTCTGACTCACAATGGTGGCCTTGGAGCCCCATGACAAGAAATGAGTCTCCAGCAACCCTCCCCCTGGTCCTGTGACAGAAGTGATGGGCTTTTATGAGCAAGATGGTGGGAGCTGAGTGGGGAGGATGCTGAGAGCTCCCTGGAAGGTCCATGCTCCTCTTCGTTACTCCATAGTTTCTGGTGCTTTCTGGAGTATTTTGTGGGGCCACTTCTGTGGAATCAGTGCAGTGCAGAGTCAAACCCTCAGTAATGAGATCCAAAGCCTGTGGAGCCCTTTTGGGCTTGAATACAACTCTGACACTTGGATATTTGCATCCACTAAAAATCCTAAAATTACTTATTTTCTCTCTAAGAGTAGCTTTGGTGGTTCAACCCAAGTGGGTATGCGACATTTTGTGTGCCCTAAATCCTCATTATTGTTTCACAAGGAGGTATTGCTCCATGCCAATGTCCATGGATAACATTCTCCTTAATTAGAAAAGTAGTGTTACATCCCCTCTCTCCAGGGGTGCAATTTATTGCCCAACTGAAAGGCAATGAAAATCATTCAACCTTAAATATCAGCCCTGACACTGAACACTCAACTACCTCAACCTTTTGCTCTCTGACCCAAACTGCCCTAAAGCCAACCAACCATTCCAGCCCTCTGTGCAACCACTGTGTGTGTTTGCTGCATGTTTGTTTTATTTTTGCAGGTGTAAATTTGAGGGCAGAAAAAAGGGCAAAAAGTAGAGATGCAAACAGGAACTGCAAAGTGATATATGCTTGGTGATGAGAACTCGGAATAAAAATGGATATTAACTGTAAGAAACGTGAAGTGCTAATTTCTCCCCAGCTCCCCAAATAGAAGGAGAGTGGAAATAAATGCTTTGAAGTAGGATATTTCCAGTGAATTAGAGTGAGTGTTTTCATCTTCCAAATAATGATTTAAGATGACTTTTGCATAAATTTAAGCACTATAAAGAAATGAAAGCCTGGGAGGAAGATGGTTCTGAGGACTATTTCCATGAAAAAATATTGAGAATGACTTTCAAAAGCATTTAAGTGACTTATAGCCTACATCTTCTGAACTTAAACTCTTAAGAGAAAATATTTTAAAGATGCCTGGGGGTGCAATTATGCCTTACAGCTGGAGCAGTCCTAACCATTCCCTTCCCTTTTTGTTCAGATTCTGGTCCAAGGCCCTTCCTCTGTGCCCTGCTTTAGCTTTCAACCTATCAGTGCCTGTGCAGGGACAGTTCAAACAGTACAACCAGCAAAATTAGCAATTTCTCCCTTTCAGGTTAGTAAGTTGAATCAGCTTAGCAAAGGATCCAGCCACCCCCAGAACATGTTTGAGGGCAGGATGAGGTGACAGCTGCAACACCTCTTCAATGTGGCCCCCTGAAATGCATATTTTTACCCAAGGAGTATAGAAACTAAACTTTCAGTTTCAAAATTACTTCAGAAACTAAACATAGATTTATTTTTTTAAATTGTTTGTTAGTTTGTTTGTTTAATTTTTTCTCCCCAAGCATTTGGCTCTTTAAAGCTCAGATCCTTTTGGGAATGAGACTCCATAGAATTATATAATTGATTCACTGCTTATTAGCCCTCCCTTGGCAGTTTTACAAGGATTTTGCAATGTCCCAATGCACTCCTGCTCACCCTCTTGCTGTGCCAGACACCACATCCTGGCCACAGCTGTTTCTTGGGGATGAGCCTGGGGATCCAGCAGAGGAAACAGTTCCAGTGCCTGGCAGAGGCCGTGAGGATGCTCCAGGCAAGGCTCTGGGGGCTTCCTCATGGGAAGGTGATCAAGGTCTCCCAACTGGCTCCAGCTCCCACCTGAATGCTGCCTCTTGTTCCTGTACCCCAAAAATGACACCCCACTTCTTCCCTCAGGGTCACTGGTTGAGTTACTGGGTGGGAAATTGCTCTGGCACTTGTTCTGAAGGAACTATCTCACCCTCATCTACTGCCAAGAACGGTCATTCCTTGCCATAATAACTTTTTATAATAAAAAGTCCTTAATTCAGTTTAGCTTTTGAAACTTTTTGTTTCATTTTTTCTTTCTGCATGGAAAAGGTGTGCTGACCACATAGAGTGTATAAAGGTCATTTGCATTTTCATCTCCGTGCTGATGATACATCTCATGTTTTGGCCTTAGACAACTGATCTTGTTTGTACATCCAAATTTTCTTCCTCGTTATCTGGAGTGTTGTGTCCAGTTCTGGGCTCCTCAGTAGAAGAAAGACAAACTACTGGAGAGGGTTCAGTGGAGACCACAAACATGATGAGGGGTCTGGAGCATCCGCATATGAGGAGAGACTGTGGGAGCTGAGTCTGTTTAGTTCGGGGAAGACTGAGGGGGGATCTCATTATTGCATATATATATCTCCAAGGATGCCAAGAGGATGATGCCAGACTCTCCTCCATGGTGCCCAGTGACAGGACAAGGAGCAATGGCCATGAACCAAAACACGTGAAATTCCATCTCAATATGAATAAGAACTTTCCATGGAGGGTGGCCAGTGCACTGGAACAGCTGCCCAGGCAGGGTGTGGAGTCTCCTTCTCTGGAGACATTCCAATCCCACCTGGATGTGTTCCTGTGTCACCTGCTCTGGGTGATCCCTGCCTGGGCAGGGGAGGTTGGGGTTAGGGTGATCTCCAGAGGTCCCTTCCAACCCAAACGATTCTGTGATTGTTATTTCAGCTCATTTATTTTGTACTGGCAGAGAGGTGAAAAGCGTTTTGACTCTTTCCACGCCGCTTCTATATATTGGCCTGGGGAATTTCAAACTTCGGTATAAAAATCCCTCACTAGCTTGGGGCACAGCCACCACTCGCGGGAGAGCAGCGGGGGCAGCGCTCCCGGATATTCTCGACACGACCGCCCCTCTCATCGGGACGGCCCCGGAATGTCCCTCCGCCTTCGCCGTAGCGCCGACCCGGAAAGCGTTTGGCGGTCGCGCCGGGAAAATGGCGGCGCCCAGGCGATGAGGGGAGAGCGGCGCAGCAGCCGCCTGCCATGAGCGCCGCCCGCCACTGCTGCCCGCCCCGGGCGCTCGCAGGTACCGCGGAGCCGTAGGGCGAGAGGGCCGGTGTGCAGGCAGGGCCAGGCAGGCCCGGGGCTGCTCTGTGGAGCGGTTCCCGGCGCCTGCACGGCCATGCGTGTGCAGGGCGTTCCCGTGTGCCACACTGCGTTTTGTGTCCTCCACACGTGTTTGACTTCGGTGCTGTCCTATGGCAGCTGCTTCCTCTCCGCGCTGCTTTCGAAGGATAATCTTGTGTATATAGTCGTGGGGCAATACTGTACCCATCACCAAGGCTGCCTGAGCTTAAGCAGCGTTTGGACAAGGTTTTCAAGGTCAGGGTGGGTTTGTTGGAGTGTCCTGTGAAGGGGCAGGAACTGAATTCGCTGATCCTTGTATGTCTCTTCCAGCTCAGCATATTCTGTGAAAACACCTCTTACTGGAGCTCAGGAATTTGGAAGAAACACCCAGAATTATTGGGACATGTCTGCAGTTCAGTTTTGTGCCCCTAGGGATAAAAAAGAAAAGGGGTTGAATGTCTCCAGGGAAGGGAACGTAGCTGGGGAAGCGTCTGGAGCACCAGAAGCAGCTGAGGGAGCTGGGGTCGGGTGGGCTCAGCCTGAAGAAAAAGAGGCTCAGGGGAACTTCCATTCTCCACAATTCCCTAAAACGAGGGTGCAGCCGGGTGGGGGTCAGGCTCTGCTCCCAGGCAACAAGGGACAGGATAAGATGAAGCGGCCACAAGTTGTGGCAGAAATATTAGGCAAAGTTTCTTCACTGAAGTGGTGGTCAGGCACTGGCACAAGCTGCCCAGGGCAGTGATGGAGTCAATCATCCTTGTAAGGGTTCAAAAAAAAAGTGGCTGTAGCACTCAGGGGCATGGTTCAGTGGTGGACCTGGCTGGGTTAATACTCAGACTTGATCTTAAAGGTATTTTCCATCTTTAATGATTCCATGATTCTACAGTGTCAATGTCTTTCACCCGGAGCAGCAGACATTTTCCCTCACCTGACCCTGGTTCCCATTTGTTGGGGTGTCCTGTGTCACAGCTGACAGCAGGCACGGTAGTCTTCATTAGAAGCCAGCTCAGTGGCAGAGAAGAAACTGGAATCCACTCTTATGTTTTGTCTTGTTTTAAGCAGGATTATTTGTTTGGGGTTTGCGGAACGCTGGTGTACCGCAGATACCGTGCCGGTTTGTGCACCTTTACCGTGTGGCCAGCAACAGGCTCATTACCTTTCAGTACTGCAACTTTCTCAAACGAATGGTAAGTCAAGGAGTGTATTTATCCTGTGTTTCTCGTTCATCTCATGTGATAAGTCAAAATGGAGACTAGTTGATGAAACCAATGTTTTTCTTATCAGCCAGACTCTGGCAATTCTAAGTGTCTCAGTTTTTCACTAAATCAGAGTTAAAGCACTTGGATTCCTAAAATGTCTGAGGCTGGAGGAAACCTTTTGTAGCAAGGGTGGTGCCTTGTCCAGCAAAGTCTCCTCTGCTTGACAGGAGGCTTCTGTGCCCTTGAAATAGGGCACTTAATCTCCTGTTGAGAAACATGACATAAAATTATTTTAAAATCATTATTTATAAAAATGCTAGCAAAGTCACATCTCTAGCAGTCATACAAATGGTAGATGGAACTCATTTGTGGAGGTGATGTGTTCTGAGTTAATCAGTTTATTTGAGTCAAAATTCCTGAGCTCATTAAGTTAATGGGTTACAATTACAGTGTGCTGTTAGTTTTAGATATTAGAAGAGCTGTAATTATCATTCAGACTCTTGAGATTGCATCTTTTTCTTCGACTGGTTGTGTCATATGTAAGTGGATGGTAGTAGTTCTTTTAAATTGTGCTGCTCATTTGAACTGTATCGACATCACTCATTCAGAATTGCAGACCACTTTTTCTCATTGTAATTATTTTTGTTGAAATTTCTGTCTTTCTAATTACTGGTTGAAAGTTCTGTCTTTCTATGCTTCTGGTGCTTGAAATATATAGAATATTTTGGGGAAGAAAATATGAAGGAGAATCTAAATGATCTTATTCTGTGTTTATTCTGTGAGCTCTAAAAGAGAGCAAACAACTCTCCTAATTTGTTGTTCAATATATGTTCCTTTGAAATTTGTTGTCTAATTAATTTAAAAAAAGACTAATGTAGGAGATGATTTTATATCATAGGTGGTAGACTGTATTTTTTGACGTATTTTTGATTTTTTCATTTCTTAAATGTGCACAAGTTTAGTACTTATATTTGGAAACTGAAGTTGTATGGGCATTTGTATATTTTTCTGTTTAAAGGTGAATGTTGGTTGCTCAAAGGTTGGACTCAATCTTGGAGGTCATTCCAACCTTTATTATTCTCTGGAATTGATTAGTTGTAAGTCAAATTGTATTACCTGGTGGTTTTGAATATGAACGAAGAGCTTGCTGTTGTACCTATGGGCAAGGAAGTAAACTTATTCAAATGCAATTCTCCAAGCTTACATAAACATTATTGATTCAGCTGTGAGTTGTAAAGCTGCTTTTGTAATATCTATGCCAACTCCAGAAGTCTTTCTGTGTGTGAAATAAATGTCTGAAATTCAGACTAACTCACGGCTCAGTTGTGTCATGGAAGTAATTTTCCTAACAAGAATAAAATAACAATAATATTGTTGGTGTTAGTAAAGTGAAATGGACAAAAATATCTTTATCAATTTGTTTTAACATTTCTCATTGTATTTAGTATGTAACACAGTGCAACAAAGACCTCAGACAACGAGCCAAACCCAAGTCGGATTCAACTGTGTCTCCTTTTCATGAGCTTCAGCAATTGGATCAGGAAAAAAAGGTTGTACACAAAATTAGCCCAGTTTCACCTGTTCATCAGTTGGGGTCTGAGACATCAAGCAGAAATGAGTTGAGAGAAATGAAATCAGCTGCAGAAACTGAAGACTCAGTCATACGAGTGGGAGCCGAATCCAAAGAAGACAGACAATGGAAAGAGATGAAGCTACGGCTGGATGATTTGCCAGGAATTTTGGCACGCTTGTCCAAAATCAAGCTTACAGGTATTACTGGTCATTTTTTCTCATTTCTCTGCATTCTGCTTCATAGCAGAATTCTTTGTGATCTTACTGGTATGGTTTAGGTTTGCATGTGATAATTCCCACTTTACTGATGCTAAATTGAATCAATTTCATCAAATGTGTGCTAAGAAAATTGTTTTGTGGAAGCATTTAATAGTTTTCCCATTAAATTTGTTTAAAAACAATGAGAGGAGCTTGCATCCTGTTGTCAGCTAGTTCCTGGGAAATAAGCAAGTGTTAGTAGACAGACTATGGTGAAACTGGATAAGGAAGTGAATTTGCAAATAATGTGTTCAGTATTTGAAGTTGTCTTGCTTAAGTTTACCAGTGTTCCGTCTTATTTACACGCCTTTCACTGTAGTACTGCTGGTTGTGAAATTAGCACTAGGAGTCCCAACATAAGATAATCCAAATAGTTTCTAATATTAGAAAGGAAAATGTTTGAGTCTGATGAATTGAATTTTATGAAAGAAGATCTGATTTACTTTTCACTCAGTGATGGTATTGTTTCTTCAAACCAGCGATTTGTTAGACAATTGCCTTGCAACCTTAACATTTTGTCTTGTTCAAGTAGTAATACTTAATGACTAGAAGTTTCTCCTTTGCCTCTAGGAACAACAATAAATTAGCCTTTTGCCAGTAGGTAGTGCTATGTATGCTTTTATTTCTAAGGAAGTTCTAATGATCTGACTAAAGCCTCACATCTTGTCTGTGATAAAAAGTCCAAGAACAGAAGCATAATTTCCTAAGTCCTTGCCTGGGTGCTCTCCAGGCAATCTCCTGATAAAAAGACTGTTCTTTGTCATAAAAAATTGTTATAATTAATGTCCTGAATTCAGTTTACTTTCAAAAACTTTTTTGTCTTGCATTATATAAGATTTCATTGTTTGTTTTTCTGTGGAAAAATCTTGCTGACCAAGTAGGGTGTATAATAGTAATTTACATTTTCATCTCAGTGTTGATGATACATCTTGTGTTTTTGATTTGGCACAACTGACCTTGTTTGCACATCCAGATTTTCTTCCTCATTGTTTTTGGAAAGCCTGAGGGCATTTATTTTGTGCTGGTAAAGAGTTTGATGAGATGAAAACATGTATTTTGATATTTACTATGTCACTAACACATTAGACTTGGAAATTTCGAACTCAGGTTATATAAAACTGTCACTAGCACATTCAGCAATTATCAGGATTATTTGCAGCAACTTTGTGGCACATACAGCCTCAGTTATTGCCTCATCTTTCTTTCTACATTATACAGGTTTGTCTTTTTCTCACCCATGCTGTTCAGTTTTAGTAATACTTTGCTTCTCTTGGGCTCACCATGGGTAGCTTGGAAGTGCTGTGTGAAGAATTAGCTCTTCTGACATATTTTCATTGAGGTGATTTTATTGAAGTGTCTGTTATGTGAAATTGAGTGCTGTGCTAGCTGTCGAAGTAGAACAAAATAAAAAATTTTACTAGATGCAGAAATAAAAGCTTACAAAGGTATGATTAAGGGACCAGAGAGAGAGAAAATTGACTATTGTTGAAAGCACTTGAACTGTGTTTTTAATGTTTGCTAATGGGTAAGCTCAGTGCTCGTGCTGCATCTCAGTGTGACTGGTGCTCCTCGAAACGGGATTTTCAACAACTTCAGCAAGATGTGAGAGTGTCATTTTCAAGAGAAAATAATTTCCTGTGGTACTTTTTTATGTGGCCTCAGAGTTGCTGGAAAACTCTTCAACAGTTCCTGGTAGCCTCTTTTAACTAGGCAAACACCATTCTGGATTTAAAATAATGTAAAGAAGGCAAAGGTTAAGGAATTTCATTCCCTTCAGGACTGTTCTTTTCTATGAGAGTGCCTTTTGAGTTGTAAGATTGACTGCTAATTTCTGAACAGCTGTACAATTTTTAATCCAGCTTGCAAGCCTGTTGGGAAAGGGACTATGATTTTAGTTTGTCTCTGTCTCTGCTGTGCCTGGAAGAGTTCCTGATCCAAGGTAAGTGTGGTAAACTTTACCTATTGAGAAGGTATAGAGAGATACAGAAAAAAATGTAACCTCTTTTCTCATTGCCATCTTTATGTGCAGATTTTTTTGGAAGTGGAAAGTGTAAAAGAGGAAGTTGGATGAAGAGGACTTTGTAGGAGGGGAGTTCTATTTATTGGTCATGGGATAGTGTAGGAGATAAGCAGGAATAATAGTGTGTGTAACATGTGGAGCAAGGAAAATTTTTTCGAACTTGTGTAACCATTTAGACAAATTCTGCATTCTGTAAAGACTATGCTGTTGCAGTTCTTTGATTTTATTTTTTTTAAAGAAGAATAAATTCTCTGAGGTTAGTTTTTAAGTTGCAGATGTCATACAACTCAGTTCCTTTTGCCCATGAAGTTCTGATAGAGCTCATATCCTGCGTGGTTTTTTTGGCAGACACTTTATTTATACTTTTTGGAGTATGAAATAACAAAAAAACAAACTCTGCGTGATGCTAAAATGGGACTTCCTTATGCTCTGTTCTTTTCCCTCTGCTGCTGGAAGGAGATTTTTTGTTTGTAGTATGAACTGTACTTCACCTTGGAAAGGAAATGAGTTTTGCTCTTTCCATACCCTCCTGCTTCATGTAAACTGCAGCTTTTGTGACTCTGCCATTAGAAGCTCTGCCTTAAAAACAAGAATATATTTTTGTTTATATTCTTTTGCCATTGAAAACAATTAGGGACTTTTAATTAAATGTCACATAATCTAACTTTTTGGGTTCAGTTTCCCAATTGTTTTATGTTGGCTGCTCTCTGAACAGCTGTACCCTACCATCCAGGCACTTGGAAAGCTAATGCATCTGTCTGATAGGTTTTCAGAATTATAAATGCATTGCTTTCAACTTAATCCTAAAGTTGATGTGTAACTGAAAATAGGAGAGAGACAAGGGGAAGGTATGGGAATAGGAGGAAATTCTGGCAATTTGTAATATGCACACATACACGGAATTTCAGGTTGTCTCCTCTTCTTAAATTTAACTTCAAGTTTAGATTTAAGTAGTGTTTTCTCCAAGGATTACAGATGAAAACTCAGATTAACTATATGTAAAACCACAGGAAAATCAAAGTTCAGTTTCTAGTTTGGGCAAATTGATGAAAGCATGATATGAAAAATGCCGGGTATTCCCTTGGATTACACTTCTAGGGTTTGTGAACATTCCCTTGTTGTTGCTCCTGTAGCATGTTGGTCTTTCTGTGAGGACAAGCAGCTGAATTGGAGCAGGCTGTCCCATCCCTGGAAGTGTTCAAGGCCAGGTTTGATGGGGCTTGGAGCAACATGGGATAGTGGAAGGTGTCCTGCCCATGGCAGGGGCTTGGAAGTAGATGATCTTCAAGGTCCCTTGCAGCTCAAACCATTCAGTGATTCTATGATTCTGTGATGTACAGCACCCTGTGTCTTTAAGAAAAGACTGAACATGGCACTCAGTGCTCTAATCTGATTGACAAGGTGGTGATCAGTCAAAGGGTGGACTTGATGATCTTGGAGGTCTTTTCCAATGTCCTTGAGTTTGCCATTTCATAGCACCTGTCTGAGAAGTGGATCAACATGGGTGGACAAATATGCTAATTTCTGAGCATTTTCAGTTTTGAAGACTAAACTAAATTTTTTTTTTTCATGTGTCTTGTTATAAGAAAATAATTCTGTTGTTTGTACTAGGAAAGAGATGGAATATATCAGATGTATTGCTTCTGTATGGATTTGTGTCTGTGGAATAGTGATCCACTAGCACAAATGTGATGACCTGAAATCAGAAGCCTGAGATGATTGTTAACCTCCTGCTTCATCTCTTGTCTGTTGTATATCGGTGACACAAAGATCATGAAGATCCATTTTTGCATAATGACTCTTGACTCTTACTAAACTGCAACAATGGCTAGATAAGGGGCCTGTGTTGGTGTTTGTAGGCTGAAAGTCTGGTAACAGCTGCTATAGTAAAGAATGCATTTGCCTTAGTGGAGTTCCCATATGTTCCCAGTTGATTCTGAAATAATAGCATTTATTTTTTAAATGGTAACTTCAGTGTAGCCAGAAACTTTGACAAAGATTTATTGCTTTTTATTTTTCTGATTGTTGATAGTCTACATTTATTAACAGTTCTAAATATATTTCATATACTTGTCAAAGTAGTTCTTCTTTTGTGATTATTAAACCAGTAACTATTATCCCATGAAAGAAACTAAAGCTGAATAGTGGTAGCTTTCTGGCATTTGGCTTTTCATGCTACAAGAAAAATGAATGAAATAAAAATAAACTAAAATTAATCTTCATTTTTAGCAAAGTATTTTAAAATTGTTTGATGGTAAGAAGAGGTTATCTGGTCTGTTTGTAATTTTGCATGATTTGATGCAGACTTGTTTCAAATCATTGTCCCAAATTTAAGTTTGCTTCAGGAGCTTGGCCTGTTTTAGTGTGCAGGATTTATATCAAAACTTTGATGTGCCTGAACAGGCCTGGGTTTACAAAGGACATGTTGGTCAGGTGGGTAGAACTAAATACCGCTGCTAAAGTTGGCTTTCCAGAAATTAAAGTGTGAACACTCAGGAAGGAATATTTCTTCAGCTTTTGGGAAACTACTTTATTTTAAGGACTATGTACTGCTATTTATTTGCAGTAAAGCAGTGAAATTGTTTCTTAAAAAAAAAAGTACAAATGCATTTCCTTCCTTATGTACTGATATATCACCAGTACAGGAGTAGAAGGGACTTCTAGAACAGGATTGATTTGCTTTGGCTTTCTGTGCTTTTATTTTGGGTTGGCTACTTTTTAATAGTAGGTAAACAAAATATGGCATAGTGATTCACGTGCTGTAAATACAAAGGATTTATAAAAGCAGAGCACATTGTGATGAAGTGGAAAAGGAATGCAAAGAACACACTAAACTTTTGGACTGTATTTTTATGCCAGAAACATTATAATTCACTCTTTGTCACCAATCCATTAGTATTTTCTTTTTCATCTACATTGACGTGGGAGACAAATGTCCCCTGTTAATTCTTGTTAAAGCTAAAATTGTTTAAAAGACTGAAAATAAGGCTTTGACTGAGATCATAAGTTTAAATCTTGGCTTCTTTTTGAAGAGCATGTGTAATGCCAGGTCCCATGAACAAATCTTAAAAGGATTGGTTCCATCTATTATGCAATAAGGTGAAGTTAATTTGGCCCCTAATGCACTAAACTAACGGGGATTAAAAAACAAACAGAGTCGATGACCTCATTCCCTTGATGTGATCTCAATTAAATATACTTTTCCTCCATGAGGGAAGTTGAAGAGTAAATGATTGCTTCCACAGTTAAAGAAAATAAACTTACCAATCCAAAGGGAGCATTTTCCTATTTACTGCTAATGTGTTGTATTGGAATATCTGGGTAATGAGGGAAGCAGGGGATGCCTGGTGTGCAAACCCTGCCCAAACAAGAAAAAATACCTGCTTTAATGGGATATGGGAGAGGATGTACTGCAGCCTTTTAAAATGAGGTCCTGAAAAGTTATGCTGAAATGACTGGCTAAAATTAATCTGGAGAAATCAATGGGGACTTTAATTAGTGCTCTAACCGTGCAGCGTTAGAATTTCTTTGGGGTCAGGGTAGTGGTAATGTTACCCTGACTGTTTGCCAATCCATTCCACCTTTCTTCTCCAGTAAATGAGTTAGTGTTTTCCCATAATAAATTGGTGTAAAGTGCTCTCTAAGATAAGTTTTAATTAAATTCTTGTCTAGAAGTTAGCACGTGATTAATTATGCAAAAAAAATGAATGTAATCACTCTTGGAAATGCATATGCCACTGTTCACTGTCATTTTCAGTGCATTTTTTAAACTCTCTCAGCTGTACTGATGCATTTCATATTTTCTTGTGCATTCCTAAAGAGGATTCAAGAGTTTGGAAACTAACACAGTGTTGTATTTATATAATAAATAAGATCTAATCTTTCAGAATGATCAGTACCTTCATGTTCATTTGTCTGGGGAGGCAGCAGAATCTGTGGTTCTTTCAGAGCTGCTCAGAAGGGTAAAGTTCTGTCTAGATTCACTGTATTGTAGAAGTAGCCTTTGAATCTGTAAAAAGGCTAAATAATTAGTACTTATTGTAATATGCATGGTATTACAGTAATATTCAGCAATCAGTAATGGATTTTAATACCTAGAGAAAAGTTGTGATGAGTAGCAAGTTTTCTCCATTGTGTTTTCAAGATTAAATCCTAAGGTTCTTATGCAGACACAGCTCTTGAAATGAGCACTTTGCATGTGCATGCTTACTGGCAGGTCTCTGCCATGACATTTAGTTTTTCATCTCAAGCACTGCTGCTTAGTGTATAATCCAGGTATTGTCAGTCAGCAAAGATTATTTATTTGTCATTTAACTTTAGATGAAAAGGAGGCTTTGTAGGAATCAGGAAGATAAGGACATTTTGATGCTTTGATTTAAGGTAACTGAGGTCTGAAACATGTAACTACATCAAGATATAATTTAAGTAACTTCTGTTTAATAACTAATAATTTCAGATTGTAAGGTTCAAGGTCATAAGCAAGATGTTCCATGAGTGTGCTGACTTTTATAGTATAAGAAATTTGTCATGCCGTACTATTTCTTGCCAAAAGTGAGGCTTTTGAGACCTATTATTTGGCTAATTACAATATTAGAAATGAAACTTGGGTAATTTTTAAGGATATGATTTGCAATACTGTACTAAAGTTACAATTTTGCATGACAAAACTGAAATAGTTTTTTATGAACCCACTCAAATTTTGAGGCCATTAACTGTCGTTGGGTCTCTGTGATGATGTGACGGTACTTTCAGCCCAAAGCGGGCATGTCAAATAGGAGTAACGGGAACAGAGATTGTGCAGTGAAATTACTGTAGCTACATGCTCCAAGTCTGTCTTTGACTCTGCACTGCTTAAATTCCTGCTATAATTTGATATAGAGTATATATCTCATTGTGGGATTTTTTCTTACTGTTTTCCTTCTGTGTTAGACTTTGCAGTGATGTGTGAGTTACTGGAACAAATATCTGTCCTGTGCATGTTGTGTGGGGCAGTTTGGTCCAGTAGCAAAACCCTAAAATAGGGAATACAGAGACACAAGTTGTATCCTCACATCATCTGCTAATGTGCTACTGCTTTTGGGTTTCTTATTTCATCTCTGGCAGTTCTCCTTCTCATTTTTGATTTCTTTATGTAGAGTGTTTGTATTAATTCTACTCAATTCCTGGAGCCACTGTGAACCATAAAAATAGCAAAAAGTTAATCTGCACAAGAGTGCTTTCAGGGTTTGAAAGCCGTAACTCTAGTGTTATGTACAAAGATACTTTCTTGTTGGTGCTTTGAACTGTGTTCTCACATGTGTTGCAGCTCTGGTTGTCAGCACCACATCCGCTGGCTTTGCCATGGCCCCGGTCCCTTTTGACCTCACCTGTTTCCTGCTCGCCTCCCTTGGAACTGGCCTGGCATCCTGTGCTGCCAACTCCATCAATCAGGTCAGTCTGTCTCTTCATCTATGCAGCAAACTGGTGTCATCCTGACTTCTGAAATGCTGGCAGGAGTGTGACTGGATGGCCGGGAGTCCCGTGCCTTCAGTTGCTGCCTGAGCTCTGAGCTGGTAAAACTGACCCGGCAAAAGTAAGGTCTGCCTGAGAGTTCAAGTGGAGTTGCTAGGCACAGTGTGTTTATATAGAATGGAGTTGATGAGGCTTTAAGCCTCCCAATAATAATGTTTATCTTGGTAATATCCGAGCCTGGGTCCCTGAAAATGACAGGAAGAACTGGGTAATTGGAGTGTAAGAGTAACCAGTGGTGCTCCAGCCTTATGGGCTGGATTCTTCAGTTGTGTTATTGTATGACCTTGTTGGATCTGTCTTAAGAGTGGCTCAGATCCACTTAAAATGTCTGTATTGGGACTTCAGTGGGATTTTGTCTAGGCTGGGATCATGGTATCTGCTGCACATCTGCAGAACATACTGAGAACCTCCATTGTACGGAGGTTGTTCCATGCCAGAGATGTTCCAGGTGCCTGAACTTGAGCTTCCCTGCATGTGTCAACATGCCTGTGGAGCTCGATGCTGATCTTGGCTTTCATGCACTCACTGTACTCTGAAGTACAGTGGCTCTTGGGCTCTCCCGACCTCCCAAGGGAAAGCCTAACTAGTGAACAGGTAATAACACTTGTGGGTGCCGAATGGAGTTTCAAAGTGTAGTAGCCATGGTCACTTTCAGTTGTAAATGTGACCTGGAATAAGAAGGAGCAGCAGCAGTGCTCATTGACATTTGACAGCACTTCAGGGTTTCAGCAATCACTTGTGAGTCCCAGGACTCCAGTAGTGGAGGTTTCCTGTGATCCACACCCTGGAGTCAACTTGTTTGTGTTAGGCTCTTTGATGTTTACACCTTGTAACACCACAGTTGTAGCATGTGATATGTTTTTCAGGATTTCACCCATCAGCATGCATTTTGCTCAGCCTGAAGTAAGTTGTATTTACTGTGTTTACGGGTTTTAGTGTTTATTTCACTGAGCTTAAAACTGGGGCAGGCAGCTGACTGTTTTCTCTGCAGAATGGGAGGGATGATGCATGATTTTTAATTACTTGGAAATGTTTAGGTAGCCTGCCTAAGTTGGAAACACAGAGATAGCCTTGAAAAATATTTTTAAGTAAGACACGCTGTTTTCTGAAGAATACCTTTAGTTATCATGTATGTATTTTTCACACAAAGGCTGTGTAGAAACACTGTCATAACCAAGGGGAAGTTTTGCTGGGTTTTGATAAAATTTTAGATGTACCCTTTTTTCCTCCCTTTTCTCCTTTACTACCTTTTTAATATCAAAAATTGAATTTATGGGTTATCCTTTGAAATATTTACTGTCATATGTACCTACATTCACTTTTGATGTGGATACTACTGCCTAAGAGAATTAATGATTGCTTATTTAGAGACTCCTGTGCACCTTGTCTTGAGATTTTGCTAGATCTTCTGAAGAGGCGACATTCACACACAAATAACTGGTTTTCTTTGTCTTCCACTTCCGTATATTGCTCATTGTATTTTGTCCCAAAATTAGGCACTTTTTAAACTCTTGGAAGCCATTTTTTAAGCTCTTGAATTACTCACTACAGGAATTCTGTGCTGTAGTTTGGAGTTGGACACTTGTGATAGGAAAGGGGAGTTAGGAGGAGTGCAGGAACTTTGTGCTGGGGCTCGTAATTCACTCTTTACTCACTGTAAGTTACTCCAGCCTCACGATGTGTCAAACTGCCTTTCACAATTTCAGCTGAATGCTTTAAATTTTCACACTTGGTCATGTTGAGCCACTTGCCTGTGTAGAGAGACCTTGAAGGCAGATTACTCCTGTTAAAAAAAATTAAGAAAGCAAAATGAAAGAGCTGTGGTTGGTGATCTCTTGTTTATCAATGGATCCTTTCAGTCGTTGAGTGTCATTTTCCCAGTGTTACTGTGTCTGAATTGGCTGGGAATTTAATTTTCCGTAAATACTTGAAGATTGGGTAATCCATCTTGACCGTTGGAAAGGAGAACGTTTGACTTGGAACTTCCTTTATGGCTACTTTGCTCTGTCCATTGCTCCCCATACGCATCCACTTCTCTGGCAGCTCATGACTCATGTTTCCCCTGTTGCTCCTTGCTATCCCTTAAGGACCTTTTTATATGATAACCATCTTTCCGCTTCCCATATTGCTATAAATCTGTACATCTTTAAGGGCAACTCATATTTCCCACTCCTCGTTTCTCTGATAAGTCTATGTGCACAATTTACAGTCCCCCCCATATGTCATGGGAAGGTGAAGTGTGAATTGTGTAAGATTCTTCCGTGTGATTTAGGGCAGGATGTGAGGAGCCTGGTCCTGTGAAAATGTAATGAAGATTCTGTAAAATTCATGGAAGTATTGATAGAAACTTGTTACTGGTCAGGTTCTGAGATTTGAGGGGTTTTTCCCGTTTTTTTTTTCCTTCTCTCGACTACTTGATTTTAGTGATGTGGTAGGGGCTGAGATGGTTTTACCTCCAGTGAATTAAGCTGAATTAACTATTTAAATTGACTTAAGTCCTGGCATGGGAGCCACGCCTGTGCTAAGTTGTACACAGACACCAAAACATTGTATTTTATTTTTTTACAAAGTTGGTCTGAAACAATTTTCGAATTATCACTTTCTCCTTGTTTTCAGATGGTTGTGTATCATACTTTAAACTTATTTTTTCCTGTCTGCAAGAGCCAGAAAGTTGAAAAATGTGCTTAAGTGGAGATTCTTGCCCCACTTTTCACTGTTTCTAACAAGAAAGCAATTAAAAAACCTGGTGCAAATCGATAACTTTGTATTTTTTCATTGTTTATAGAAGTGCAGTCTGGGTATTTATCCAGGCGTGTGTTTAGAAAGATGTTTCACAATCCACAGATTTTAGCAGTGCTTTCCAAGGCAAATAGAAAGAACGCATTTTGATGGTGATTCTTTGAAATTGGACAATGATTTTTAAGGAGCTTGTGACTTACTATTTTGTGACTTGAGAGTGAAGAAGTCTTATTGGAAAACACAGACAAAAATTACAAAAGGGAGATGTGGTGCTTGCAAGGTCATTCTAGAAACATTTGTTTAGAAAATGTCAAGAAAAGTATCTTGGAATAATTTATGTCAGACAGAAGGTTTAGAGAAACAGACTTGGGCTGGAGGAAAATGTTACGAATTCTGGGATCTGGATAAATATCAGAGGGTCCTTGGTTTCTCTAGTGGACTGTGAGGGAGGAAACTCCTATGGGAAGGTGCCAGAGAGCACATAATGTTTTATTTCTCTTGTCTTCCACCAAAAAGTGGTGTTGCTCCCTCTGCCTCACTCCCTCCTATCACAATACTTCAGAGTTGTACCTCACACCTAATCCAGCATTGCAGTGGCTCCCAGAGACAGTGCTCCCTGGTTCTCTTCCACATCATCCAACACCACGTTATGTCCTCTGGCCCTTCAGAATTGTACTACAACATGTCACCACTTCTCAGTCCCGCCTGCTAAAACGGCTTTTGTCTTTTTTTTCCCCCCTCTTTCTAACAGCATTCTTTATTTTTTCCATCATTGAAGTAACTTAAAATTATTTCAGACAGGTGTTCTTTACTGGTACTCTGTCTTTTGAAAATAACCATTATTTTACAGTGGGTTTTAATTTAAAAAAAAAAATCACTTAATGCATTTACCAAGGACTGGACTGAGACACATTGTGTCTTTAACATTACTAAACTAGCCAAAAATCTAGAAACTCTAATAAGAAGGGATCAGTCTTATTAGTTGTAGTTATGGTAAGGAAATGGAAATATATTCTGGGGTTTTGTCTTGTAAAAACTGCATGTTAATCCTGAATCAAACAAATAAATGCCTTAGTGTTGTTCCTTACCAACTACAAATCAATTAAGTAAACACATGGTTTTTCAATTAGGGAAGACTAATTTTGTGACTTCTTTTTTCCTGTATGCCATGGCTCTCATAGAAATGGAGTGGGAGAAAATTATAGTAAGTTAGTTAATAATCTTTTGCTTTTTCACAGCTCTGGTTTTTGATGATTTTTGAAAGCTCACTCAAGCTTCAAGGAGTGGAGGCTTACATTTATATTAGACAGAAAGCATGTCATTTCTGAGACTTCTGAGATAGTCACCTCTGATTTATGGAGAAGGAGATAAAACATGAAGAGATGTTTACACCACAATACACAGCATTAAAATGTTAGAGGAATCACATGCACATTTTACATGTCAAGTACATTCTTCTGTAACTGCAGCATGGCTAAAAAGTGGGAGAGAACCATAAAGATGAAAGCAGGATGTTTAAAGTGGTTTGAATTTAGTAACTGAGATAAAATGATGGGCTTGGCTTTGACTGATGGTACCTTGACAAGGAAGTACACTGGGCGGAATGTCTCGGCTGAAGTTAGAGAGCAGAAAATGAGGAGATCTGTAAATATGTTAAGCAGGATGAGAGAATAAATTAAATTAACATTCCTGTCCCTTCAGGGTACGATCTGATGGCTGTGTTTTGCTCTTAGTCTCATCTTCTCCTGACAGTGGTGATTCCTTAGAAGTGTAGCTGTAAGGAGTAGGAGGGGTGGGTTATTGTTAAAATAATGGACTGACATTTGGGATTCGAGTTCAGCCCAGGGAACCTGTACATGATCTTTGGTGTAAGATAACCTATGAAGGTCATTTAGATGCTGCATGAAGCTGAATAAAGTGAAAATAGTGCAGCCTTTCCTCCAGTTGTCAGTCCACTTACTGGATTATCGTCATTGAAAAAAAAAAAAAGTCTGGTCTTCTTTTATCTGGTCTAAATATATTGTCTTTTGAATTTTGAAACCATCACATCTTGTCCTGTCACAAGAGGTTGTGCTCAAAAAGTCTGTCCTCCTCTTACAAGTCCACTTTAAGTATTGAAAGGCTTCAGTGAGCTTTCTCTTCTCCAGGTGAACGCCTCCACCTTTCCTAGCCTGTCTCCAGAGCAGAGGTGCTCCAGCCCTCAGAGCATCTCCATGGCCTCCTCTGGACTCATGCCAGCAGCAGCTCCACATCCTTCCTGTGCTGGGACCCCAGAGCTGGAGACAGCTTGGCAGGTGGTGTCTTACCTGAGCAGAGCAGAAGGGCAGAATCCACCCCCCTTGACCTGCTGCCTGGAAAAAAAAAAAAAAAAAAAGAAAAAAAAAAGTTTAGGAACTCTGTAACAGGAAAAAAACCCACCAACCCAATTGTTAAAGTAATACATAGGAAGTGATGTCTAGTGATAGATGCCTGGGTTATTGATGAAGTGGAAAATAAAAATAGCGTGATTCCGGTAGTCCCTCTGTCCCTTTCTCTTTAATCCCAGTAAAGAAATTCAACACAAAAGAGAAGAGCAATAGTTCTGTTCCCCAAAACTAGCTGTGTTTTTGGTGTTATCTCCATACCAAACTTCTCCTGCCAAAGATGTATTTTGTTGAATGTCCATGAAGTGGGAACTTTTTATTCTGATGTTAATATTATTAATATGCTCTGCTCCAAGTTGGAGGAGCTGACTTCTGTCAGATCATGCAAACCACCTCCACTCAGTACAGGAGGTTTTTGCTAAGTAAACTCCTCAAAGTTCTTTCTTGCCCACTTTTGAAATCTCTGAAAATTTATCCTTTTGCTCCTTCCCCTCACAGAAAACTGCACTGTCATATTGGAATGAGAGAACTAATTTTGAATGCAAACAAGATTTGCCCTGTACAATGTATGTAAAAATGATATAGTTGAATGATTGAAGTGATTTAGAAATAGTCTAAAATGACTTACCAAGGTTTTGGCTTTCCATATTAGAATATTTCATGCCCAGCTTATAGCACCTTTCCCCTTCTGCCTCTGGAATGATCCCATTAGCAGGCGCTTACCATTTTCCTGGGAATGGCGAATGTCAGTCAGCTCAGTCAGGGCACACTCCCACATTCCCAGTTGCTCATCTGGGATTCACACCTGATGCATCTCTGTCTCTCTCTGAAGTCCCTTTGTTTTGACTGAACTGATTGCCTGCAGCAGCCACCTGGTCTTTCATCTCTCCCCCTTCTCCATTCCCACCAGTGATCAAACAACTAGCAGGATGGGTTATTAAAACCTGGTGTTGAACTGCACACTTCAGGACTGTCAGTGGCAGAGGCAGCCTGGGATGTAATTTACAGTGGATAATAAATATAAGAGAAGTGCAACACTGGAAGTCTATCTTGTGCTCTAAACTGTGTTGATATATGCTGCTTTGATATTTTAGCTGCTGGCAGCCTTCATTAGTGGACATTGAAGATCATACCTTACAGCTCCAACAGATGATTCATAATTGCAACAGTTGGATCAAGTTAGGATGGTGGAATTGTTGATAGGACTAGCTCAGCTTGTAAGAGTATATTTCATGAGCAGTGAGAATGATGAGCACTAATGAGAGCCACCCTCTGAAGGACTGATAAATTTTAAATGCAAAGATTATCTTTGCAAAGCATGAATCATTTGACCCACAACTGAAGCTTGATAAAGGGTCTTAGAAAAATACTACAAATTAATGCATATTATTGTTGAAGGAAATTCTCTTTGCCTGCATGCATGTTGTGTGAGTATGGTAGGCAAAGAGTCTTAAAGTGGATGGATTCAATAACCCTTAGGGACTTAGACCTCAGTCACGACTGTGATGTTCAGCAAAGACAAAGAAGATGAGTATAATGACACCTTTGTTACTACTTTCCCACCCTCTGTGGCTCTCACTATTGGCATAAAGTTTCAGATTCTAGGGCAGTTAAAGTCAATATGTTTTGATGTGATTCTTACTCTTGTGTTGCATCTCATATATATTCAAATCCAACAATGACATAAACAGTGGATAACAAAATGAATTTAAAGTTGTGCCCCCTTTTTATGGATCATCCTGCTTCCTGATTTGAAAAAGGTAGTTTTCTGTGGATGCACAAAGTAAGTGTGTGCCATTGTTAACAGGGCAGACTCGCTTTCTCTCCCTGGTTGCATTGTTGAAGAGCAGCTAATTTCCTAAATGAGCACCAGCAAGGTGGTAGGGTGGTAAAGTGGAATTTTTGGAGATGTCAGTGTGGAGACTGCAGTCTCCTTTGTCCTGCCAGGACAGAGCAAGGGAAATGGCCTCGTGGTCCTCTGTTTTCTTTCCATCTGAAACTGTCCTTTCATCTGCACAGGCATTGGTGATAGACATGGGCTGGGAGTGATCAGATTCCTGTTATTCTGAAATACCACTGTGATGGACAGGAACTTTTGGTGGCGACTTCAGAAGCCCCTTAACTTCTGTGCATTACAGAGTTCCTTGAGATGATGCATTTGGATGCAACAGTAAGTTTTGTCTCATTAGCACCACGCTTACAGGTTCTGTGGAAATACTGGGTACAAGCAAGGTAGGGGGTAAGAAAGAAATAATTTACCAAGTGATGAATTGTCAAGAATACTTCAGTGATGTGGAATTTCCTTTAGATCCAACGCCAGATTTCCCCCGGAAACCCTGATCATGGACAGAACAAAGGAATTTCAAAGGGCTGAAATGAGGGAATGTGAAGAGAGGACTAGACAAAAGGGAAAACCTAGTACTTAAGATTTATCTGGCCTTTTGATCCATAGGGGTGTTGCCTTTCTAAGCTTAGAAGAGTGAAAATAACTATTGTTTTTTGCCAGTCATTAAGTACATGCTTTGACATTTTCAAATAGCTCAGAGTTCCTTCAGCAGTGCAACGATTAAATTCTAACCTTATTAGATAAGTAGTGAAATGGCTCTTTTTGTAATTTAAATGGTGCCATATTCAACCTGTTTATTGCCTTGAATTAGACTCCTGACAGTTTCAGAAACAGCAGTACAGGAACTAGTGTACTGTGCTGTATGAAAAATAGCAACAATGTGGCAAAGTACAACTCATAAAGCGATACCATTTCTTTGGGGAGTAGCTCATTGAAACACAAATCCAGAGCATTCTTTCAGTCCTTTTCCTTTGGAATTATTTTAGGGTTCTCTTCAAATTTCCGTTGTTAAAAAATACTACATAAATACCATGAGTTCACATTCTACTTCATCATCTTAGCATTGGAAAGGATTTATATGCAGTAAAACGGAGTGAAAGTCCTCTTGCTTTAATCTTCTGTGACTGTTGTCTCTGTTAAGATAAAGTTTCATTCTGCTTTGATTTTTGACTTTGTTCCACACTCTGGTTGTCAACTGCCTGTGAAGAGTTGAACTGTGTAGGAGAGAGATCATCGTGCTTTGGTGCAGGCCTCGGCTGGAGCAAGCACTCAAATTCTCTTGTTTGTATGAGCTGCAAAGAAAAGCCCTTCTAGGGTTGTCAGGGTGGCAGGTCATAGAGAGCCTGATCAGGTGCTCTCTGACAGAGGGGATACACCAGTGGGTGGGTTTGCTTCCAGTTTGGAAAACTCCCTGTCGTATGCAATACCAGTTGTCTGCTCCTGTGCCCGTGCTCATTTAAACATTTTTCAAGGCACTGTAATAGGTCTTTGAAGTAGAGTATGTTACAGCAGGTACAGGTAATAGAGGAGCCTTCCCTTCATGTCTGTGGTGGTAGCACTGAATTTTCTTATTTATTATATAAATTGCATATATATGAATATATAGTTTTACAGCATAAGAAGGTAATGATGTGTGTCCTGAAGAGTTTGCCATCTGGGAAGTTATAGTGTGAAAGTATGTGGGTTTGCCTCTAGAAACCGAAACACTTTGGCGAGTCCCACACTTCAGTCTTTCAGGGGAGCACAGAGAGAAGATTGAAAATCGAGGTGATTAGTCTGTAAAAATCAAAGAAGGTAGCTGTTGTTAGAGATACGATCTTGAATGGAAACAAGCTACTTTAAGCATGTAAAAACTCAAGGACCATCCATCTTTCTGGACATGGCTTAACTGAACTTTGAAAGTGCTGCAGGAATTTTTAAGATCTGTCAAAGCTTGTGAGTGTTGGTACAGTTATTGAGTAGTGCAGCTGAGAGTTGATTGAAGATCAACACACGTCACATCCTACAAGAAGCAAGAAGCTCACTGAGAGTTGATTTATGCAGATCAATATTCCTGCTCATAGAATGTTTTTCAATTTTTCCCTGTATTGCTGTTCACATGTTGGGTTGGATGTTGCTCTAGGCACTAGCAAGGTATGTTGAATCTTCGATTCATGCTTAGGCTGTGCAACAGCTTTCCAATATGTGATCTACCTAATTTATGGTAAGAAGAGCATACATGGCATGTACAGCATTCATGTTGCCAGCTCTTGGGGCATTTGTCAGTTGTCCTAAAAAGATATCTTGACCCATAGTTGCTAATGGCTGGATTTTTTGTTTTAAAATTCATTATTCATGACACATTCCTTGGGAAGGTGTAGACTATATATATATACATACATACATATAGCTCCACAGTTTCTTGGGTGCTGGTGGGAAATGGCCATTCAAATTGCATAAAAAAATTCAGCACTATCCCCAGTGGAATTGTAACACTGGTATGAATAGAAAGCTGAAGTAAATTTTTTTTTTAGAAAAATTTTATTTGTAGTGTTGAATAACCATTTGCCACTAAGTGACTTTTTAAGAGGATTTTAAGCATAAGCTGTTTAATGGACAAGTAAACCACAGCTCTGGGCAGTAATCCATTTCTTTGGGCTTTTATGAGATCTGTGTGGAAACCAAAGGAGGAGGTTAGTTTTCAATACCAAAATCATTAGGTACATCATCCAGATTAAAAAGCACAGGGCATGTTGGAAGTATCTTTAAACTAGGACAAGAAATAAAATTGCACACATGGATGGAGACATAAGAGTTATAGCAGTTTAATAATATAAGCTTTGACTTTAAACCAGACATGTCTGCGGATCTCGGAGGTTTGGTATTCTCAGGTCACTAAAGGCTAACTCTGCCTGGATCTGTATAGATTATGTAAATTTTTGAAGTAAACCAGGCTTCTAGAAGATGAAAATCTGTCCCTCTAATTCTTCTTTTAAGACTTCTTATTATAATTGAGATTTATGTTGGTGCTCCCAACAGAGACATGACAATCATTTGTAACTTCAGAGAGTACTATAAAGGTGCTGGCATTTGAGAGCAGCTGGATAGTTTGGCCTCAAACTCATTTTTATGTTCTGAAATTAGATACTTCTAAAAATAAAAACCTCTTATTAGCTGCTTAAAGACTTGGAATGCCTTGTGTTTATTAAAGGGCATTAAAAGTAAAATATTATCTTTGAAGGGCATCCATTATAAAAGTGTTTATCTGAAACGGCCTTAGGCAGCAAGGGAGCAGAATAGGGAATAAAAAATAAAGTTACAGTGAAGGGAGATCTCTGCTGTGTTTCTCTTGCTGCTTGTGCTGGTTACAGCCTGATTCCCAAAGTTTTTTTACCATTATTCTTGGCCTCTTCCTGGCAGCGGGAGTGTGCAGCAGAGCCAGCCCTCCTTCACGCAGGCTCATTCTGCTCAGCTGAGTTTTCCTCAATGAGGAAACTTCCTGTTGGTGTGAGGGTAAGTAGCAGAATCATGTCTGCAAGGGACTACTGGAGGATATCACCTGGCAGAGTTCCAGCTGTAGTGGGGAGATGTTGAACTGTGATCTGTGTGTTGAGTGCACATTCTTCATCCCCTGATTAAAGTCTTCAGGGCAAGGACCAATCCTGGTGGAAATCATTCGTGCCTCCCCTGTAAAATGACGGTTGACTTCAACTCCCTACTGATCTGGATGTTTCTAAAGTTTCTTTTGAAGTGGGGCCAGGAGCTGATGCAGAGGCTTATGAGCAGTGCAAGTTTTGTAGGGAGATTTCAAGTATTTTATTAGAATTACTGCTAGAATCAGAGAAAATGGATAACCTATAAAGCACAAACTTTCTTCAAGTCGTCATGCAGATTTGATTCCATAGCTCTGGTCATATCTGGGATTAATTTAGAGTAGAGTTGGATGTTTGCCAGGATTGTGTAAGAATAAATCAGTAGTATTATTACAATGTCATAATTAGTTTCCAAGTAGCATTAAGTAGGTGACCGTGAGGCAGAGTGTCATGAAGGGCTGTAAAAACACAACTGGCTGGGAGAAGATGTTTAGGGGATGGTTATTTAGTCTCTCTTGAAAACACGAATGGAACATTCAGCAAAAGACAAGTTAGAAATGAGCAAAAAGAGTGTGGTTGGGTACTGAGGAAGCTTCCCTGGGAATGGTAATGGCCCCGAGGCTGCCAGAGATCCAGGAGTGTTTGGACAATATCTCAGGCACGGAGTGGGATTGTTTGTGCAGGGCCAGGGCTCCATGGTTCTTATGAGTCTCTTCTGACTCAGGATATTCTGTGACTATGATTCTTCAGACAGTGCAGAGGTTTGGATGTTCAAGTTTTGGGTGATGGTGCTCATGTCTCATTTGATGTCTTTGGAATTTGCTTTATTTTTGGGATAGGATTGGGATATATTTGAGATTTGATTTATTTTTCAGTTTCAGTTTTGTTACTGACCACTTGAATTACATCGAGACATAAAAACTGAACACAAGATCTAGGAAAAAAGTCCCAAACAACTGAAGCCCCAAAACCCCAACAGATTACAGCCCTAACAAGCTGCTACTGAAAATTAAAGGTAGTAGACAGCAAATTGCTTTTTTATCCAGAAGTCCAGCTGCTGGATTCACTTGACTCTCAAAATCTTTGCTTCTGCTGCTGTCGCTGCTGACCTTTTGTTAGGTTTGCTTGGAAAGCTGTAACCTCTCTTTCTAAGTCTGGATTTTGCTGCAAGTGCTTTTTTGTCTCTCCTATTACAGGTTGTGACACTTGCATGGTTTATTTTGTGGTTAAAAAGAGAGGTAGGAAAGGCTAATTTTAAGTATTTGTCCCAAAGAGAGGAATAGAATGAAGAACCAAGTGCTTAACTGCTTTGAAATGAAACATACTTGTCATGAAGAGCTCTTTATGTTGTGCGAGAATGTGAAGAAGTGGTGCTTGGGGATGCTTTTGGAAGATCTGCCCTTTTCAGAGCAGTAGACAATGAGTAGAAATGGTCGGTTATATCTAAAAGTAGTCTTTCTCTCTGTTTCATGTTTAATTCTTTGTTACTGCTGAGAATATAAAATCTTAACTGTGCCTCAAGCAGTAGAAGCTTCCCCCTGACTGCTTTGCCACTCTTTCCAAGAAGATCTGTCCATAGAGGCCAAAATTGCAGAGCATTTCCTTAAGCCACTCTCTCCAAGGATCAGTGTCTGTTCTAGTGCTGCTTTGGTGATTCCATGTGTACAGATTCCATGTATAATTGTGACTGCAACACTTCCAAAGAAACCCTTCAGATAAGTTATCCCATGACCTATTCATTGTATAATTTTGCTGATTTCAGATTTGCAGCTCAAGTGCAGGAGGCTTTTTCTTCTACGTCTCCAGACACTGGAGATATACTGGATACATATGCTTGGATACGTGCCTGTGAGTTCTGTGTGAGCATTCTTTCTGCAGGCAACAATCATTGTGTTTCAGAAAGTGGCATTAATTGTGATAATGTAGCATAGAGCTCCCCTTTGTGAAATTCAAGCATTTTTAACAACACCACCTTCAAAGACAATAAAAATTCCAGTCTACATTTATCTATTCCCATGTGAGGAGTTATTGCAGTGTATATTGTATCATTCCATATGAAATTCTTCTGCTTAATAGTCTCGTTTATACACAGTTGTCTGAGGTCAGTTTTCCATTTTGCAATTGTCAAACAGCTGTCAAATTAAGAGACCAGATCCCAAAGTTCATTTACATTTTATGCCATTCTTTGGGTGCCTGTTTCATGTCTTCATATAACTAATGATTTATCTGCATATCTTAGTCTTCTTTCTGCACTTGTTTTTCACAGATGTTCACATCCTCTCTTTCTTCAAGAGCAGCCTTTAAAATAAAACTTGCGTAACATTTCATTTGGTGTGGCTTAGTTATATAGTGAAAGGAAGATGGTTCTGTATCTTCAGTGCAGGTAATGAAAACAGTTAAATTTTGCCTCATATTAATGATAATTTGAATTTTGAACTGAGTAGCAGAACAATAAAAAGAAGATTTTGAAATGCACTGCTAGAAATTACAAAAGAGAAAATCTCCATTTCATTCATTTATTGTTGATTTTGGCTAATAATTAACCCAGCTATTGATTTCCTCCTTTAACTTTATGTTTCTTGTTCTTCAGTAGGAAACCAAAATAAAAAGGGCTTTGTTCACAAATTATATTTGTAGTAAAATGTATTCATTTTTCAGCATGGGGAATATCAAAGGCTATCACATGAGTGAGAACACAGAGACTAAATTGAATACTATAATGTGGTTCTATTGAATACTATAATGTGGTTCTGTGGTATGATGATTCTTATGTCAGTGAGTTCCAAGCATGAATTTATATGGTGAAGATTTAGGGGTTGTTTTCTTATTTATTTCCACTGGTGTAATGATCAAAGGAATATCTCTATACATGCCATTGATATCTTAGTACAAAGTACTTAAATAGCCCGAGGTAGCCATCTACTTTATAAAAATTCCTGAAAGACAGGTAGGACCCTTGGGAGTTAAACGTATACTTTTGAGCTCGGTGTGTTGTCAGGGGAAGAAGGCAAGAGGGGTTCTGTTACAGGCCTCAGCAGTTCTCTGTAGCGCTGAGATTTAAAGCGCTCTTTTAAAATATTGCCTTAAATTATGGTCACTGGGGGAAGTTTGTCTGGGATGTGCCGGGCTAGAGAATGTTCCTGTGCCATTTCAACATCATTCACCAATGTATTCAAGCAGTGCAACTTGATTAACTCTTCCCAGGTTTGGTGGGAAACATTCTGGTCTACACATATGTGTTTGTAGCTGCTTTACATTCTGGAAAGAGATTGTTTCAAGGCTGTCGATCCTCCTTTATGCCAATTGCCTCAAGACACTGTGCTCTGCTAAGGAAAGGGAAACAATATCTGCGCTATTTGCTGCATTTCATAGGCATTTCGTAGGCAATTATTAGTCTTTTCAGTTGATAGGCTCTGCATTGGGATTGCAATAAAACACAAGTCAATGTGAAATTGGATGCAGAGTAGGAGAAAAGATAAAACCAAGTGAAAATTAATGACAGATGTAAAAGTTACTGTAATAATGTAGTCATCTTCTTACAATTTTTTCCAAACTATATATTTATTTCAGCAGATATTTGACTTTGGAGTCTTTGGAGTAAATAATCTCTTTGATTTCAATTATGATCTCCAATAGTGAAATAGCTTAATTGTGATGGGTTCCGACTTATTTATGAGCAGGTTTTTACATTTGAGGGCAGTCGTGGAGTTGTTCTGAATGGAGGATGCGGAGTGCTCTGGTGGCTGTCCATAAGTCTCTTTTAATGGCTTCAGGTACCACTAGTGTTAACTCCAGAGTCCACAGACCCTCTCTGAAGCTGAGGATCTGTCTTTGTCACAGCTGGGATACGGGGAGTGGTAGGGCTGATTTTTCTAATGTTTCCTAAGAAAAATTTGGGAAGCTCAATTTTTTGGTACTTGTTCAGTGCTGAGCACAAACAGCACTTCTGCAAGTAACTGCAAAAAGCCTTCCCCACTGGTTTTAAATCATAAGCAAGCTTTGTTTTAGTTTCTTAAGAAAGACTGTCCCTGGGATGGTCAAGCCGAAGGCTATCTGATGCAGGGATTCTCTATTCGGCAGGATTCATGAATGACCCTCTCTCTCGGACCCGTTGGGTCTTCTCATTAATCTCTTCCTGGCCCTGTTGCCTATTGGCAGCACTGGAAGGAGAATGCTGGACTTCAGAGTTCCTAGGAGCTGAGACTTTCTTCTTGTCCTTCATGAAGCATACCTGGACAGGTTCCACCCACCCCCTGGGTGCCAGCAGGGATAGTAGGAATTCCTGGGGAGTGAGAGCTTGGGAAAGGCTGGTTGGTGCCTCCAGCTGTTCCCCACTTCTGCACTGTTGAGGTTCCTTCTCCTTTTCATTGTCCCTTGAGCTTACCCTGCAACACTTGTTTGGAGTGGAGATGGAAAGGCATATTTTTCTTCAGAAGATGAAATTCCATAACAAAATTGTATGGTAGTAGATACTTAACCTTAAGATGTGTACAGACATGAGGGGATAAGTCTCCAGAAGACTTTCCAGCAGGTTTTTTGTCAGAGACGATGGTGTCTGTATCTGTGCAGACTTCCCTCCATGGATTTGTCCAATTCCCCTTTTTGGCGCTGGGAGAGGCAATGGCCACTCACCCCCCAGTTGGTTCTCCATGCCTTTTATGATTTTGTGGACATCTCTTGTATTCTTCCTCTCTTTTTCCAGGCTGAGGAAAGCTGCTCCATCTTGTTTCTCTTATATGGAGCTGTTCTGTATCTGCGCTTGTCTTCATCTTTTCTTGGTTTGTGAGCTTCCCTTTGGGAAAGGTGGACCCAAACTGCATCCCCAGAGGATGGAGGCCCAGATACACGACAGCGTAGGAGGGATTTATACAGTGATTGTGTATGTGCAGAGCAGCATCCCTTCCTCAACAGGCGCATCTGTGTGTACGCGCACACTGTTAGAGAGTGCAACTGAGAACAGCAAATTTGATTAATCAAATGCTTAAGATAATTAAAATGTCATAAGATCTCTTGGGACAGCAGTCAGTCGCAGCAATCAATCTCTGGTACGGTGCCTCTAGCTTTTGTTTCTCTTATCTTTTTTAAAATAATTTCTGAATAATGACTGACTCTTCCATAGACCCATCTATTCCTACCTTCTGGTGTCCTTCTCCAGGAATAAAGTTGGAGTTGATTGGTTTCTTCTCCACGGGTAACAGAACATTGACATTTATACTTACACACCACTTTTTGCCTCTCAGTTGGTATCTAAGATGCTACTGGAATTCTTCACTATCAGCTTCCACCCTTAAAGGTCTGGAATTTCTTATGTATCACAGAAACATTTAGGAATATTGTTCAAACCTGGAACCATAGGAACCATATATTTTAAAAACAGGCATGAATTACACATCTAGATAGCCTGTGTTCTCGATGTGATCATGGCAATAAAAGATCTGATTTACATGGGCTGAGCATGTGCAGTTTGTGCTGAGCTTAAGCAGAGCCAGCTGGGAGGTGTGACCCCAAGTCCACTGCAGAAGATACAGATAACTTTGGGCAGCCTTAACCTAATGAGGGTGTTCTTTGCTTTTGCTGCTCAAAAGTGACTGAAATGTTGATTTTGACATGTGGGAACAATGATTTTATTTCTTTTTTTTAAATCATTGTTGTGAAGTCAGATATTCAATTGCTGTGTGGAGGGAGGGAGGTTCAGCAGGTTACAGTGTGGTGACTTCAAGATTAACCCATCATGTAAGGGATCCAAAATGTGCTTCATGTGGCTGGCTCGAAGAATGGCTTCATTGCAGTCTTTTTCTTGGTCCTTAGTGCCTGTTCCAGAATGTTTTTTATTTGGTGGAGGAAATGTGCACATTTTAGCTGCCTTCTGGAGCGTTACTGCTCTCATCCTGTCTTTCTCACCCCGGGGCAGACTTTTCTCACGAGGCTCAAAAAGATGTCTCTCTCCTCCCATGCCCAACTCAGCTGAACAGTTGCATCTGTTTCAGATCGGGTGTGCTCAGAAACTCGTCCCTTTTTTTTCTCCCTGAACTATATAATTTGTTCCAATAAAATGTTCTTGATTTTTTTTTTTTCTGTCTGCTATTCTATAGCAGCCGGGAGGCAAAGAGAATTTGAGAAGTGTGTCCTAACTACCTTGTACTGTTGTGCCTCCAATACACGGTTTACCATGCTTGTGACCACCATATCCTTTTATCTCTTTATTTACCCCAAATGGACCCAAAACTGAAGCCAAATCAGTGTCAGAGTAGTGTGTGAACCAATGGATCAGATGTGTTCTAGGCAGAAAAATAACATATCCATTGGTGAAGAATCAAAAAAGTTTAGACACGTTAGACTGCCTCTAACAGGCATGGTTATGGTTAATTACTGAAATTAAAGGCATTAGAAAGGCAGGAACATTTTTCTGTCAGGATTCATTTGGTTTGGCCCTGAAAATCCATACTAAAAACTGGATGCTGATAAATTATTTTCGCACAGATCATAAAATTAACAGTAAATTTATATAAAAAGGTATAAATTAGAGTATTCAAATGTTAATTTTATGGCATATTAGGTGGAATTATTTTAATGTAAATGGTCTATTTCAAGGAAACTGTGAAATTGATAAATAAATCTACTCTGTTCCAGTGATAAACATGTGAAATGTAATCTTCTTGATTCTTACATCCGCGAGCCCACATCTTTGTGTTTGGGAGTACGATGTAGGTACTACTAATGTGTGTAACAGGTGCACGTAATTTAGCTGTGGAACTAGTCAAAATACCTTTAATCAGTTACTGTTAAGTCAAACCATATGTGTCCAGGCTGTTTTTCTTGTGCTCTCCCATCGATGCTTTTGTGGCTCAGCGTTCCGCAGGATCCAGCAGTGGGATGGAGGAAGGACCTGGTAGCTGAAATTTTAATCTTTGTGCTCCAAAGTAACAGCTGCAGGTACTGGAAGTGCACAGTGATCTGTTTCAGCTTTTCTGCTTTTATGTAGGCATTGGTTTGGGAAACCGCAGGGTTTTGAGTGATGCCCCGAGGAGCACAAAGACCAGTGTGTTCCTGAGACTGGGGAGCTGTTAAAGATGCTTCAGCATCAGTCTGTCCGAGAAACATAGCTGAGACTTGAATGTGCAGAGAACAGGGTGTTCATATGGTCAGTTGCTTTCAACACCAAGTTTCTGAGATATTTTAAAACAGATGCAATGAAAACAAAGCATGGGACCACTCACCAAACAGGCTTTTCCTGCAGTGGAAATGTGTAGCAACCAGAAAAAAGCTTCACTGCTTATCCAAGGCATGGATATGTTTTTATGCATGTAAAAGGCTTCCTCACTCTGGAATATTAGTTTTGCCAAAGATGATTTCAGCTGGGACAGAAACAGATTTGCTGGTGGACTGGAGTAGTGTGAGCATCTGACAGCACTGAGCAGTAAGTGGGTTTAGTTTGTCTTTTTGCAATAGGTAGATTTCTGCTTGAAATTGTTTGCAAGGATTTCATTTTTCAGGCAGTGTATTTGGTGTGTATATTCCCTGTTAGCTGGTACTGCTGGAGGAGAGGTGTTCAATCGGATTGTCTTTCTGGGTGGTCCTTCCAAAGCTGTAATCAACATACGCACGGCAGGTCTTGTCAGCGTGGGGCTCAGTGGCACAGATTTATCATGTAAGATAACAGCAGCCAGAGCATGTGGCCAAGGAGCTGTTCAAGGATCCTGTATACAGTTAATAAAACTAACTTTTGAAGTGGCGTTTTTCTTTCATTTTACTAAAACAATTGGGACCATCAAGTTTTCCCTTTGAAGTTTAATTTCATCGGCTGTGCTAGTGGCCTTTATTTCTGCAGATCACAGGTTCAAAATCTGTGATAAATTTATTCCTGAGACGTTTGTAGAATTTGTTTTCTGGAAAGCTAACCTTAATTAACATTTAAATTCATCTTTAGAGTCTCCTCAGCATTAGTTGCAAGCAAATGCACACAAATAAAACGTTTCTTTGACAGATATTTAAAATAGCTATGGTAATAAGTATAGTATTAAACACAAAAATACTATCAAAATAATTTTAGAGGCCTTTTTTATACTTTTTAAAATCCTTTTACTTACAGTAAGTGCTTTCAAGTCATTAATTTAGTGACCTACTTTTTTTTTCTGCTAATACAGTCTAAAAAGCAAATGTTGGTTACTATTGTTAAACTTTTTTTGGTAAAACTAACTTGGGAGGCTAGAGAAAATATATTAGATGGCACACTTAGGCAGTGTCAGAGGGACACAAAACCATAAAACAATTTTGATTAAAAAATTACAGGAAAATAGCTTTTGTTGCTGGTTATAGTAAAGAAAAAAAAAAGCCAACCCAGCCGAAAACAAGGCAGAGCTGTACTACAGGGAGTGTGTGCAAGAATATTGGCATTTCTTTTATGCTCCTTGTGAAAAGATTTCATCTTTATTCTTTGCCCTCCGAGAAGACTTCAGCTCTAATGTTCTGGGTAGCAGAAGACATCTGCTCTACTTTCAGCTTTTAAAGCACGGTCAGCACTGAAGCTGGATAGACAGCAGCACTAATCATGTTAAGCACAGTCTCCAAAGGCCGGGTGAATGCAGAATTAATGCATTGTTTTAGGGTGTGGGGCTAGGGCTCAGGGCAGGGTGTGCAGCTCCCTGCCAGCGCTGGCCCAGCCTGGAGCTCCCTAAATCTTGTTGGTTACACCTCGAGCAGGAGCCAAGCCGTCAAGGAGCCCCCATTCAAGTGTTTGCCACACCCGTCTCCGGGATAGTAAATGCTAATTTGGTGTCAATTAGGAAAATGGCAGTGAGAGGGCGCTGCAGTTAATCGGAGGTGCTTCTGTTGATTCCTGGGTTTATTCCCCTTCCCTGTATTTTGTGCATTACTCACCACTTTGCTTCTTCAGTTTTAAGCAACTTCAGTGAATTTTGCTATTTCATCTCCATTGTAGATATTTCTCCAAGTTTACTTTAAGCAGTATATCCTTTAGTCACCTAATGCAATAAATGGTTGTACACCCTCTGTTTAACCATTAAATGGTAGTCTAACCCTTGGATCTGAGCATTTATGGTTGTTTTTTGGAATCAAAATTTAATGTTACTGGATTGAGTGTTAAAAAATGTGTGCAGACTGTGCTACATGAATGTGTGGAGACTTTGTTGATAAATTTACTCCAAAGTGGATCCTGGTTTAAACTTTCATCCCCACCTTAACTTTCAAAAGGTGTAAAGTGTATGTTGCAGATACGTGGTTGCAGTCTGGTGTTTTTGATTTTGTTTTTCTTTTAAACATTCCTGTGACATTCATTGTTTCTCCAAGTTAGCCAAGTGTTAACCTCAAAAATGTTAGTTTTATGGGCAGTGTTGCCCTCATAAAACAAAAATGAATGGATAACACTTTAAAGAAAGTCTGCAGAGGAAAAGGAGTTTGAAATAACATTCTGCTCTGGCTTTCTTGACTAATTTAAACTACTGTTATATTTTTGGTTAAAGGTTAATGTTCCTTTAATTGGCCTTTTAATCGGATATCTGTGTTTGGCTGGGGGGGAATTGCACCGAATAACATGCCCTTAGCATTCCCGTTTCTCCCTAGAAATCTCGTGGGATTTTCCAGCCTTTCTGAAGTGTGCTATCAGAACTAATTACCTCCATGCCTGGAACAGCTTTCTGCTAACAACTAGGATAATATTTTAGAAACTAGATAAATTCTAGCATTGACTTTTAAATCCTTTGAATAGCACATGTCTGAGCTTTCAGATGCTATTTGGAACGATTTGGAGAGGGGGAATATAAAAGAAACTACTTTTAATTAGCAAAATAAGATTTTAATAAAAAAAGTAAGCTATGTATTTTATTGTATCATGTGAAAGGTCTGGGAAAATGATTGGGTTTTTTGATATTTGAAGTTTATTTATGTCTTGTGTAGTGCTGTGCTCTATTCTCTTGCACTGAGTAGTGTGTTAGTTCATTGTATTCATATTTGCTTTAGCCAAAGTATTTTTGGACAGAAATCAGTGGTAGATTTATGCTGCATTTAACAGGCATGGGATTGAACCTACAGAGCTAAATATGAATATTTTTATGTGCTGCTAGAAAACAGGAGGGCAGTGAACCTCTAAAGGGGACATCTCATCGTGAAAGCGTATTTAATTCATCCAGCCATTGGCATCACTGCAGACATGGGAATGGCTTTGATTTTATAATCGGAGTAATCAAAAGTGCTAGGAGACAGTCAACTCTTTGAAAAAAAAATTATTATTTTTTTTTTTAGATTTCTGAATTCTAATGTGCTTGGTGTGTAGTCAATTTCTATTTCCTGTTGAGAAGTATGTACTGCATTTTCTATTTGATTGTGTAGGCCTTTCTTACATTAGTAGGGGACAGAGAAAAGTTGGAAAAGAAATGAAACGTGTTAGCAGGGAGTCTCAGTAATTTTGTAATGCCTGAAATAGCTTCTAACTGACTAAATGGTATTTATCTGTTACACAATAGTAATCTCTCTGTAGCATAATTAAAATTAAAATGAATTAAATCATTGCTTGTCCAAGAAGATGGAAGACACGTGCAAACTCAGTGGTAATTGCTAGAAATAGCGCTTTTAGTTATAAAAAAGTACTTTGGGGTGTCTGTTTCTTTATGCCTGGTAAACACCAAGTCCTTCTTGATTTTAAAAACCTGAATGGTTCTGCTTTGTCTCACAGATTTATGATTTGCATTATGCCTATGCTCTGCACTTCTTATCAGAATAATGATATGTTTATTCTAGTAATATGGGGGCATGTAAAATGAACAGGTATCTTCAGTACAGTAAATAATAATAGGGAGAAAGATGCAAATCAAAGACCTAGTCTAAAGCTCTTACAATTTTCCTCCTTAGTAACATGGACTAATGCAGCTGTATGTTTGTGAGTGTTTATGCCCTCACTGAAAAATCTGCTCTGTGCCGTAGAATGATGTGGGGCCATGATTTCATCCTGCATGTTTTTCTTGTCCATGACACCACGTGCCTGACAGCGGCTGGAAGTCCTGCTCTGGGCTAGTTTGTTACCAATCCACTACTGTGTAGTGTCTGATTTTTCACCAGTGCCAGAACAGCCTCCAGGAAGCCACATAAAAAGTTCGGTTCCCCTTCCCAGGAGTGTTCTTAATTTATTCTGAAGTCACATTTCTAGTAGTGGTCTAAAGCTCCGGCACTGTGTGTGGTTGGAATTACAACAGCAAACCACAAAGGCAAAAAGCTCCCAGCCCAGATCCTCCCGTTCCTGAATGTAAAGCTGACTGGCTTCCCTCGTTTTCTGCAGTGGAGAACTTTAAAAGGATTCTGTCAGAATAACTTAGGATCAAAATCTAAGTTATGGAATGTGGTGGAGGAAGAAGTGATTTCCTGAATAGTTTGGAAAACTTGGTTAAATAACCGTTGTAAGTCACTGGGCTGTGTTTTCCACTATTACCTGTGCTGTAAGTGTGCAGAGGTTTGTGGAGGTGCCCGTGCCACCTGTTGCTGTCTGGAGCTGGTGGGGGGGGGGGTGCATTTTATGCTTGCACAAGCTGGATCCGGGCTAGAGCTTGTTTGAAACTGAGAAAACTGCCCTGGTTCCAAAATCCAGAATGAGAAAAGTCAGGGCTTCTAGCAGTGTTTTCCCTATTTTGTGTTAAAATATCCAAACACATTCAACACACACTGCCAGAAGCGCTCTGCTGAATATTTAATGTCTGGGGTTTTCTCAATAGGTTTTAAAACCTAACATGTATTTCAATTATTTTTTTTTTTAAATTAACACTTGCCCCTTCAGAGAAAGCCTGTATCTACTGCTTAAACTTCATCCCATGCTGCTGGAAAGCCTCTGATTGCTGAAAAAGTTAGCATGACTTTATTGTTTCAGCACTTAGAAGTAGAAGTTGTTGCCTTAATCAGGAGAACTTGGCATGTAGGACCCTACACATTGTAGTGGTTTGAAAGCAAAACGAGTGAGACCCTCCAAGTCGGAAATAAAATTTAATAGAAAGAAGGAAAAAAGAATAAAATAACATAAATGCAATAATACAAAAGACCACTGACAGAGTCAGAATGCAACCTGAGCGGGATGACGGAAGCAGTGATCCCATAGAAAGGTCTGGTAGCTCTGATCCTCTGGGAATCTAATGAGTAAGGTCCCCCGTATTGTCCCAAATCCCAGATTATATCCAGGTGAGAATGCTTGGCTCCTCCCCCTGGGCGGAGCATCTCACAATGAGTCACACAGGGGGTCCTTGATGGCCCATTAAAGAGAGATACCTCCCGGAGGGAGTTACCTATGAGTCATGCAGCAGGCCATTAACAGAAGACACCTTAACAGAGGACACCTTAACAGAAGACCCATTAACAGAAGAGGGAGGGGGGAGTCTGGAAGAACACTGCTTGAGCAATTGGTTTCAACAGTTCATGAAGATGGTGATAGAACACTTTGTGCATATCTTATACTACAACCCAGGACACACATTCAGAAAACTCTTAAGAAGATTTTTTTTTAAGTCTTAAATTTTTTTTATTAATAAATTATTTTTAGAACAGCTTTTTTCATCTATATAGTGGCTTGATAAGACAATGGCAAAGCTGTACTTAGCAGATGAACTTGGTTTTTTCTTGCCATGGTACCTGATCACTGCTGTTATTCCCATGGAGCCCACACTGAGGGGAAAGCTGCAGTATCCAGTCCTTGGAATTTGTCCTCTCCCAACCCAGATATCTCTTGCCAAGCTTGCAGCAGGGCAGACAGCAGTGTCATGATGGGTTCAGGATATCTTGCGCTAGCAATGTGAAATGTTGAATCCATTCTTGTGTATTCTTCTTTGGCAGCTCCCATCTCCTTTCTTGGTGACACTGACAACTGTGCAAACCAGCCTTTCTCATATGCACTTTGATACCAGTCACTGATTTAAATCTCCAAGTGAGCATTGGAGGATGAAAATCATGAGCTGGCTAGGTTAGAATACCAAAGCTGTTGCCCTGCAGGGTGATGATGCCTGTGTCCTACACCTCCAGTGTTGTGGCAGGGCCGGGGGCCCAGGCACAAGGGAGCGAGTGCTGGGGAATGCCGGGCTGTGGGCAAGGGGGAGTGTGAGCGAGACACACTGCTGTGGGCAGTTATGCTGCTGTTGGGTGGTGGCAGCTTTTAATTCAAGTTGACAGGGTTCTTGCATGACAGTTGCAAAGTTATATTTAGGCTACACTGGCATATATTGCTTACAGGACTTGATTTTTCTATTTTAATTTATAGAAGTGCTCATCTTCACATATGGTTACATTTTCTCATTTTCCAGTAATATAGAAGTTTTGATTTATATTATACAGCGTATTGTGGATTATGTATTAGTCAGTACTTTTCGTAAGAGCCAGGATTTCTGCACTGACTCTGACTGTTTTGAGTGGTTAATTCGAACAATCTTTGTGTGTGCTTTTGAGGCTGCTGGGAGCGACAGATTACAGCAAACCCTTAAATCATAGGTAGCTCCATACAGAATGAAGTGCACAGCTTCAAATTAACCATGTTAATTATCAGCTTCAGAAGAGAAAGTTGTTTTGTCTGTGCTCTGACTTCTTTTCTAAAGTTCATTTTCTTATGTGAGAGATAGTATTTTAATGCATAAAAGATGCACCAAAGTATTTATCATTCAGGCTTCTGTGGTTTTGCTTCACTGAGTGCTTGCTGAAACAGGACTGAATTGTAGATGAGAGCTGGGTACTCACCCAGATTTACAACAGCCATGGTGTGGGATTAAAAGCAGACCGCCTTGTTTTTATCCTTATATCAGCTCAGTTTATTAAATCCTTATGAGTTTTAATTTACAGATATTTAGGAATTCAGTTATTTAATCACAGAGGAGGAAAGGAAAAATTCTGAAAATGGTTTAAAGGTGATTTTAAGGGAACAGGATTTGTCTGTGTTAATACTTGGGTGTGTGTTGTTGGAGGTCCAGGCGTGTGGGATACAGGACCAGGTTTCCCTTTGGCTTCAGGTGAATACACATTCACCTTCCTGGTGAAGGACCAGAATGCTGGTGACTGTTCATCCTCTTTCTTCCATATCAACTCTTCTAAGGGATTGTCTGGACTGGGAAACTGAGTCCTGTCTCGAAAATATTTTAGATTTTAGGGCTGCGCAGGCAGAGTCAGTCATGACTGACCTGGAAGGACAGTGGTGGCAGGAGTTGAGGTCCTTCAGCGTGTCTTCCCTGGAGCCTGTCTCACCTTCTCATGTGTTGTGCCAACGTGAACTTTACCCACCTATTTTACAAAGGGAGAATATTAAATAACTTGGGGTCCATTGCAGCTTTTCAAAAGAACTTTGAAGTTTCATGCATGTGGTTCAACACTGAAGTCCAGAATGGCCAGTTTTGAAACAAATCCTTTAGAAAATTTTGCCATTTAAAGTAACTTCAACTGTATTTTTGCTTTTTCCCTTAACTCTCTTTCATACCCTGGCTTGATTTCTTTGGGTTGTGGACGGTGAAACCTCTAGCTGTGCTTTGTGTAGTTTCTAGTGAGAAAATGTCTATTTATGGGAAAACCCTGCAGAGAGAATCTGTAGGGATTGGTGAAGTTAATGTTTATTTAGTTTGCATTTTAATAATTGCTTTAAGAATTAATTTACTTCAGATTTTAAAGAACTTCGTAACCTCAGCTCGCATCTTCTTGGCAAGGAGGCAGGTATCTAGATTGTGTTGCTCATCATAAAGTGGGCTTTTTTCACTTGGTGATTTTTTTCCTCGTTTGGGAAGAATTATTTGTTAAGTGTGAAATTGCATTTAAGCTGAGAAATGTTTCTTAGAATTAGCTTTAAAAATGTGTTAATATAAGACAGTTTTTTTAAAAGAATGGCATTATAGCATTTTTAATTAATGTAAACGATGCATCCTGTAACTTAGAATGTTGTATGGAGACTTCAAGTTCTGACATCTGCAAAATATACAGAAATAACATTTTATCAACCTCAGCTCTATTCTGTATAAACGTCTGCCTGGAAAATGGGTTTTGTTCTTCTGCAGCCATAGGCTTTAATTACTCTTCTTGGAAGCTTCTGTTACTGCTCTGGAGTAATAAGGAATTTTTTATCTTCATTCCTGAAGTAATACATTGATGACATTAAATGGAGGTGTATGAGTAATTCAGCTATTCAGCAATATTTTTTAATCTCTGAAATCTCAATTTTTTCAATCAATTCGCTTATCCTTGCTTTCTGTTGGATTGATGTAGCTGTTACTTTGGGTACTGAAAGTGGAGGAGTTATCTTTTCGGTAGACAAGTGATTGATTTTAGGCATTAGACTTTCACTGCGACATTATAAATATTTTCCTTTTCCTACTTCTACTTTGAAGTGACCTAGAGGCTTTCCCAAACAGGTTAGTTGCCTCAAAAAGCTATTAAAAATATCTTTATACTTTGTTTGCCATAATATTTTTAAAGCAGGGTTGCTGGGCAGTTGTCTGTGTGGAGTAACCTTTCCTCTTTACCATATGTGCGTAACTCTCATTTTACTCGTAGGAGAACTACATGTGCATTGAGGAGAAAAATAGATCCCAAATGTCAAAGCTGTCAGGATTTTTTTCTTCCACTACATTGCTTTGCTTTCTTTCTACCTACAGGAACTTTGCAGCTTTTGCACCTTGTTATCTGATGCCTGTCATATGTCGCATTTTCTAATTCCTTATTTTCAGCTGCCGTGGTGCTGTGAAGATTTCAGGAGGATTTCTCAGCCATGTGTGTGTTGCTCTGAAAATCCTGTACCACAACACGGAATTTCAGCTGTAATTAGAGAGAGAAAAGTCAGGAACAGAGCAATTACAATATTATGATTTGGTCTTTCCTATTCAGATATGGCATACCTTTCTGATGCCCACCTGACACCAAATGTGAGCAGCAGAGCTTTGCTCCGTTCTCCCTTTTGTTTAAAAATGTGACACATAAAAATCTAAGTTATAAATAAAAATCATCTCTCCTAGAATGTTTTAAGAGCTATTTTAAACATTCGTATAAATAAAAACCAATCTGGTGTTTATTCAGCATCTTTGCCCTCATAAGAACATTGGGGTCTTTTCAGACAATCATGCATTTGTGGAGGCAAGGAGAGATAAGTTTCAAAAAAATATTTGGCTTAGTGAGGATCCAGATTCAGTAGGAAAAATGAAGCTTGACGGAAGTGGAGAAATATGTTTCTGTGAGTGGAGGTTCAGTAAGAGTATTTTGTGATGTACAAAGTTTTAAATATTTTTTTATCCACACAATAAATGTGGATTACTTTTTTAAAAGAAATGTAAGTTGTGGGAATCAGAGCTTTCCTTCTGTTGTCGGTTTGTTCCATTCTGCTTAAAAATTTTGTTCATATGTCTGACAAAACTTTCATATTTTTTTCTCTTGCTTTCTTTGTTTCCTCTTGCTTTGAGAAAAGTAAAATAGGATTGGTTAAGAAAATGCATAATATTCGTAACTGTTTGCGTTGCTTGGGAAAGTTCAATAACTTTGGCTGTTGAGCTGTTTGCTCTGGTGACCTTGTTAGGCAAAAATGCAGTGGTTACTTTTAAAATTTCTTTACCTGGTTTTGCTGATTTGACTTTGGATTTTTGGGACCTAGGTGATGGACACAAAAGGTTTTTCTTCTTTCTTTCACCCGTAGCTGTGATTGCCTGTGGAGTCATGAAACCACCATATTTTCAGTTAAATCCATTATGGGGCTTGTAAAAGAATCCCTCTTATTTGGAATGGGAGATACTAGGAAAAATAAATAAGTTCTTAGTAGTGTTATTCAGGGCTCGGACTCAATTAGGGATGGGGCATAAGCTGTTTATTAAATGCCCCCTGAGTTTTGAGCTCTGCATTAGTATGACTTAATCCTGGCTTTTGTGTCTGTTTTAACACTAAGCTTTTGCACTGAATGCTTAGCTTCAAAATCGGTTCCAAAATGTGGCTGTAGTTTTACTGGGGAGAGCAGTGAAGGTCGTGCTTTTGATGGCGAGGTTGTCTAGACCTGCCCATGTATGTGCTGCTGTCAGTGCTGGTGTCCATTTCTAGCAATAAACACCTAAACTGACAGCATGAATTTAACTTCTGGATTTCTGCAAGGAATCCATGGCAGCAAAGCTTTGTGTTGTATAAACAAGTATTCCTGGAGAAACTGAGGTTCCTTGGGTAGTAAGCAGGGTAGAGCGCACCATTCTGGATGGTAAGATGGCTGCAGGAAATCAAGCTAACAGAAAAATCAATACAATTTCTGGCCCTTAATCATGCTTTGTAAAGATGAGCGGTGCCCCCCTATGTAATAGGGCTAATTGCTGCAGAGAGAACCTGCATTTATGTTTTGCAAGTAAGCTGTATTGAGAGGGGAGGGAATAAATCTAACAGGAGGTTTTACGGAAATGCAGCAATTTCATACATACAAAATGTTTGGGTTTTTTGTCTATGATGTTGTTGTAGGACTATCTTTTCAATGTTGAGGACATGTCAGCCAAGTCACGGCAGAGGGTAACCCTGCCTGCAGAAAACAGCTCTTCTTGTTCCTCCCTGAGTGCTCACAGCATAGAGCTCCACAAAGGTAATGTCTTTAGACCACTGTTAAATCCCACCAAGTTTTGGTGGTTTTATTTAGAAGTTAAATATGTGTGTTGCTCACACGTGCTCTTATATGTGAGATTTTCTTTAGCTTTTATTACCCATCATTTATTCTGATGTTCTACAAACACTTAAAAAATGCAAATGTATCTTTTCATGTTTGATTCCCAAAAGTTTGCATAAGAAACTAGACAATGAATAAAATAGCTTGAACTACCTTCCCAGTCTGGCTAATATGAGATTATTTCTACTTGTTTTTGCTAATACAAAACTTGAAAATGATAGATTTTGTACCTCAGAGCAAAAAAGCCAATAGTGTAACTTCGGCAGCACCTTTACTCATCTGTCATCTGTTTTTCTACTTCTCCCTTTTCTACAAAGGCATGGCTTAAAAAATTCCAGGAGGAAAGCATGCATGTGAGGGGGCATAGACATGTTTGCTACATCAGTGATATCTGTGAAATTTATAGTCTTGAAAAATCAATGCAATTCAACCCAGAGATATGATCAGATTACAAGCCAAATTATTTTACTGAGGGGAAGATTACCAATGCTGTCTCTTCTAGGCAGTGATTGAAAACTGTGAGCAAAGTTTAATTTTGAGGCTTGGGTTCTTAGAGTTTACAAAGCTCCTGAAATCAAGAGTTTTTGTTGCCTGCAGTTGAATCATCTGTCATGCAGCTTTAGACAAGTTAAATCAGTAGCAAAAATCCTATATTGTAGTGTAATTTAATTAGAATTGGGTCAGAATTATAATTCATTATCAGCTCATTAGTGGATGTGCTTGTATGAAAAATGTCTTTAAAGGTTTTTAAAGTAAACCAAACCCTTTCTGTTGAGTAAGAGCTCTGGGAGTTCCACTAACAGCAGAATTTTTTTCTGTATCTTCTCTGTCAGCAGCTTGCCGCGTTTCTCGAAAATATGTGGATATCTACTGTTCCTGTTAACATCTGCCACTTACTGTTTCACATGTTCTGCTGTGTTATAAATAATTTATTATATCTCTGTATAGTTTTATTTCACTGTAATGATTGTATGCAGGGGATTATACTGTGAAGGTGCTATGTGGTACAGTTGTGGAGGGGATTTGGGTTTCTAGGATGTGTAGTAGCATTGTAAGGCATAAATCCCAATCCAAGTGGAGTCCAGAGTGATCTTTTAATTTACTTTTGAACTGATATTTTAATTGCCTCCTGTTAGCTTTGAATTCTTTTATAAAAGATCATATCTTATTAATAATTCTTTGTTCTGCATCATTTCATTGGCAGTCTGTAACTGTTTCCAGTTGACTACAAGAAAGAATTGCCTAATGTGTAAGCTGCCATAGTTCTCTCATGTTATTTCTTGCAATGACCAGTTTTTTCTTTGGGGTATGCCATGTTTAACATAATTTCTTTTTAGCTTGAAACCAAGGTTTAAAGCCATTGCATTTCCTACAACCAAAAAATTTTATTCATCCTTTTTTCTCACTTCATAAAACTATTTAAGAAACCACAAAGACTTGGCCAAGAGCTTTAAAATTATAAGATTCATTGCAAGATTAGTGAATTTATCGAAGTCTACATGCTGATTTTTAGTACTCCTAAATTAGATCCATCTTCTTGTATTTATAAAGAGAAATTTCCTTCCTCACCAAAGCCTTGGCTGTAAATCACTTTCCGTCTGCCTGGCCAACACCTGATCGCACATGCCATCACCAGGAAGCTTTCAGCACTGTTCTTCATTGTTTGATGATTGATATAATTTTTTTACCTGCTCCCAAGGGTCAGAAGATTTATAAACCTTTGGGGACCTCTGGAGCTATGATATTTCCTTTCACAGTTGCTCCTACTCCAATTGCGAATGGTACTTGCAGGGTAACTAATATTATTTCCTCCTGCTACTCTTTCCTTTTCCTGAAGCCATCAGATTTGTTTGTGTACTCTTATGTGCTCTTGCAAGGCACTCTACAGCTATGGCTTCTTGACTGACCAGATTTCACATGCTTCCAGTTTGAGGGAAATGCCAACAGGGATTGGGTTTAGAGATCGTGCTCCCTCTTCATCCTAAAATCTTTGTTTCCTGTGCCCTCTTCTATTGCAAAGGATGTGCAGGAAATAGCTGTCCAAAGTATCCTTGAAAAATGTCATGGAGTAAAACAAAAATCACTAGCAAATTGTCCTTATATATGAGATGTTTTAGTGTCTTGTATGTGATACTGGAAATTTTATGAGTCTTTCTTCACTGCAGTTGAAAATTGGGAATCTGATGAACACAATAATAATTGTATTTATTATTGTCTTTAATGAAATACCTACAGAGCTTTGCACTAAGCAGTCTTCAGGCCTTGCATCAAATAATAGTGCTTTTCACTTACTACAGTAACTTCAAATAATATACTAAAAGTATTTGTTGCCGCTTCTGGATACAGTCATTAAATATTTTAGCAATCCTCTGAGGATTCCTGTTCCTTAACATCAGGTGATCTTTGCATTTTTCTAAAGTCTTTCAAAACAAGAATGAGAAAAAAGGAAATGGAGAAAATGTGATGAAAAATAATATAAAGTATTATGTTCAACTTGGAGATTATCTCTGGGAGTGAAGCATCACTTTGTGGAAAACTTCATGAAATCAATTAAGTTATGCAGAGTTGAGCATCTTAGGTGAAGCATTTTAGGAAAATAAGTGCCAAAGAAGTCTTTGTTTTGGCTGAACATCTAATTGGATGTCCTTTAAAATATCTATAATCATCATCTCAATGGCTGAACATCAAAATATGTTATCCATAAGCTGAGATTGCTTAGAATGCACAGCAGTGGATTTAAGAGTGTGTGGTACTTCATTTCAGGATATGGGAAATCGTGTGTCTGTAAAAAGGAAAAAAATTCAACTTCATATTTTGTATATCGTAAACATATCATGTTTTCTTGAACGAATGAGCTTTCACAAAAAGGCATTGTGAATTGAATCAGTTTTCCCTTCTGCATCATCAAGAAACATTATTGTTAGAATCCTGAATCTTACATATTTGTCTGGAGCTGTTTTACTCTTCTTTTTAGTTCATTTTTCAAACTTGAGTGGTGGTACACATAAATTTCATTTATTTTTAGTATTTCATCACTCTCAAAATCTGTTCTGTTCTCCTTCCTTCCACACTGTAACACTGATCCAACTTCAACCTTGCTTTTGAGGGTTTTTGAATTTACTTTGGATTTGAAAAACTGGAGTCCTGAATATTGTTTTGGGTAATTTGGTGACATGAAAAGCATAACTTACTAAGCACTTCCCTTCCTTATTTTGTTACACTAGTGTATAGGATTAATTTGCTTTTTCTCTGTGTATTTTTTCCCACTGCTTATAAATTTATAAATTTAAACGTTAGTATGTGGTACAGACTCCTTTTCTTCATAACTTTTATGGATTTAATCACATTTGGGCGTAATTTGGTTTAAAACACCCTGGTTTTCTCACTTGTGAAAACAGAGGATAATCAATTTTTCGCAGTTTCTGCTCCTTGTCCAAACTACCATAGTACACAAGAAGACTTCCTAAAATCCCACTGAACCTTTAACTTGGTGCTTTTGACCGTCTTCATTGCAGCAGAGGATAGGGGCAGAGAAATGGCAGTGTGTAACCACAGCATGAGAATATGAAAACTGGTCCCCAAATTTTTCAGATCATGATTTGCTTTATTTGGAATGGCAGGGAAAGGGCTGCTGCAGTTCAGGTGAGACTGTTGGATTGGGAAGTGCAAATGCCAGTACTCCCCTTGAAAAGCTGAATTCAGTTTTGTTTGTTTGATTTGTTTTTTAAGTTCTTTTCCAATCCATTATGAGAATCTGAAAAGCTTTATATTGTTCTATTGGTGTTGCTCAGATCCTGAACTGTCTGTGAAAACTCACGAATTCTTGAAGTTGTTTTGGATATTGGATTTCAGGCAGTAAGCTGCTGGCTGCTGCTGCTAATTCTGTTGGTTATTTTAGGCAGTGTTCGTATTTTAACTTTTATACATTGTATTAAATAAAAAGTGGTTATGCCTTATTTTGAGGCACTAAAAAGCTCAGCATGTGACCCCAGGATCTGATCTATGCCAGTGACACCAGCACTGGCAGCACCTTCCTTGGGCAGGTCCCATTGCACATGGAACAAACTTCCCTCCCTCTTCCCATCATTCTGGAAGACAGCAACACACAACCAACTCTTTCAAAACACAGAAGCCGTTCTGATACCATGTCATAGAATTTCACAGGGATTTTTTTTTCTTTTCCTTTTCCTTCTTTTTTGAGAAGCAGGCATCAAGTAGTACACAGACCAACTGAAATACTGGGAAAATACTCAGTATCCTATCCATCATGCATGGCAAGTGTCCTTCATGCTGTGGGGCACATCAGTAATTTCAGACCTTTCTGCAGCTCCTCCTGTGGTCCCCGTCTTCCCTGTCTGTCACACATACTGCCAAGGTTGCCCCATCTCTCTATCATTTGATATGGGCTGATAATGACAGGCAGGGGAATAAGGGCAGCCACAGGTGGGCAGTGGGACTCTGAGTACAGCTGCCAAAAGCTGTCAGGATCTTGCCAACTCATCCCCTAAATGAAGATCTTCCATTATGGTCTTTCTCTGTGGCTAGAGACTTTTCCAAATCCACTACATGCTCTTCCAGAAGCCCTGAACAGAAGTTGCTGTTTGTAGGGATGAAAAACGTGGCAGAGACTTTTGCTTTTGTGCCTTCTGCATTCAAAGGCATCTTAGTCCTGTCTCATCCCCACATACCCTGGCATTGTTCAAAGCCACCTTTGTGTGTCCCTTTACATCATGTTACCACAGTTTGCTTTTCTGTTGTTTATTTCATGCTATCTGGAATGATTTCATGCCATTCTGAAAACATTCTGGAAAGCTTCCCCAGTGCTATTGGGCAGCAACACTCTTTCTCTTTTCCCCCATCTGCCCTGATCTCCCCAGACTCCCTTTTCTCAAAGTACAATTTGAAGTAAGCTATAACATTCCCCCATATCCTGTTCTCATTTTGGCTTACCCTGTTTTGTCTGATAGGGCCAAGCCCTCCTCCTACTTTTTAATAACAGGCAGAATGCTGTCAATTACGAACCTTTCCATCTTGCCGAGAGTCACGGGATTAGTTAATAAACCGCTCTGTCAAAAAATAAAAATTAAAAAGAGCAGTTTGTGTTGATGTAACATTAGAAATATATATTATTCCTTACATCATTATCCAAGGCAGTAGTAGCTGGCTCCTAGTGTGCAGTTTCCTGTTAAGCTTATGATGTAGGCACAGGACTTTGGAGTTAAAAAAAAAACAAAACAAGGAAAGGCCCCCAAAATACCTAGCCTACATGGTGGGGTGTGCTGGGAGTGTTAGCGGGGCACCCCATAACAGCCCGGCAGGGTGAACCCAGACCTCACATACCCATAGAAAGAGATATATTGTCCCAAGACATTTATTCATTAAACTGTGTTTATCCTGCCTCCCCTACTCACCCCGCACACTAAGCTACTACACAAGTAGTCCTATTTTTAATAGGAACATTCATAAATGAATTAGCCTCAGGGGGGGCTGGGAAGAGGTTACATCTGTGGTTATAGACGAAACAGCTCCACAAGGCCAGGATGATATTATTTACTGCTTGGTTCTGTATTTCTGCTTACTGCTTTGAAATGCACAAAAGTCACAATGACTTCAGCATTGAGGGTGGCTTGTTTTGCAGCTGGAAATCCTGATTTAAAATAGTGTCAGCACACAATCCTGCATTTTGCTGAAAAATGGGTACTTGGTGGAGCCTTTTTCTTCCCTGGGTGCCCCAAGGAGGTAATGCATGTGCCGATGATAAACCCAACAGGTGCCAGGGTTGGAGGGTACTGGAGCCAGTTGGCTTTGTGCCGGCAGCACACAGTGGCTATATTGTGTCTCTAGGTTTTTGTGTGCTTCCACGTCCTTGTGAGGGATGGTATAAGTCAGTTGAAATACATACTTAAACTCCTGAGGGATTAAGTGTGTTTCCTTTGCTTTACAGTTCAGAATTTTACAGTTTCTTTGTTTGGAGGTTCTCAGATTGCTTAATGATTTTTTTCCTCCCCATTTTGCCCAGATGTGTATAATAGCAGTATTTGAACCTTACTAGGTTTGCCAATTTTATTACTCAACATATGGTATATCCTTTTATTTTTGTCTAGTATATCATTCTGCTGAGAAATCCCTTTGTACTGGCTTTTTCCTTACTATTCTTCATTGGTTCAGTTTGTAACTCATCTGTACTCCGAAATTCAGCTTTTTGCTAGTTCTTCAAGGGGACAAAATGTCAGATGTTTTGCTTCTGTCTGAAAAGTATTGTTTAAGCTATTGCTTACTGGAAGACCCAGGGTCAGTTATTGTTAAAAGAGCCCCTTTTCCCAGCTCCATGGGAAGCTTCTGCCCTCTGACATAGGAGAAGCACCAGGAGAAGGCCTGAGATGATGTGGGTGCTACAGTGCTGCATCAGCTCAAAAGCACAGCTTATGTCCCAAGCCCATGAGTGACTCCTTGGTGGGTCTGCCGTTGGCTGTGCTGGACAGCCAAAATTCCTAGTGAGGAGGATGAGCCCACATGTGTCTGCACAGCCAAGGCTGGTGGTGTTTGAGGTCCACCTTCAGCCCCAGTCTGGATTCTTGCAGAAGTTTGGGAAGTCAGTGTTTATTTCCACTTCTAAAGCATTCCCAAACCCAGACTCTTACCTGCTCTTCTCTTGGCGGTATGGGGAGGTAGAAATGTGGCTCACATGCACAAGTTGGTTTCCCATGATACAAAGCTACATTCATTGCTCCAAGCATTATGTCTGTACTTTTGAGCACGTAATAGTCCATCCAAATCCCTGCATCTGTGGCTCATCCTTACGTGTTTATTCTGTATTTATAGTGACTAGCATTTGCAGAGAATGTGAGCAGGGATTGTTTTCCTGGCAGATTCTTTTGCGGTTTACATCTCTATAACTCAATTAAATGGGATTAGGATAGACTTACATCAGCTGAGTTCTCTTCCCAGAGTCAAAGTATAATTCTTAATAATGATGGTTTTACAAGTGATTTTTCTTTATAAAATTTTATTAGTGTTTTCTTCTGAGTGGTTTCTTAAGTTTTCTTCCTTTGTAGCAAAGTCCATGTGTAAGAGACTTCAGACTAAGAATATTTTGTTTGGGAGTCAGAGACTCAGAATAATTTGTAGTCTACTGAAACTATCCCCAATGTCCTATTTGCGTAACTCTTGTATAAGCTTCCCAATTCAGTTGTAAAGGCACAGATCACTTGAATTCTATCATTTGTTTCCCATGCAATGGGAATAACACATGGCTTCCTCTTGGCAAATTGTTAATGTTTGTATCTGAGTTTGGAAATTATAAATTGCTGTCTGGTGCTAATTGCCAATAATAGTAATAATAGCAACTGCTCACGTAATCTTCCATATAATGAGAAATAAAAGTTATTTCCTTAAATCATTCCTGTTATTCACAGTGGAGTGATTATCTTGTTATATACCTTGAGAAAAAAAATAAAAATCTGCAGCTTCCAAATATGTCAGTCATGTATCAGACAGGAAGACCCAGTTAGAAAAATCCTTTTCATTTTCTTTAAAAAACAGGCAGAACAAGTTGGGTGATCCCTTGTGCATCGCATAGTTCCCTGTGCTCCAGGGGCAGCGCAGCCCCTTCCCCTTAGTTAGAACTTTGTTCACCTTCTCTTTGTTCAGCCTCCACAGGAAGGCTGAGTAACCTGCTCAAGTTTTACACCCAGCTATTTAAAACAAAAAGCTCCCATAAAAGCCTAGCTGGTTGTTTTGTCTTTTGATGAAATTACCAAAAAAGTATGAATGTTGTTTAATAGGTCCATTATTTGCCTGTTTATTCCTCTAGCAAGGACTCATTCCATTTGGAAATCCAGTTTTGGGGACTTTTTCCCTATGAGTGGCCCTAGACTGAATTTGAATGTGATATATTTGCATCATGCAAGGGCAATAGCTATTCCAAACAGCTAAAATCTGTCATGTTTCTTCAGTCCAAAGAGCTGGTGCACCTGCCTAGGCCAAGAGAATTAACTAGAAAAAACTGGGAGCTTGGGGAAGCTTCCCTTTAGCCCCTTTCTTGTGCTGGAGGTTTTGGGGTTTGCAGATCTTCCAGATCATAGAAACTGCTGTGTCTGAGGAACCCTGCTCCCTAACAGAGCTCGGAGCTACCATCTCATCCATCCCCCAGGGTATCCCTGGTGCCTTCTCCACAGGCCCCGTGGCTGCTGCTTGCAGAGACCTGAGTGATTGATGGTGCTGCCTAATTTTAAATTGCAATTGAAGCCTTGTTAGTCTGTGATTGCTAATCAGAATGAAAGTTGTTTTTTTGTTGGCTATTATTACTCATTCCACTTTGTCCATATTAGTTACAGGCATAATGTGATTGCTGCTCTGCTTTGCCGATACATGGCATTCCCAAGGGATCCCCTTCACTAAAATCTAGATTTCTCTTTACAGCTTGACAGGTTGCTGTTGCAGCCATAGAATACTTTTTAATACTTCATAGTTCTCAATGCAAAGAAACTTCATGTTGTTTTTGTAAGTGAGGGTGACATAAATGTTAAAGTGCCTCCTGTTACTTGATATTTAATTATGAAAGCATCCACTGGAAAAATAGTATGAGCCTGGTGTAATCAGCTCTGGGACAGACCTGCTAATCTTTTCATTTGGTCTAGACATCAAGGATGCTTTGTACTAGTCTGGCTGTAGCCTGATAATCTAAGACCTTCTGGACTAAAAGTTTCGGGATTCTTTATGAAGGGAAAAGCTCCTCCATAAAACCCCTTAGGTTTGCGTATTCCTCAGGCTGATAAATGCCTGTTTGATTAGTTAATGGAAAGGTATTTGGATGAACCTGACAATGGCGGCAGCTTGGCTCTGTGTTAGTGCCATGATGTCTGGGAGAGCAGCAGCCCCTGGGTGTCAGGACAAGGGTGCTGTTCCTGCTTCTCATGGCTCTTTGAACTCAGATAATTCTGATTAAACAGAATTTCCATGTTACTTAGAAAATATTTTTGTAATTAGTTGTGTTCCTAAAGAGATTCACAATTCCTGGCAATCGTTTGGAAGTGACAGATGGGTTTCCCTGCTCTTTTCTCCTCTTTCTGTTGTTAAGTAGCATCAATTCTTCTTGTTACCTATTTTAAACAAAGATTCTAAATAAACACCAAAAATAATTGCTAACAGTCTGTTTTCCAAAACCTATCTACATACTTACTTCTTATGTATCACAGTCCAGTTTTAATCTGTACCATTGTTTACGTCAGACCTCTGCATGTTTAATTAATGATTGGGTGGGAGGGCAGCAGCCACAACCCCCTTCACCTGTAAGATGCATTGGGAAAGTCATTCAGGGTCAAAAAAAAAAAGAAATTCTCCCTCAACAGTCGCCAAAACTGAATGACTGAGGAGTATGAGAACTTAAATGAGGTCCTGTGTTTTTTATGAGTATTTTAGTTCTTTGCATGGAAAAATTTAGATTTTATCTAGCCTGAAAGAATTCCAGTGCTGTCTAAAGAAAAAACTCGCTGTCTGAATAAAACCACTGTCTGGTCTGGCACCGTGCTGGGAAGTGCTGGTGAAGCTCCTCCTTTGGGAAGTGGTGATGGTGTGAGTGCTGGGATGGGTGAAGCACAGAGTGTCTGAACTTGCCTTTGCTGGGGCAGGAGCAGGTCCTAGTGTGCCCATGCTGTTGTGCTGACCTGCCCCAGCCAGTTTGTATTGAGATAAAACCCAAGTGCCCTGTAATCTGATGCTACCCAAGAAATAGAAAACTCTGACATTAAGGAAATACAAGCTGGGAATGCACAGTGGAATTACTTTTTGTCCTCTGGATAAGAAGGCAAAGCCTGGCCGTGGCCTTTCTGCAAATCTGTCACCATGGACTGTGCCCAGTGTGGAAATCCAGGTGAGGAAAGAGTTGGAGCCCTGCAGGGGTGACAGCTGCATCGCTGACTTTTCTGGTTCATACTTGGTTTGATCTTGTGCTGCTTTCCTGCAGAGCCATAGCTTGGTGATGGTGAAAATACCAGTCTTCTGTGTTCAGAGAGTTTCAGGGAAGGTGCAGATACACATCTCCTGCACTTCCAGTCCCACTTGCCTTTTTTCCTCTCCTAAAAGATATTTTACAGGTATCTTCTGTAAAATGCAGAACATAATCTGCTTATTTGTGGGAAGGAAAGACAAGAAGATACAGCAGAATTAATAATGGTGTTTTTGTCTTTGCCTTATTTTGAACAGTCAAGTAGGAGAAACAGCCCTTCTAGATATATTTAGATAGAGATGGTGAGGCCCTGGCACATGTTTCCCAGAGAGGCTGCGACTCCCCGGCCCTGGAAGTGTCCAAGGCCAGGTTGGTTGAGGCTTGGAGCAACCTTATCTAGAGGTAGGTGCCCCTGCCCATGGTAGGGTGTTGGAACAAGAAGGGCTTTAAGGTTCTTTCCAAACCATGCCATGTTTCTACAATTATATATCTATAAATATGGTTTGTCTTGCTGTCTATAATTCTTTTTTTAATCAAAGGCTGTGTTTGCTAAGAACCGAGTGGTGCTGGACCACAGGATGGCTGACTAAGGTGGGGTTTGACGGAAGTACTCTGGAATGAGAGAAGAAACTCAGGAAAAAGGAAAGCCTCAGGAACTGACTAGGTCTTTCTGTGGCATCTCAGTATTTGCAGGTCACCGTGCCCCTTCCCCTCCCCCTTCCCTTCATTATCTCCCTGCCAGCTTTTATAAGCTTGGCTTGATTGTCAGCAGCTTGTCTGCTAATAGGCACAACTATTCTCCATCAAGGCTGTCTGAGCAAAGTGTCTGGAAATGTGTAAATTCAAAAGAAATATCACTGGTGAAACCCAACAGAGAAAACCTTTGCAGGTTGGGAAAGGGAGCTGCCAAACTATAAATATTTATGTACTAAATGCGTATGCTGGTGTGTAAATGAAGTGCTTGTAAAGCCTATGAGCAATCTTCCAAACTTACCTTGGGTATAGTTTAGTTTAAGAAATATATTTTAAACCTTTGTTTGTATGGACATATGTTTAGAGAGACATGGCCAAGGAGTGTGACGGGGTGGGTGCCCAGCACTGCACTAGGACAAGGCACATGGTGCCAAGTTCCTTTTTCCTCTTGGCACTTCTTTTATTTTTTATTTGCTGGTCCTGGGACCACAATTGGAGCTATTTGTGTAATTTCTGATTGTTTTTCAAAGCTGGAATTTTTTTACACAGTGAAACTGAGAGTTTACCTCGACTTTTTAAACAAGCGCCTAAGGGTAGAGCTAATAAAAAATTGTACTTACTAAATCACACAATTCTGTCAGTTATCTTCATGATTTGTTCAGTGTTTAAACGACACTTGTAAAATGCACTTTGATTTCTTTCTCATTTTAATACTTCAGTTAAATAGGTGGGCTGAGCATTACTTCTGCAGCAGTTTTGGTAAGAGAAATATCTGTGCCCAGATATTTATAATTTTCAATTATTATTTTAATTTATTTATTCTTTTTTTTCCCCCAGTATAACATACAGCTATAGTAACCATGTGCTTTGATCATTTAATTTCATGCTTCCTCTATAAATCTTAGTTCATAAGGAGCATTTACTGAATGTTGCAATTCATTTCACCACTTCATATCTAGTGATTATCATGTAAGAGCATCTTGGGACTTGTCTAAACAAGAACTACAATGTAATTAAATGGAGGGATACGTTTAAGAATGTACCTACACAGGGAAATTTGTTTGAATGGTAATATGATGTGAATTGTTAAGCATATTGTTTTTTCTTGGGATGTATTTTATAGATACTTTTGTTTTGGAGTAAGAACTTCTTACAGGCTTGTTTTGGAATTGTAAAGTTAGTGTTTCTCAGGTATCTGCACACACTTTCCTCATTGAAGAACTTGAAATCTGGTCAAAAGTAGATGTTTCACCATATATTTTTGGTTGTAGAAGTATGGTAATATTTTTTTGAGTTTCGGTTTGTAATGTTGGGGTTTTTTTTAAAGCAAGTGATTTGATTTTGCAATTCTTTTTTCAGAGGACCTCGTAACTTTTATGTTTTGATTTTGGTATGATTTTCCTTTTCCATAGGTGCATATATGTGTTGGGTAGCATCACATATGCATCTGCACTCGAGGATTAGCAAATTAAATTCTTTGTTTTCTCCTCTACTTGCCAGCAATGATCAGTGGAACATCAATGCTGGACTTCCAGTCCTTTGTTTTTTTCTTCTTACACAGAATCCCAGGATGGTTTAGGTTGGAATGGACCATAAAGCTCATCCAGTGCCACCCCTTGCCATGGTGGGGATATTTTCCACTATCCCAGGTTGCTCCAAGCCCTGTCCAGCCTGGCTTTGGACACTTTCAGGGATGGGGCAGCTGCAGCTTCTCTGGGCAATCTGTGCCTTCTCACCCACACAGGGAAGAATTTTTTCCTAAAATTCCAGGTAAACCTGCCCTCTGACAGTGGGAAGTCATTTCCCCCTGTCACTCCATGTCCTTGGAAGAAGTCCCTGTCTTTCTTTATATATGTATTCTTACTTGCCTAAACAAAGGTTTTGATCCAGGATGAGATACTATAATGCATTTCCATTACCACAAAAAGACTTTTCATGATTCTGGGTTTAGTTTCATGGAGAATGAAGACAATGTGCAAAACTCCAGTGGTGCAGTCTGGCTTTAACGCCTTGCATGAAATGCCTCAGTCAAGTGTCCTACTGAATCCAGATGAGTGTTTTCCTTTTTTCCTTGTGATTGAACAAAGCACCAGTCCCAACCATCCCACTTTAGCAAGACCCATGTAGTCAAAGCTTCTACGTTGCTATGGAATGGAAGGAGTTGGAAATAGTTCCCCCAGAAGACCCATCATCTCAGATGGATGAATACTGGCACTCAGGGAAAATCAGGACACTGAGGTGCAAGGTAGTGTTTTGTTTTGGTTTTTTTTTTCCAGTAGATACTCAGAAATTTTCATATTGGACTGACATTTAGCAAACAAAGGTGACATTTTAGGCACCTGGAAGACAAACCTGACAAGAGTGGCATTTCTGTGTCCATATTAAAAACTGTTGGGAGTTCACTGCTCTGGTAATAACCATGGCATGAGCTGCAGGAGCTTGAGCCCTTTTGCTGGGCAGGGAGTTCCTGCTTTAATAACTCTTTTCTTGTGTGCAGTTTTGGACACTTTCTTTGAGAAGTGCTGCTGTAACGGCACTTGTGAGGAAGAAGCTGCAGTGGGGCTGAAGGGAACAAAAGCTACCCCAGGTTTCATGTGGAAAGCACCAATTTATTCCAGCATATTGATGCTCATGCAGTACTTAGAACAAGTCTTGCTTTTATGTCATTATGTTTCTTATTATGCTTTTATTTTAAGAATAGCCTTCAAAGATAGAATTATCCTATTTCGTCCATCTTTGACTGTTTTTTGGCAAAAATCTTCCTGTTGGCAGAAGTCACATTAAAATTAATGTTGTTTAAGCTTCTAAGGCTTTTGAAAGGATCACTGGCACAAAACAAATAAATTTACACAAATGAAGAGGTCATTATACCTTAAAAAGAGGGGCAGTAATTTGATTTGGTGTCTTAATTGGTTTCCAAGCTAAAATTAATAGTGTTTGGAATCCCTCTTAGTAACATGACTCAGAAGTATTTATTTTTCAACCCCTCTTTTGAGATTGATGAGTGTGTTATCTTAGCATTTGGGAGATGCAAGCAGTACTGGAATGACAAACATTTCTTGACAGCTTTAGAAAGATGGGTGGTGTGATGACCCTGCAACCGGTTTGGGTGTTAGTGCTTTCCACTGGGTCATCATGAGGCTCTTGCTTCACTTTCATTCTTAATGAAGGAGAAGGGAAGGTGAGACCTAATTATGGGTTTGAGATGTCCTTTGTAATGTGACTTCTCAGTGTACAGGTTTGTCATCCAGCCCTTGACAGAAGAGCATACTGATGGTCATCCCCAATTGATGGTCCCAGTTGGTGCATTTTGCTTTTAGAAAAGTTACTGGAATTACTGCAAAGCTGGTGCTTTGTAGTGATTAGCTACACCTTGGATATTCGTTATTATGTTGTTACTTTATTTGGCAGTTCTACACATTTTGCATAAAATCATGTTTTAATGAAGAAATATCCCTTACCAAAATTAACCTCCTATGGGCAAAATCCTTAGGCTTGACCAGAATCTTTATATATAGATACTTGTCAGCATCTCTTCCATGTCTTGATCTGCAGAGTTGTGATAGCCTTAGGAGGAGAGAATGCCTTGAAAATACCACACACGTGGCCTGCCACATCAGATATCTGTGAAATTAATAAGAGAAAAAATACATTATTAATATATTGATATCTTTCTGGTAAGTTCTATACAGATGGAAGAGATTGATTTCTTTTAATTTACTTTATTGCCAAGATTTAAAACTAAATTAAACCACTGTCATACAAATGAAGTTACGACATTGAACTCAACAATGTGCCTGTGATATTCTCCCCTAACAATTAAAACTCTTTAGTATATTAGGAACTGGGCTCCTTTTGGTTCTGGGAGCATACAGTGGAGGAAAGCAATGAGGCTGTTCTGCCAGTGCAGTGTAAACCCTGAAATGCCCCTTAGGGTTCCCTTGCTCTCTTTTTAGACATCGGAACAACAGGGGAAAGTTGGGTTTAAATTTTGTTGTAAACTCTCTCCTATAGACTTGATCAATTCCCTAAGTCTGCTGTATATAAAAATGTGACTTGAAGCTCTCCTTGATATCATCTCCTAATATTTAAAACTAGTAATTCCTGAGGAATGATTTTATTAGGAGGTTTGAGCTGTGGGTAAATGGAGGAGATTAGCTCTATGACATTTGGACAGCGTTAGCATGCTGCATTGGTCAGGCATGTCAGTAAAGGCCTATGCCACTTCACACCCTGGTTCACATTTAAACTTTTTTACTGATTCTATTACAGCATTCCTGCATTTCATCCATTGTGGGTTTTGGAACTTCAAGGTTTTTAACATTTTGGCCAGAAGGAGCTGTAGATGCAGATTTTCATTTTGCCAAATATGGCCAGACCAAAGCAAATTCTCCTTCAGAAATTCCAGGAACTTCAAGTATAAAAATTAATTTATTTCTAAAACTAAAAGATATTTTGATATACTGAAATAACCTCTGCCTCCCCAAAAGCAAGCAAACTTGCTACTGTATGTACAATGCTACTTTTGTCTGTCTTGGAAGAAGAAAAGCCTCACTAATAGGACATGTCAGCCATGAGCAGTTAAAACCAACACATCTCCGTGTGATATGAGAGAACAGTTTATGGATTAATATTCAGGTTCCTGGCAGGAAGCACATTGCGGTGGATTAGTATTCTTATCGTTTGAGTGACAATTTATAAAAAGCTGGTTAAAATGACCTGGATCTGGGACACATGGATTGGAGCCAGGAGATGTGTGGAAGTGATTTAAACCTCACCTTCCTATTTCCCTGCTCTACTCTCCTGGGCAGGAGCGCAGCACAGCGAGGCTGCGTGATTTTATAGCTCTCTAGTAGTCACAGGGGACTGAAAGCAGCTGATACCAATGGTCTGGAGGGCTCTTGAATGACCTGCTCTTTCTGCAACTGCCCTTGCTAAATGCGGGAGCTCAGGATCCTGCTGTACGTGCTAGGGAGAAATAAATAGCTTCATAGCTTTCTTCATAGCTCCTGCCTCTGTTCTCATTCCTCTGGAGGAGATGTGTGTCTCCTGGTTGACTCGGGATCTCCTGCTTGCCTTAAGCACTGCATTGAGCAGCAGAAATACTTCCCCAAGAGTTCCCAAGTAACAACTTTATTCCACCATGGGAATTTGTCAACTTCCGTATCAGATTTTATCTGCAATATTGCTCAAAGGAGCTGCACTGTGTCCAGAGGACCTGGTCTGGTGTATTTTAGGACATGTAGTAACTTAAACAGGATACTGACATTGTGCAATACATATCTTCAGTGAAGATATTGTTATTTGAAGTTTTGTTTATTTTTTAAATTATACACCGAAGTCATGGCATGCTGGTGTTGTGACAAATATGATTTAATGCAAAGGAATCTCACAAAGAAAATGCCTTTGAAAAGTGATTCAGGGGATATTTTGGCAAGGCATAAGGGTGGTAATTTTCTTCAACCCTAATAATGGTTCCTAAAATACATAATAATAAAATAGTTCCTGAAGAAACCATGCTACAGATCTCAGATGCTTCTGACATCTATTTAATGATGATAATTCATCATTAAAAACTTGCAGAGGTAGGGAACAGACGTGGGGTGATCAGAGCTCAGTTGTGGAAGTATGTATGGGGAGGTGAAGTTTTCTTTTCTTATTCTAGGGCAGCACAACACAGATGAATGTTGCTTCATTGCATTGTCTTCATGACCCTGGAAAGAAAGAACTTTAGCCCCTCAGTAGGAGGCACACCGTTGTAGTGCTGCTTCTCTCCTGGGTTACATGATGCACCAGCACAGCAGTGGGAGCTGCATAACAGCTTTAGCCTTTCCCTCTGCTCTTTTTCTGTCCAGGGTGACCTGACACAGTGACACAGATCAAAAACTGGAAAGATCCAGAGGGAAATCAGGTGATTTTTGGCCAAATTAGGCTGATCTACGGTGCAGTTGGTTGGGTGAGCACAAGGGAAGCGCATGAGTTGTTTATCTAACTGAAACACATTTTTCAGCTGTTTTCATTTTAAGTTGAAAAGGAACAGCCCGACAGCAACAAAATCTGAAATGATGGGAAGATATTCGGTGCAGCGTGCCCTGCACTTGGAAATTGCCTCCTGTGATCAAGAAGCCCAAAAGCATTGATGGGCAAGTGTCCTCCTGGAAGAGGGGCTCAAGAAAGGCTTGGAGGAAGGAGCTTTGTTTGTGGATGCATTAATTGTGTGCTAAATAGAAAGGACTTGGTGGTGGTAAATGTATATTATTAGTCTTTGGCAGCTGGCCAGAAAGCAGTATTCCTTCCCATGGAGGTTCTTTCTCCAGTGTGGATCACATGAGGTGAAGCCTGTCTGTGGTATCCAGCTTTCATTTCCCCTGAAGCGATGGCTGACCTCCGTGAGGCCTTGGGAATACACTAGGTGGCTCACAAAGTCAGCAGTTTTCAGGATGGAACAGCTTATATGGCCTGTTTTATTTTTATTATTATTTAATTTTTGTTATGCTATCTTCTTAGCAAAATATGGTTTTAATGAGAAGAGCCAGGCTCATCCGTGGTCACCTGATCTGTTTCTCATTTACTTAACCAGGAGATTCATGTCTTTTTTCCCATTTCAAACTTTGGGCATCGGGTGCATTGAAAAAATGAGATTAGATGAGCTATTTTTTCATGCATTGGTACTAGAAAACTTGATTCAAAGAGGAAGACAAGAAAAAAAATTTATGTGGAATAAAGTAGATAAAGAATTTCAGTACAAATTCTGTTATTTAACTTGTGAAGTTATTCACACACTGAAGATGACATGTACTCCTTAATTATTGTTAATTCCTTGCTTCTTATGGCAGGCTTGGACACAGCAGGCCCAGGGTCTTTCCTTCCACCCTCACTGCTCTTCCTCAAGTGAGTGCTACATGCACATCCACACCTGCAGAGCCAGTGGTTTATCCAGCTGGGCTTCCCTAGTTACCAGCAATGTATTTCAGGGTGTGTCCATCATCCTCTCTCCTGACCCCTCATCACTGTGACAAGCCCCACATATGCAGCAGCATCTTGGGAAACTTCATTGCTGTGACTCTCCCCATTCTCACAGCTGTGAGCTTTTCAAGTTCCTTGTAATGGTGCTTGTGGTATCCGCGAAGGATGTTGTTTGGTCAAAGTGCTGAGGAGGAGGCCTAAGCTGCAAGATCTCAGTGACCACTGGTTTTGTTGGTCAGAGCCACTAAAAGGATTTGGATGAGCTGAAAACAAACACGGAGCACTGTGCCAGGCATGCTGGCAGCTCCAGCCGCTGCTGCCAGTTAAGGATACTGAAATATGAAATGCCATTTAAAGCCTAAAAAATGCCCCATTCTCAGGACAGTGTCTCTGGGAATTTTTGGAAAGCCACGCTTGTGAGTGGTCAGGAGAATAACAGCATCACCTCTTGAGCACTTAAAAGCAGAGCTGGCATGACAGGTTGCAAGTCCAATGGACCAGATGGGTGCATACCAGTGAGTCTGCCTTCTTCATCCTGAAAATCTCTAAAGTCACAAGTATCAGCATTTTCTTAACAATTTCCTCCTGTTGTATTCCCTGTACAGAGCAATGGGCTTTTAAATGCTGATTAATAATAGGAATGTATCTTTTGGGGAAAAAAAAAAATAAACTGTGTCAGATCCTTTATGTGACAGACCTTTCCAGTTTTGTGAGACATGACAGTCTGGGGTTTAGCTGCCCTCTGTCTGTAAGTAACATTGTTCAGGCTTGCATCAATCTCATTTTTAATTAGAATTCTCTTTGAAATGGAAAACATCAGAGCAGATCTATAGTAAGACCAGGAACTTTACAGCCAGAGGGTTTTCAGATACTGCCTTAAAAAAAGAAAAAGGAAAAGCTATTTGTAATCCTTAAAATATTTGCCTTGCTTTATTTTCATATCTTGAAGACAAACAGGTGCTGTGTGCCCTTTATGATTCTCAAATATACAATTGTCTCCAAAGCCTTCCCTTGTTTGTACAATTAGGGTGGGATTTTCAGAATCACTCAGTGTTGCTCTATCTCTGCTCTCATTGAAGTCAAACTGCCATTGACTTCAGTGAAAATCGAGTGAGATCAGCATGAGCGCTTTTGAAAATCCTTCCCTCCACCTTTTTTTTGTCACATCTGTGTACAATTGAGTAAAAAGACTTTAGTAATGTGCTTTAATTATTCTTTGTTGTTTTCATATAAAAGTGATTGAAAGGAAACCAGAAGGAAAGCTGTAATAATCTTGACTTCAGTCTTATTTACCATGAATTCTATGTCATATTTTTCTTCTCCGTTTATGTAACTATATATTACTTTATGACAACATAAGATAAGTCACTGAAAACATAAGGAATAGAAATAATTAGGTAATATGGAGAGGAAGAACAATCTCAGAGGAAAGTACTTGATGCTTCATGGTCTGGTGGGTTTCCAGTGTTGCTTAAAGCAACTTTCCTTTGGCTGTGTGGGAAAAGCAGGAGACCTCATATGAAAGGCTAGTGCTGAAACTTGATGAATTTGGAGGGTGCATGGCCAGCTGCGAGGAATGGCTTTCTGGATGTCACTTTCCCAGGAAACTGCAGATTATTGCCTACATATCCACAGTCTGCTCTGCCGCTGTGCTTTCCACGCAGTTTTGGTCCACCTGCTCCTCCTTGATTCCTGCACCTTTTTGTTTTCCAGCATGTGTTTCAGTGGTGTTTCTGGTTAAATGTTTGCTCTTGGGCAATACCAGAGAAAACCAAAGAGAATCAGAGCTCTCTTTAGCTCAGGGGAATTGGGAGAACCCCAGAAACACCTAATTCAACAAGGTCAGTATTTGCAAGACTTGCAAATATGCAAGCCCAGCTACACCTCTGGCTGTAGATACTCATTGAAGTGCTCTAGTGGGGCATCCAGCTGTAGTGGTTTTTGTTTGTATCGTATTTAATGTTTGTTTGGGTTTGTTGCAAGAGATTTTGGCTGAGGAGTGTCTTTGGCTGTCACCTGTAGCTCGTCTCCACCTCCTCATGTGGTACAAAGCAGGAGGGATTTTGGAGCCCAGCAGGAGGAGGTGACTGCTTCACTCATTAGTGCTGAAAATTTACCTGAACTGCCCTTCTGGGAGGCTTTGAAGAGAAATAGATAGGTCCAGAGGACAATTCTGATGGCAAAGACCACGTGGAAGCCTGCTTGGATTCAGGAGTGGTTTTGCAATGGGAGGACCTCAGAGTTACCTTGAATTAAATTGTCTTCTAGTGGCAGGGTTCCATTCCATCCTTAGTCTCCTGGGATTATCGATTCTGCTGTAAGTATTTGTTTAGCGTTAGAATAAAATGTTATGTCTGTACATGGCACACTGGTTGCCTGTTTCAGCTGCTGCTGTTTCCACCACGTGTCATCAATTAGAGCTGGGCCAGCGGCCAGGCTGGTCCTTCATACACTCGACATCCAAAGTGGTCTATGAAAGATGTTTATTAGCTGAAGTGTGGCAGATCTGTTTGATAAACTTTATGGCATATTGTTCTTCTTAGTTCACTCTGGTGGTGTTTTCATGTAAAGGTGTTGGACTGTTGTAATTCAGAAGATGTGATCTCTCTTGCAGGACTATGGATGGCAAATGCAGCATGTGCTCAGGGCTCCACTGGCCTAATTAACTGAAAATTTCAGGCACTGTCTTGGGAAACTTAATAGGTGGCCTTGGTGTTCAACACCCAGAGCATGCTGGGGCACTGAACAGGCTCCCCGGGGAATGGTCACAGCCCGAGGCTGCCGTAGCTCAAGGAGTGTCAGGGCAACACTCAGGCTCAGAGGGGTTCTTGGGATGTCTGTGCAGAGGCTGCAGTTGGACTTGTTCATCACTGTGGGTCCCTTTCCACTCAGGAGATTGTGTGATTCTATGAACTGATGGAAGGAGCAGAAATCACCTGCAGAGGCACTGGACACCTGTCCTCTCTCCCTATCAATAGTCCTGAAAGTGCCAACATGGTGTAATCTGCATCTGCAAGGTGTTGTTACAGAAATCTTGATGTAGTTTTAATAAAATTATTGGTCTGTGAGTCCCCTGGAAGGCTGGAGTGCTCAGCCACCCTCTACAGGCACTGCTGGTTCCAAGAGGTAGCTTGAAATTAAATGTCCTTTTATATTTCACTTATAAACAAAATGGAAACCAACGTGTAGAAGCTGAAGGACAGAAAGCCCATGGGTGTAAACAGCTCTGAGCAGTAATGTGATAGCTATGCTAGGAATTGTGAGATGTTCAAGATATAATTACTGTATATTAATGAGATGAGATCTGCACAAAAAGCATGATGAGCCTGCCAGAGAAATAAACCACAGAGTACTGGCTGGCCTGATTTTTTTTTTTTTCCATCATCATCTTTTAAATGTTCATGCATACTGATTAAAATTTAGGTTAGGTTCTTGAGAGCTGTTGCCAAGTTTTGTCACTCAGGGCTTTTTAGATGCTGTAGATTTAATCCTCAGTCTGCCCTTCTGGTGGCCAGTTTCCCAGATACTGAGGGCAGATAATATTCTGCAATGTCCAGCTGAACTGATGCATTCATACTTCCTGAGGAACAAGCCAAGCCTCTTGAGTGCTTCTAAAATATTTATTTATCTAGGCTTCATCTTACTGAATTTACTGTTTGCTGAAATAGGCAGGACTCTGTTGGCCTGGCATGAGATAATATGTTTGACTTGACTCTTTCATTCCTATGGAATGATATTTGAGATGCATGGCTTTTTTTTCATTTTTTTCTAGGATATCAGGGGAAAATAAATTCAAATTAAGAGAGAATTTTGCTGAACATCTGGGACCAAAATGGGGAAAGTCTGATAAATAACATCTTGCTGACATGGAATAGCAACTAGCTCAGTGAAGGAATCTAGGGCATTGCAAGTAAAAGGATTTTTTAAAGTTTAGTTCAGTTGGAAGTCCAGTGCCATGCTGTATACATATGCTTGACAATAACAGATTGTTCCAATTGTCAGATTTAAAAAAGCGACAAAATTCAGTCTAAAGTCATGCAGTAGTCTTAATTTCAGAAGCAACCATGTCTGTATACAATAGACATTTTTTGGCTACTTAAGTCAGCAGAGGAAATTCTTGTTCAAAATTTATATTCTGTTCAGACATTGATTATTATATTAAATCTATGGAAATATTTGATACACTAAGCACAGCATCACCAGCTTATATTGATAACTCAACTGCATAAGTTTAAATTCTTTCAGGTGTTGATTATTCAACTGTTATTCATTTTAGCCATTTTGTGTGAGACACATTGAGTTTAAAACTTGCATATTATTTTGATTTTGCCCATTGCACACCTTTATGCATAAGCTTAGATACTGTCAAATAAGCAAAAATCTTTTTACGTGCACAAGTTTAAACTGGAAGTAACTCAAAGCAGTCAGACCTTTGCAAGTAGCAATAAAACCTGGGACTTACAAAAAAATGTAATCATAGCCCACATATTTTCTGGAGAACAGACTTGGGCCCTATAGAGTTTTTTCCCTTGCATTGCTCTACCAGTCTGATGTCAAATCTCGTTTTTTCTTCATTTACCATAATTGTTTTTGAAATATAACAGTGAAACAGGCCATTAGCAAAACACTGAGCTGTCAGAAACAATCACTGGTTTCAGATCCAAATGGGGTGTTTTCCTTCCTCCAGAGAAACCTCTGTCTGGATGCTATAGAGGTTCTTCGTGAAACATCCAACACTTCCAGGTTAGTGTTGTAGTTGAGACGATCCGATCTGTCCCTCTGGCATGAGGTGGAGGGCAAGGACCCCTCAATGCTTTTCTTCCAAACCAGGGTCTTCACCAGCTCTGGTGGTCATTGGGAATGACCCTGACCACTGCACATCAGCCATAGCAAAGAGTGGATGAGAAATTCCCTGTCAGCTGCCTAAAAATCCCTGTAGGAGCTGCTCAGGCTCTGTGCCACAGAGTTCAGGCAAAGCAGAAGATGTATGAGCAGCCTCTCTCCCTGCCTCCCTCCTCTTGGCTGAGCAGCCTGAGTTTGCTTCAGGGGTATCTATCATAAAATCAGAAGGCAGAGATTTCCAGACTTGTTTTATAGTCATTACATCAAGGTAATAGATGGGAAAGGTAGTTCCTGGGAGCTCCATGTGCCTGAAGATGGAGCATCTTTCCCTTGATGTACATCTGGAGGGGTCTGACAGGTTCCTGCTGCTCCCGTGGTCACTGTCCACTAACGTTCCCATGGGAGTGCCCAGTAAGTTGCAGGACGAGTAACATGGACTGTCCAAAATGTTTGTTAATTGAGTGTTTTTTGAGTAGTTTGTTAATTGAGTTAATTGAGTAGGATAAAATGTTAAATCAACTTGCTGGAATAGACTTTATCATGTAGTCCTTTATCATATGATCATCTAAAATCTATCTGCACTTTGGCTACACTGACCTGACTGAGTCTGACTGTTTGAAATTATGATTTGTTATGGTACTTCTGAACATTCGCTCTGATTGGGATCATACTGCAAAAGCTCAGGCTTAACATCAGTAAAAAACATCCTCTCTGTAAATATGTTCTGCTCTTTCTGTAAGTAAACCTCTTCTTATTACTTTTATTATTGCTTTGCACACATAAAACTGAATGGCTTTAGATTTGTCTGGATGGCAAAGTGCATTCAGCTTTTCCAGTAATATTCTTGTAAAACAGATCCTGCAGAAGCCTGAAGGAATTCCGAGCAGGCAGATAATGCTGCCTGAATTTTCCCATAGGCCATGGTTAAAGTCAAATTGGGTTGTGACATTAAATGACACCATATGGTGTGTTCACTCCCTCCTGCTCCAGCTGGAGGTTCAGAGCAGTTCCAGTAGCATTTTACAAGAGCTGATTGATTTTTGGGGTGGGTTATAGGTTCTGGCAAGGTAGATAAACTTGGGAAAAACCTTAGTGTTAGTCTTTTAAAGACCAGAAGTGCAACCTTTGTAAGGACAATTTGTATTAATATAAAACTGGGAGCTGGGAGGGGTCAGCCTGGAGCAAAGGAGGCTCAGGGGGGACTTTGTGGCTCTGCACAAGTCCCTGACAGGAGGGGACAGCCGGGGGGGGTCGGGCTCTGCTCCCAGGGAACAGGGACAGGAGGAGAGGGAACGGCCTCAGGCTGGCCCAGGGGAGGCTCAGGGTGGGCATTAAGGAAAACGTCTTCGTTGAAAGACTTGTCAGGCGTTGGAAGGGGCTGCCCAAGGAAGTTGGTGGAGTGGAAGTGTTCAGGAAACCTATGGATGTGACACTTGAGAATATGGTTTAATGGTGAACAGTGGTGGTGGTTGGACTGGATGATTCTAAAGATCTTTTCCAACCGTAACGATTCCATTATTTCCATGTGTGTATGCATATGTAATTGTGTATGTCTGAAAGGTGTGTCAGACCTGTTGAGGAAAGAACTTGGAATCAAACTGTACTTCAGATGATGAACTCTTGAGGTCTTGTGCAAACTAATTTTTTCCTCTGTGTGATTTTCTTTCTAAGGGGATGCCAAAAGCATCAATGCAGACTATCAAAGCTCCATAAAACCCATTTACCTTTTTTTGTTGTATCCTTGAGCCTTCAAAAACAGAAACTAAAGCACCTGCAGATGCAGACAGGACATTCCATGCATGGCATGTTTATAGGTATCCTTTCATTCTGATTCTTCCTTTCTTTTTTTTAATTACAGTTCTTTGAGGTGCCGTTTGACTCAAATATGAACAGGACTAAAAACAGACCACTGGTGCGAGGACAGATCAGGTAAGGCAATGCACACCTGCTCTGGCCAAGGAGTAATAAACCTTTTATCTATTGCCAAGTTTCTCTCCCTCTTCAGATGATGAAAAGTAGCACTTTGAGACAAAACACCTAAGAAAGAAATGCACCTCTGTGTTCATTGCTATTTCTTTATATTTATAACTTTAGTGTGAGGAGTTTGGGCACTCACAGCTGTAAAATACTGAATTTCTCAATACAGTAGAATTTCTCTTCATATTACATATTTCTTCATGTGTGGTGACTCTGTGCATGGTGTGGCAGCATGCAGTTATGTTCCACTGAACTTTTGTTTTGTGATAATAAATCTTAAAAATTTCCCATCTGAGAAAAAACACAAAAAATATATGTTGCTTCTACATGTTTAGCTGGTTGAAAACACAATTGTGGCATCTTAGAAAATTAATTTAAAAATTTGTCATCATGAAGTTTGTCATCATCTATAAGTAAATTCCCCCCTTCACCAAAAAAAGTCCTGCATTAGCATAGGAATTGCCTTAAAATAAAAGTCCTCCATTCCCTCTGTTTTCTTGATTATGTATCAGTTCAGTTTCTCAAAGGCTGTTTGGCAACTAAAAAAGCAAAGTGAAAAAGACCATCAGTAAAAATCCTCTAACTTATTTGCAAACTGAAACTGAAGGCCCAATTCATAAATGATTCAACAAACAATTTTAGTATTGCATTTCCATGATTTGTGCCAAATAGTATTTATAACAGAATTATATTTTCCCTTAGGCTTCTGTGAACAGTTGGTCCTCTTTATTTCTATGTTTTATCCATCACCTTTGGAGGACTGAGAAAAATCATGGGAGATGAAATTACAAGAAAAGTGAGACAAAATAGTCAAGCAAACCTTGGGGTAGATTCACTCCTGTGGTAAATAGTTAGAGCGCTTCAATAAACTTGTTCTGATTTGCTCTCAAAGGTGGTGCTAATGGCAGATTCCTGAGTTAATTCTACTTAAAAACATATTTTAGGGACCACTGCAGTGAGGGCATCTGTTGGATATACAGTAAGTCAGGCTTAATTGTGTGGTTTAGGGGGCCTGCACTTCTGTCTCCCTTGCATGTGGTCCTGGGAAAAGGAACACTTACTAGGAAGAAAAATGATGGGGAGATTTTCTTTTTATTAGTAGTATTTTATTTTTATCATAGTCTGCTAGCATGGCTTGCAGTGCTTCTGGAGTCAAAAATATAACTAGGAAACCTTCTGTCTACTTCTGATTCAGCGAAAGCAATTTATTTTATGTTTCCAGTGTCCTTAAATGAACTTCACTGTCATCTGAATGCACCACAGATTGGCAAAACCATATTTCATGGATTTTCTTACTTTCATATTTCCTTTCACCACAAAATGGTAATACTGGGGACATTGGGCAATCATTCATCAATCTATCTACCTGCCTGTCAACAGCTAATTTAAAGTTCTTTAAAGTGTCACTTCCCTTGAATAATGCTGCTCTTGCTCCCTGCAGACCATTGAGTATGCAGACCTTGACTGGGGTTAGTTTTTCTGCTGTGTGCCAGAGGAGAATAATCCAGTGCAAGTGATCTAACCTTGTTGTGTTTTGCCACATACTTCCTGGTGTTCCTTGAACTTTTTCCTTCCTGGCTGATTAAATAAAATCTGTAAATGGTTATGCTAAAGCTAGTCAAAACCAGACAAGACAGGGATGGATAAATAGTACATAAGAGACTGGTGTCTTGGCTCTGGGAAAGAATCCAGAGGGTTTGGGGAGTTCTTGCCCAACATTTGTCTGACATTGGAATTTTTACATTTTCTTCTCTTTAGCTGCTTCATTTAATGAAACTTTTGCTGCTTTTTTAATTTTGCTGTGTTACAACATCTGTGTTATCCAGTGCAAATGAGACATCATTTTCTAATCCATCTTCATTTGCACTGTTTGTAAATATATTCTCTTTTTTTCTTGCTTTCCTTGCTTTTTATTTATTCAGCATAGTTGTTGTTACAGAACTGGACAATATGGGTAGCAGTTTTTGTCCTGAGCTTGAGATCCTTTTTGAAGAGAGAAGGCTGTTAACTCTCCATCATGCTGGCTCTGCACCTCCTTGGAAAGGCTTTCAGTGGTGGTTTTGATGTGACTCCTGCCCACCGAAAACTGCAGTGAGGCCAGTGAGGGGTTTTTCTAGAGGTTGTGCCATCACAAAGAGAATTCTTACATGCTTTGAACGTAGCCCAGAATCAAACTGGTAACCCCAGTGAGAGGTTCTTGGAGCTACTGAGTCATGCAGTCCCTGGATGAGCTGGTGTCTCTGTTTTAAGTAAGATAATTCACAGAGGTGGCTCGTTAGGAAATGTTAAGCTTTCGTAGAGAAACTAGTCCCTGTATTCTGCTTTGTGGCCTCCATTTGCAGCTTCAGCCCCCAGTTCGTTTAGGGTTAAGACCAGCTGTCCGTTCTAAGTGATCTTGCTTCCAACAACGTTTCTCCACTTCCTTTCTCCCTGAAGTCTTCACTTTGAGAAAACACCACAAATCTGTCGCAGGGGTTCATTTCCCTGCGTACATATTCATGTGGTTCCCAAACCTCCATGTGTCACCCTTTACTGTGAGTTGCTGAGGACTTGCAGTTTCCTTTGGCATCAATGAGGAACCTCTGTAGCTTTCAAAGAAAGGCTCTGTGGCCAGGGTTGCGCTTTGAGGTGCGGAGGTCTGGCTGGAGATAGTATTGTTCTCTGACTGGTGACATTCGAGAAGTCTCAGTTGGGCAGCTTTGGCCCATCCATCATTCCCTGTGAGCCAGGAGTCAGTTCTGCAAAGATCTCTGGAAGGATGGGATTTGGAAAAGTAATTTTCCTCCATCCTTTGTGAAGTCTCTGTATTGCATCATCATCTTGATGGCTGAGACAATTACTTGGCGACTCAGTGTGCCCCTGCTTTATATTTTATATATTTGGGCTGGACAGTCCATAACGGCAATGACATAGGCGGGTTCTGCAGAGCTGGGGCTGCTGAACGCAGGGACAAGAGCATGTGTACCTTATTTGCCAGCCCCCAAACCCACCTCCCTGGGTGCCCCCAGGGAATCTTCTGACACTCTGGGGAGATTTGTGGCAACACCAGATAGTTCATTTACTGCTTGCTTTTCAATGTTCTGTTTAATTTGTAAGGCTCTGAAAAAAATGTTCTCTTTGAGCAATGAGATGTAAGCATCCTTAATCTCTATTCAGAGTGTAATGAGAGACATCCTCTTGCAAAAACAACTAGAGGAGACCCAAACATGGCGTGCCACTGAGTGCCATCCATCATCCTGCCTGCCCACGTCTTCCTCCCTCCTCTGACTCCTCAAGTCTTGTTTGGAAATACAAACAGCTTGAGATGTTCTTTATACTGGGGCTGCAGTGTTAAACTCATTGAGCATATTGGTGTTCTGCATTATAATAACAGCTGATACTGTTCCCTTCTTTTCCTTCTATGAATTTGTTTTGTGTCAGTGATGAGGAAAAAATCTCATGTGCTCACACAATCTTAGATTCGTCTGAAGTGGCAGTGGCTTTTCCTGATTTCCTGTTGGGTGTGATTTATTCCCTTGTTTTTTAAAGTAATGGATTTAATTTTCCTGCAGATTAATTTTAATAAATCTCTGGTATGAGCTGCAGTAGCTGGGTGAGATTAACCTCAAGGGTGACAATTGTCCTGCTCTGTTATGTTGTGCAAAGTGAAGGTTTGATCACTCTTTACCTGCACACACTCCTTCTAAAAAATGGCAGTTACATGAACTTAGGGGACTGCTGGATCCACTGTGCTAATCACTCATAAAAAGTCTTCATAGTTGTACAAGAATAGTGTTTCGTCTTAAAAGAAAAAAAGACCTTGAACTGTATGTTCTAAATAACCAATGCACACCTGTAAAGACATTGTTCAGTTCTGCTTCTGCGCTATTTTGCAACTTCCGGCTGTTTTCTGTACCCAGTCCTTTGGCTTTGGCCTCAGCATTGGCTGCCTGGAAGTGGGCTTGGGGCTTCTCCTTTAGTTATCTGGACCATGAAGCATTGTACAGGTAGCTTTAGAGGGTGGTCCAGGTTGAAAGGGGCGTCAGGAGAGATGAAGACCCATCTCCTGCTCACAGCAGTCTTGGTTCTGGTTGCTCCAGGTGTTTTCTCAAAACCCTTCAATATAATGGCTTCAAACTGCAAAAGAGGAGATTTAGATTAGATTTTAGGAAGAAATTATTCCCTGTGAGGGTGGAGAGGCCCAGACCCAGATTGCCCAGAGAAGCTGTGGCTGCCCCAACCCTGGAAGTGCCCAAGGCCAGGTTGGACAGTGCTTGGAGCAGCCTGGTCTAGTGGAAGGTGTCCCTGCCCGTGGCAAGGGGTGGAAAGAGATGAGCTTTATGGTCTCTTCCAATCCAAACCATTCTGGGATTCTGTGATAAAGCTAACATGCTGTGGAATTTATTGATATTCTCCTTATGGAGATTATTTATACTCAAGCTACTTTTCTACACACATTTAAGAAGTTTAAGTCTATTAAAATGGCAGAAGGTGGCACAACACAGCTAATTCCTTGAATGCTTCAACAGAAATAAAAGCTTTGTGTTGCTTGATGAATATTTTTTCCAAAAATCCCATTAATCTTTTCCCTTAGCAATGCCCAAGGAGCTATGTTCTGTCTGTGAGCTTTCTGCTTCTCATGTTCACATTGATGGTTACTGCAGTTAAAGGAGGTAGTAACACTTCTACTTACTGATATTTCTGAATGTAGTGTTGACTTGGCTCAGTTTAAACCATAAGCCAAACACTTGAAAAATCAGACCAGAAAGGGCTCCTATGCTAGTACTGTTTCTCACCAATGGCTTATATTTGTGAATAGTAGTTGCATTTGCAGATATGGAAGTTGGATGTTCATGAACTAATAGAAAACTGCAACATGTGAGATTTTATTTATTCAGAAACACATTGAGACTCTAGACTATTTCTATGTAAAGCTGAGTTTTTCCACTCTGCTGCCTGTAGCAGACCTACTATTACAAGTGTAACAAAAGCAGCCCACACTGAAAAAATTGTGCATTTTAAAACAAAATTTCTCCTGTAATCACGGTGGAAAACTCAGGGTAATTAGTTTGTTTCTTTGCTTAACACTAATGTAGATCAGGAACGTTCCTACTGCTGTTAGTGGAGCTGCATGGATGTAAGTGAAGGAAAATCCATGTCCTGGGCTTATACTAAGACCTGCATTAGGTGTTTTGCTAGCTCTGGTTAAACCAGAGATTTAAAACCTCCCCAGGGGTCTTGGTACAACTTTGGGTCCCGTTTATAGCTCAGCCCCTGCTTAGCTGATGGCTCTGCTCCCTTGGGTGGTCATTTCAGACAGGTTTCATTCTACTTAAGTCAAAACAAGTAAAACAAAACTCCATAAATCTACGGTTCTTCAAGAATAATCATTTTGAAGAGATCAGATGCTCATTCCCTGCAGGGGAACATTCTGATGCTTTGTTTAGAAAATACCTCATTTTAAAGGGACTGCCCTGAGATGTTTTTGAATGATAAAAATGTTTCTTTTTTCAGTGGGAGGCTTTCCTCTTGTTTAAACAGGGCACAATTCAAAGCAGATTCCATCACGGCAGCCTTTTCAAGAATTTGTTATCCTGCTTGTATTCAGGCTTTATTATTTAAAAACGAGTAAATTCATTCCTTCCCCACCACCACCCTCCTGCCTTCATTTTTTATTTCCACCCTGTGTTTTCCAGGAGCTGTCATTGACTCTGTTTGGTAAACAAGAAATTTAAAAGGCAGCATTATATTTTTGACATGTACAATTATTTGTAAGAATGTACTTCTTGCCTTTTGAACAGCAGGGTATTTTTAATTTTTTTTTCTGGCACGGCCATGTCACAGAGAGGTGTGGGGCGAGAAACCTTGGGGCTAAAACTTAGTTAATTGAGAATAAAACCCACATCAAAGGATGGTCTAATGCAATGATATAATGCTTACTGTGTCTCTTTCCCAAAGGGGATATGGATGACAGTACTTATATTTCAATTATCTATTCACTGCCTGCATGGAATGTTGATTAAATGGTTCTAAGGTATTAGAGGCCTTTTGTAGAATGCACAGAAAAATGGTGATACTGCACATTATCCTCAGATCAAAATGTGTTAGGAAGAAATTATATGGCTCTAACTACGTATATATTTTGTTTCTTAGGGCAATAAAGAGGGTTGTTTTATTGACTCCACATTTAAATTTGTTTCAGTTGAAATGAAGCAACTGCTGGTTCTCCAGCTGATTCCTCCCCAGACCTCATTCTGTCACAGCTCAACACAGACATTCCTTTGCAGGCAGCTCTGTTTGGTAAATAGAAATCCTACAGAAACACTTGACCCCTCATGCCTTGCTGCTTTTCAGCTCAGCCTATGGGTCTTTACCCCCAAATTATTTATCTGAATCTGGAATTATATGTGGGACAGTTGATAAATCAGAGTACATTGTGCCTTGCCCCACATTAGGAAACATCCCACTTGCTCGTGTATAAAGCTGGAGTCACGGTGCATTTGGCTAAATAGCTACTCCATCTGCTTGTGGAGAACACTGCAGAGAAGTGATATGGGCTCCTAATGGAGTTGTCTTATCCTCTCATGTCAGCTCCTCACCACGGGGGTAGAGCCGTGGAAGCTGCAGGGGACCAAGCAATTGTGAACTAATCCTGCCATCTTTGTGTCTAATATGAATGGGCCTCTTGGACATTGATTGCAGCCATTGGCTCTTTTCTTCTTTAATTGACTAGTGATGAGTCATTTTCTCCGAAGGTGATGTTAAAGTGAATTTTTACAAACAAACATTATTTAAGCTCCAAGCCCAAGATCCTTTCCCCATCTTGGGGGCAGTGTTCTCCTGATGGCTCTTCTTCCCATGTCTGTCAAACGTTTCAGGTTCCTGTTTGTAAATTCTGGCTTAATGCAGTGAAAACCCCAGCACTTTGTTCCTTATCTTAATATTGAACCTTACCTGGTTTAACCACAATAGTGTCATCATTCACCCTGTGCCAAGCGGTGTAGGAAATGTCACTGCTCAACAAGTCCATTATGGAGCTGCCTCTGATTAGAAGCTGCTGTACCCTGAGGTCTGTTTACAGTGAGTCATGTTAGAAGTGCATTTCTCTCTGTGAAGGACAGAGTTTATCATGTCTCAGACAAGTTACAACTTTTGTGTTATCAGCTTTGCAAGTAAGGTATAAAAGAGGTTTTTCTTGCACTTTAATTAACTGTGCAAAAACAGATGCTTGCTCTCTGGTCTCTATGACTAGAAAAGCTGCATTCCTGAGGTTGAGATATGTGGAGAACCGCTTTGATATGGTTTATTTTTTTCTTTTTTTGCTAGGGATGTAAAATCACAAGGAATATAAAATTATAAATCATGCTGGAAGGGAGCCACAGTGACTCCTGCTGCTGCCTGTGTGACAATAATTATGTCGTGTATAATTATTCCTTTATGCATTCTATTCATGCACTGTGATGGTATATGAAGGGTTTTTCAATTTGTTTTTCCACTAAAAAAACCCACAACTCCAGATGGTAACTGTTGATAATCTACCTGGATAATAATACAGGAATCCCAAAATACAACCATCCTCATCCTCTTCACCTCTGAGATGAGACTTGGCAGCTAAAAGTTCTCTCTCCCATGCTGGAGGTGTCAAAAGCATGTTTGCAATGGTGCAGGGGAATCTGCAGGTGGACAGAAAAGATCTGGCTGAACTTGAAATTTGTCAGGCTTAATCTGCTCCGTTGCTCTTCCACTGGCTGGTGTCTAGAGACTGATCCTCTTCCCATGACAGACCTTTGCTTCTTGTCCTTTTCTCTTTTGCTGTAGGGAATAACTTAATTCCTTCATTTTCATTGCTCCTGGAAATGTATTTAGAAGCAGTGTTCCTGTGCTGAGGTGACTGAACTATCTTCTCTCTTTTGTTTTTTGAAGAGCAGATTGATAAATATCCTAGAACATCAGCTTTCTCTGTCTGAATGGTATTGAGATCTGGCCTGAGGCTTCTTTACCCATTGCTTTCTGAATGTTGGCTGAGGGCTGGCAGAAGCATATTTAATCATTCTAAATCAGAAAAATGTTTCTGGAGAGAGCAAATTATCCATCTGGTTAGTCAGGTGGTGTCTGGCTCTTAAACAAAGAGAGAACTGAGATTTTGAAGTAGAGTGAATAGATCACTTAACTGCCACACTCTAAGGTGAGATTCAAGAGGAGGATTTAGTTTAAATATTATGGGGGGCATTTTTCTGATTTACTGTAGGTTTGTCTTGTAAGCACTTTAAAAAAATATTTACATTTTCATGACTGTGAGGAAGCTATGAATATTATTAGTCACCCTTTCACTCCTACCTAACAAAGCCATATACCACAAGCATGTTGACACTCTACAGGGTTGCTCAGGGTTATCATGATTAACATTCTGGTGTGGATATCAAGTGTAATAAGAGCATAAACATTTTGTAAGTATAGGTCCTTTTCATTTGTAATTCTTTATTTCCAAGTGAAGTGATGAGGCCAAATTGGAGTGTCTGCTTAATAACAAAGAACAGCATAAAAGTTTTATTTTTGTCTGAACTGCAAGTCTCCCAGACCTGGGCTCAGACCTCAGAGCATGCTTGTGAAAGCATGAAAACACAGATGCCGGTATCATCTGCAGGGAATTAAACTGGTCAAAATGAGAGCAGGAGATGTATAGAAGAAAGCTCGCTGCTGAGGGTGGGACTCTTGATCCTTCCCTCCTTGGCTGACTTGAAATTCCTGCATCACCTTAGCAAAACCTTCAGCAAAATCAATCAAGCCAATTTTGATTTACTCAAGCATAAAAAAGAGAGATGTGTCCCTTTCAGGATGAAATGATTCTTTTAAATCAGCCATGTTTGTTTATGATAGTTTTAAAGCACCTTGATCTGGCAGGGGACACAGAACATCTGCAGCTTGGGTTCTTGAGGAGTGAGGGGAACAAATTGCCCCCACTTTGCATAAAATGCAGTGTTGACTATGCTTTTATACAGTGATACGCACCCGTGGCAGGGCAGCCTGGGCTACATGCTTGGTCTGTTTCTTCTCTGGGAGAGAAATGAATTGATGCAGACAGGCAGTATTTTATTTTAGTCTGGGTTTATTTACACTAAATACACTTTTGAGCAAGTATATTTGATGGCAAAGCCAGAGCTGGTGGCAATTTAGAGGCAAAACTCAAAAAGGCAACTCCATGATGAGACTTAGCCAGTGATAGATGTTTATCCATGGCTGAACTTCCTTTATGTCAAGTTCTCACTGCATGACATTCCTTGGGAGATTTAGACATCACTCATCCTTCTTTGTTTCCCTGTGGATGATCCAGCTGTCATTCAAAATGATGTCCATGTTGGTGCTGATGTGCTGCTGATGACAGAGCCAGGCATGCAACAGAACACACCGAGATCGTGCAGCAGCAGCCAAAGTTTATTTTTGGGCTTCCCCTTTTATAGGGGCTTCAAATTTCCTGTGCTTACACACGACTGGCTAAGGGTCTTAACTTTGCCTAGTTCACTGGCCAATGATATGGGTGTGTTCATACTTTAAAGGGATTGTCTGGGGCCCCCTGTGTGAGTTTGACATGCGTGGGGACTTGTTTACTTCTATCTTCTAATGAGCTAGGCTGGTTGGTGTCAGTTATACCAAATTATCTGTGCAGCTATAGACCAGCTCTAGCTGTCAAAATGATGGGCCTGACTGGGTCCTATGGACAAAGCAAAGGTATTGGGGGTGATTCCTTTCAGAGAAATTTGAATTTTAAAGAGGTTTACTTGAGGATTGAGTCTGTAAACTCTTTTTCTACAGACAGACACAGTTGTGCTGTTTGAGTGTTATTAAATGCTACCTGTTAACCTAGCCCCTTAGATTTTTGGGGAGCATCTACCATTCTCATACTTCCTCTTAACACTGAATTCTTCTTCAGCTCAGATTTCATGTTACACGTTAGGTTTAGAACTTTTCCATTATTTTCCTCGTTTCTGGGGTTTTTTTTTAACATTTGGGGAAAAGTACTGTCCAGTTTGAGATTAGCAACATCTTTATCATAGTCATTTACCAAGTCATTACCAGAAATCAAATCATGGAAAAGACACAAAACCACAAGTGGGCAGAATTGCAACAGGTGTGTTCTGCCAGTCTTTAAAAATCGTGGTACACCCAGTTAAAAAGGATCTGATACAAAATTCGGTACTTGTAGTACATGTAGAGTCTGATCTGCCACAGCAACATGTTTTTCGGGATGAAATGCCAGACACTGGCAGAATGTAGATACTACTTAACCTGTGAAGACAAAATTAAGTAATTCATTGAGAATAAAAAGAAAGACTTGACAAAGCTCCCAATTTGTTTGTCTGTCTTCAGTGCTAAATGATAGACAAGCTGTATTCTGATATTTGCGGTTGATGGAGAAAAACTGAATTCCCAATTAGAAGTGTAGTTTAGTCTCACGTTTTAGTTTTAAATTGCATCATCGTTCATCCCTTGTCATGATTCATGAACTTTCTTGCATGACTGAAAGAGAATAAATGAATATCTATTAAAATCTTTCTCAACATTTTCTCCCTTGAAGTAGTACCATTTTAGCTCACTGATACATATTGTTCAGTTTAATACAATTCTGGTACTGTGCAAGTTTAAGCTTAAATCAGCAGGTTCTTGGGCTTTTCATAATATTCAGCTACTATGTACCTGTCAAAGAGAAGATCAAAAGTGAGAGCATGAATTTCTTGTGTTAAGTAAAGCTTCTGACTGATGCTGAATCAGAAGTACATGAAAAAAATAGATATCTGGCAGTATGTCCATTCTGCCAGTGTTACAGCTATTTTTTTTCCCTTTTAATTGAAAAGAAATCTTTCCTTGAGACTAATCCAATCTGTAATTGAAAGTTGTAGTTGAATGTAAAAATATTTTGCTTTGAGTCCTTAAAAACCGCAGCCTCAAAACTATACTAATTAGGGATCATGATGTATTACAGAATCCCAGAATAGTTTGTGTTGGGAGGGACCTTAAAGACCATCTAATTCCAACCCCTCTGCCATGGACAGGGATGCCACCCACTAGATCAGGTCCTCATGTAACCACTTCGATTCAGAATCTCACATGTGAATGTGGATGTTTTTTCTATCAGGTACATCCTCGGTCTGTCTGTAGAGCTCCTTGGGAGTTTAGTCTAATTTATTTTGTAAAAAAATTTAGAAGCACTTTAGTAAAGTCATCAGCAATGAATCTACTTGATCCATGCAGTGTTGTTCCAGTTCCCATTAGTAGTGTTGTTATTATGATAGAACTTTTACAGCTGACAGTGGTCATGGATATGGTTTTTATTACTAAATATATAAATACACAGCCTGAAAGGATTTGTGTGGAAAGTTAAAATTTAATTTCAGAGTTGTTAGATTGTCATCATTCAGCATTCTGCCATGATTACTGATTTCTTTTGAATGCTCTGGGCCTTACCTTGAACATAGAAACTGTGTGAGGGGATTTTTTAACCTTTCATCAAAAATAATTTCAGTGATACTACCATTAGCGTTTAGGGACAAATGTGCCTTTTCCAGCCTTCGGGCTCCTTTCTCGCAGTCAGCTGAGTTGGCGGCGCTTGCAGGAGCAGATGACCCCATTACCAGTTCCAGGCATCTATCCATCAGGGGAAGCAGGGCTGGAAATGACACAAATGCAGTCCAGATGTGTGTGCTTGAAGGAGATGGGCCTGCATGCCCGTTACCTCAGCTGTGGGAGCAGGAAGGCTTCTTACAGTCTTCATAACACCCTCGGCTCTTTCTGTCTTCTCCAGATGGGGTGGGATTGTCTGCTCTAACTCCTGAAGTTGGTTGATGACCTTCCCTGATTTTTCTGGGTGATCTCTAAAAGCTGCTGAGCAGAGTTTAGCAGTTCTTGGGTGCTGATCTTAAAGAAAATAAATGTGAGTTTAAAAAAATATTTTTAGCTGATGCTTCTCCCACTGAGGGAGGTGTTTAAGCCATAGCCCAGTGCTGTAGGACAGTCATGCTGACCACAGGCACGGCTCCTGCCCTGGACTTATTTTCAGCAGCTTTTATTGTTGTCTGGCTGCAAGAATTGAGAAGATGCCAGAAGATGAGCAAAGCTAAATCAGCAGCTAAGGAGGAATATGGTTTTCTGCATGAGTGTAGGTAGAAATTTCCATGGACATCCTTTCCCCATTATGACTGTGGGTTTCTGCAGCCACAGAAACCATCCAAGGGGTAGTACTTGAACTTCTGTTTGTACAACCTCTCATTGCTGTTGGAAAAAGGTGAAACCTTCAGACTGATGCTTTTGTCTGAATTTGTAAGTGGCTTCAGAAGCCTTAAGAACTTATTGCTGACCTGGAAAAAATTAGAGAAATGAAGAAGGGGCTTCTTCCAGCAGTTTTATACTGATGAGTATTTTGGGGACATTTTTAGTACCTAGAGATTGCAGAAATAATAAGCAACTTATGATGCTTCCTCCTGAAGTCTGGTTTTAATTATGGTTTTGGAACAGCACTGGACTTTTATCTCAGTTTGTGATGATGAAATATAGTTGCAGATGAGGATCACACTTATATTCTTTGTGTGCCAAAATACCTTTTCTTGAGCCCCTGCTATTTTCAGCCCATCTGTGCATGAACCTCATTCAGGCTGTCCTTCTTCTTGTTAAAACAAATTGTTTTGACACTATATGCAGATGTATATAATTTGGGCCCAGAGAAGCAATATTGAAATAATTCTGAGCTATCAGTCTCACCCCTGTTGTCTCAGCATTGTTTACCTGCCACTGTGGAAGATGCTGAAGTCAGGGATAATTTAGTACCATTTCTGTGAGTGAGCAAGGGGAAGAAGCACAGTGGTCTTGCTGAACCTGTGTCTTGGATGACACAGAAAACTCACTAAAACTCAAACCCAGTTTTTGTCTCATCAAAAAGTGGGTAAATTGCAGTTTAATTAAAGGGCAGAATCTGTGCAGAGTATTTGCTGTTTCTAAATTTCTACACAGAGCAACACAAGGGTATGTATTTGGCTTCATTTGGATATGGAAATTACTATAAATAAAATTTCATCTTTTTCCATCCTCCTTGTCCCACAAGCCCATGCCTGGATTCTTCCTTCACCATCCCTGCCCTGCTTATTTTAGAGCATCACCCTGCAGTTGGCAGAACGGACCCATGGTCTTGTAGCCTGAGGGACAGTTGTCAATACTAATGAGATCTAATACAGAATAATCAACTGGGAATTTGAATTCCATTAAGGTACTCTGGGTATGCTGCAGCTAAAGAAAAAAGCATTGTTGTTTGGGGTTTTTTCAGTTTAACCTTTTAGAAGTGGGTGACATGTCTATGAAGGGCTTTTCAGGACAGACAGGAAGAGGACAGGATTTATTATCTTTTGTATTAGGCTTTGAATCTAATTTTCAAATATACACATTTATACTTCATCTGCTTTTATGTAAATATGTTTGGTGTGCCCAGTTTCCCATTAACACATGGTCACAAATTAAGTTTCTTATGTATTTACATAACATCTGGACATGAATCGCATAGAACTGCTGATTGAATGAATGCCCCTATTCAGGATTCATATGTGCTTTGTGTCTGCACTTGTATGGGAGTGTCTATTCATGGGAATAGGTTAAAGCATTAGGTGCTGATACAGGAATTTTCCATATTTTTAGGTATTTGTAGGTTTTAAGAGGGAAATGTGTCTTGCTCTTTGTTATGTTTTTTTGGGGATTTGTTTTTTTGGTTTTTTTTTTACTGTTAAACTTTTGCCTCATTCTTAACACCATTGTTTTAGCTTGTAGTTCAGACTCTACTTTGACAGTGGTCTTCACAAAATGTTTTGGCAAAGACAGTACAGAAAAGCCTGTGTAAGTAGTCCCAGTGTTGATCATTATAGACATGAAGCTTGCTAAATGCTGCTGCAAAATAGGTAAAATATTACATTAATTTTATAGACAAAGCAAATGCTTTAAGTTGTTTTTGCCTCTTAATTTTTCCAAGTAAGGCTGTGAGTCAGTAGGTACTATAATCCATGGTTCTGGAGCCTGTTAAATAAATTTATTTCCTGCACATGTGTATAAGCTCATTATTTGCATATAACCAGAACATCTGTAAGTGGCAACTAGTTTAGAGGTTATATTATTGCCCATGAATTAAAATATGCTGCTGCATCATCCAAAGCCTCCTCACTCCTCTGGATGAGGGTTCAAATGGATGTCTCATGGTAACGTGTGTAGGAGATACCTGAATAGCGCTCAGGTTGAATTCCTCCTGTCTGTTCCCATTTCCCTCAGCAGCTCTGGGCTGTCCTTGAGCAATCCTCCCCAGCCCAACCAACAGCATCTCTCCAGAGTTGAATGAGAAGAATGTGGGCCTGATCTTCCTTCTGCTTCTCGTTGTCCTCTTGGGTGCTCTCAGTGGAGTGTAACTGGGGTGGGGCCATTTTGGGTGAACTCCCTGTGAAAGAAATTACAACACGTTTCCTTTAAATCAGGAGAAGTTTGATTATTCACTAGTCAAGCTGAAATTCTCAAAAACTTTTAGTTGGAGGTGGATGCCTTTCAGCATTTTTATTAGGTAGATTTGGGCATATTTGTTGTCAGTAGAGGAGAGAAGAGGGACGAGGTCTAATTATTAGGTTTGGGGTTGCCTTTAAGAGGTGCCCTATGTGGTGACATACTGGGTATTTTAGAGTTGAAATTTGAAGAGAACTCATTTGGCACTTACAGTATTTTTCCAAAGCATGATTTTAATCAGCCATATAACTGAAACCAACTCCTCCCAAGAATCCATCATAAAACCTAGTTTCTTACTCAAGATGTTTATTTTCTGAGCTAGCTCCTTGGCCAGTTTTCCAATGGAAGATTGCCTTTTTTCCCATGGGAGCGATTCCCTCAGCAAACATGAACGCCCAAGTGAAATGAGGCATATATACCAGCATCTGTCACCAGCCTGCACTTACTGCCTGGGATGGTTTAAGGATGAAATAAACCATCAGAGACCCCTCAGCCACGTTCGAGCACCGTGTGAGAACTCGCTGGCATTGGGTTGCCCAAGGCTGACATGGGCTGCATGGTGACATGAGGCTGTAGTGGGAAAACTGTGTGAACATTAGGTGGTAGGGTAAATTCAGTAACAGCTCAGTGTCTCAGCCTTTCTCCTGCTCCAAGATGAGATGCTGATCTCCTGTGGTCCCTTGATAGATGTGGGCAGCCTGGCAATGGAAAGTGCATCAAATCAGCTAACATCACCCCATGTGCCTGGGTACTGACAAACAACATGAGCATGGACATGCACACTGGTACTGAGAAGACACAAACTAAAAATCAGAAATCAGAATACCCTTTAAACTGCTGTGATTTAAACCTAGGCTCAGTCTTGTCTTAAAATCTACTTAGTGTCACTAAAGCAGAAAGAGCATCATCAGTGACTGAAATCTCTCTATGTTTTCCTCAAATATTTTCCTTTTTGAGTGAGAAGTTGTTTATACTTCTCCTGAACCTTATAAACATGACAAGTTTACATGAGAGTTGAATTCTCTTCTACTTCATGTCTCACCATGAAAGAAAAGTCCTGATTTCTGATTGCAGTGCCTATGTGATGCCAGGTAGTATTTTATGAGGCAGAAAAACAATGCTGAGTCATCAGATCAGTTTGACTTTCTAAACTCAGTTGGAATTTAGGCCTTTGTAAGTCAGACAATTACTCTTCTTTGTTGAGGAAGCACTAGAGAGAAGTAGAAAATGTGATGCTTTCAGGATGTCTGAAAGTAAAGTCGTTCAGCCATGTAAGAGGAACCGTCCCATTGACTTTATGCCCTCCCCTGAGAGCATTGGGACAATTATAGACACTGATGAAACTGCCTCAGGTTGTTCAGAGAAGTTGTGTCTGTCCCACCCCTGGAAGTGTTCAAGGCCAGGTTGGATGTGTCTTGGAGCAACCTGGTTTAGTGGAAGGTGTCCCTGCCTTTCAGAGAGGGGTTGAAACAAGGTGGGCTTTAATATGCCTCTCAACACAAACCATTCTGTGATTCTATGGTTATGTGACACTGTTTTACACCACAACGACACAGACTCTGAGCTTCGGAAGGCTGAAAATGACTCCTTTATTTTTGGGATGTGTCTCCCTTTTATACTGTTTCATACAGACCAATCTGATTGGTGAAACAAAGACAAAGCTCTTCAATCAAATTGGTCAGACCAGAGGGACATGAAGAAGAAGAAGTCCCTCCTAGGAAAAGTAATGAATAACATAGGTACAGTTTACAAAAACACTTCTCTTGTTTACAGAAAAATCCCTGGGAAAAGAATTTCAGAAAACCAAAACACCTCATGCATGGAACTAGGGCTACAGTTATGGACTGTGCATCCAGGAATTTCCCTTAAAGAGGCAAAAAGGAAGATACTAAGAAACAAAAATGTGTTCTCATCCACCAGGATCACAGCAAATCTTTTCAAGGTGTCAGTCACATAACTTCACCGCTCCCTTTTGACAAAGCATTATTTTTTTCAAGGCGTTTTACTGATTCTTTGGTTGGAAATTCCAGGCACCTGGAATCAGGACTGGCACCAAGGGCTGTTGGTGCTGCAGGGAAGCAATGTGGAAAAGAGGCAAAACAGGGTTCATCCGTGGAGGAAGGCTTTACACTTCCACCCTTTGTCTTCCTGTCTGAGAAGAGACATGAAGAGCTGTTGCCTGCTCATGGTGGGTAGTGTTCATTTGAATTGGAGTCACGTAGATAAGTCTTCACTCCTGATTAGCGAGAAGAGTGCTTGTTGCAATAGATCAGACTGTGCCTTCATTTATGTCTGTGAGCCCTGCAGGGCAGATGTGGGCAGCCCAGCCTTGCAGGATCACACTGGTCTTTTGTCACCTCAAGAGTGAGTATTGTGTGAATGTGGTGTTTACTGTCTAACTGTATTTTATTCACAAATCAGTCAAAATTTGTTAAACCAAGCCCAGTCAGGCTTTCACTACAGAGGGGCAACATCTACTAAGCACTCCGGCATTTGTGGTCGGCATTGGGACCTTTGGCAGTACAGATTGTGTTTTGCTGCCTTTCTGCAAAGCAGCACCATGGGCTGCAGAATGAGAGGGCACAGCTCCGTATGACTCCTTTCCTGAAAACAGCCTCAAATTTTATACATCCCATTGTCAGTGAAGGGCAGTGACGTACCCTCCCTCGATTCCTGCTGATTTGGTAACACCAGGGCTGGTAACGCTGAGCAGAAATGTGCTCTGTGCACCCTGCGTTACCTAAAATCTCTTGATGGTCTGGAAAAGATGGATAAAATTACCTAGTCAATTTAAGGCAGATTAAGACAGATCTTTAGTGTAACATTTGCTCATTTTAGTTCTTCCAGGTATTTAGGATCTCTGTACTGTATTGGTCTAACAAACATCTTTAATATCAAAATTTGACTGATGGGATTTTTTGCTGATAAAACTCCAATAAAATTCATCCCCGCCAGCAAATTTTTCTTACTTTCTTAGGAGAGTTGGAGCGGTGCTTGCAACATGTATTTTAGGGTTAAGGATTTGACCAGAGGGCAGAGTGGATTGTAGAACACAAAGGCTGCATGATTTCCAATTAGGCAAAAGGTGTAAAGCTAAACTCCACGCAGAGACCTTTGTTGCAAGCACACATATTTTCTGGTTTTACATGGATGACTGTGAGTGTGTATTTAGCCACATGGGTTACTAAATACAACTAATGAAATGGCATTTTCCTCCTTTCCAGAGGTTGCCCATGCCACATTTCTTAGAGGCTTTCGTTCTCTCTTCCTGTTATACCAAACCCCTCAAACAAGCACACGAGAGGAGATCACCACCAGCAGCAAACATGACACACAGGGAACCACAACTAAAGCTTCCTTAGGGTTGTGGCATCATGCTGCCTGTCAGTTGTGGTTCTGGTAGCCAAAAACAAAAATCCTTGTTCATCCTATTTGGATGTTTATTGTGGAATTAATTAACAGAAGTTTACATAGCTCCAGCCACTTTCTGACAGATTTTAATAGGAGTTTCCAACCTTTCCTGAGTTCTCAGCTGATGCACAGTAGAAATGCACAGAGATAATTTGTATCTCTGTTGTTTGCTGCTTTAGAGGAAACCTAAAATATCTTCAGTTAATTTCAGCCATGCTTACAAGATAACCAGTTTTGATTCTGCTGCCAGCATTGTTTTCGTGTGCTCCCTCTGCTTAGTACAGTGCGTCAGATAAATGGTGGTGTAGAACATTGAGGCTTTTTATTCAGTAAGGTCAAAGAATACCTTATTCCTATTGATGTCAGTTCAAAATGATTTTTTCTCATAAACACCTTCCTAATTTTGTGTCTAACCCTGTTGCATTTTGAAGGATACATTGCATAACTGCAATCAGTTAAAAAACTGACAAACTGCGACCATTTTAATTTACTCTAAACTCTTGAGCTTTTTCCAGAGGTTTGAATTTACTAAAATTAAAATGAAGGAGGAAGATGTGCTGAAAGCAGCAGTTCTCCATAAGGGAGAACAGTTCTCCATTACCTGCAGAGCTTGGATTTATTTGGTGAACGCAGTGATCCCAAGATTAAGGATCACTTCCATTGCAGAGCTATAGCAAGATTGTCTTAACGTTTTGGAAACGCTTTTGTTAGGATGGGGGCTCAAACAGGAAAATTCAGGATGGCTGAGTAAAACAATAACAAAAATTCAGTCTTAATTTTGAGGGGGAGACCAAAGGAAAGGAACAACAGCCATTCTCTAAGGCCAGCTCCTGCTCAGCATGTGCCACATGTCTCCCCACAGCCCCCTGCTCGCTGTCTGCTTTGCTGCCTCCTGCGGAATCCCGGGAATTGCCGTGCTCACTCTGGGAGTGAACCCTCTCACTGGGGCCCTGGGAGCCTTCAACATCTTCCTCTACACGTGCTGTTACACACCCCTGAAGAGAATGAGCATTGCCAACACGTGGGTGGGAGCTGTTGTTGGGGCCATTCCCCCCATGATGGGCTGGACTGCAGCTACTGGGAGTCTGGATGCTGGTGAGTATAAAACCCTTTCATCAGGGTGAGTGGTTGCCAGGGTAGCTAAAAAACCTACTCAAAAGGCAGTAAACTTTGTTCTTTATGCTTGTTGACCTGACCAGGCCATGTTGGACACAGCTTGCAGCAGCCCAGTTTAGTTGAAGGTGTCCCTGCTGATGTCAGAGGGTGGAACGGGAGGATCTTTGAGGTCCCTTCCAACCCAAACCATTCTGTAATCCTGTGCCAAGGCTTTGAAAGCAGCTGATTTTGGTAGCATTCTCTTTACACGGGTATTTCAGGACAAACCTGAGCTGATAAAGCAGCATGTCCTATTGAATATGTGTTTCGACCATCTTAAAAAAAAATCCAGAAGGAAAATAGTATCTGTGGTGTTCACATAGGAGAAAATATTACATAATTTCAGGATTCAAACCATATCCAATAAGATCCAACTTGCAAGGAACTTTCAGCTGGAAAATTCCCAGATGTGTTTTACTGTATTTCTACAAGCCATAAAATATCCTGGGAAGGTTAATTTATTGGTGTATTTCTTAATTACCCATTGCTAAACTCTAAGTTATAAATGCTCCTTCCCCCCTCCTTGAAAAGCAAATGAAGATTTCTATTTTAGTAACTGTGAACCATTTTTACATCCCTTGTAAAAAACACTGATCTCTTCAGCAGCTCAACTCTGACACACAATCAGGCCTTGTTTTTCCTGCCAGCTAGAAACTTAAGAATCAAAGTGGCTCCACAAACTTATAGTCTGAAGCAACTAATGAAGTGCAATTAATAGGTCTGTTAAGAATTGGTTTAGCACACACTCATCCCACAGGGGGGCATATTTAAGGCTTGAATAATACTTTCAACAAAAAGGCTTTTAACTAGAAATTATTAGAATTTTTGCGAAATCTGTTCTTTATGCACTTCCTAATGGAAGTCTATCTGAGTTGGCTTTGTGTCCACATGTTCCCACACAGCTCTAAACCAGAGCAAGGATGGAAGGGGGTGTGGGGATTTTTTTCACTGTGTGCTGCTTCTATACAAATATTTGCTTCCCCGAAATTTACTTAGACCTCGAAATTATATGTGAGAGTATCTATTGTGTCTTGTGTTAAAGAGTACATAACAGACATTGTTAGCAGCTCTGTACAAGGGAGGCGAGGCGAGGCGAGGCAGGAACATGACAAGAAAGGCATTGAGGGGCTGGAGTATGTCCGGGGAAGGGAACGGAGCTGAGAAAGGGGCTGGAGCACCAGGAGCAGCTGAGAGAGCTGGCGGTGAGGGGCTCAGCCTGGAGGAAAGGAGGCTCAGGGGGGACCTTCTGGCTCTGCACAACTCCCTGACAGGAGGGGGCAGCCAAATGGGGATCAGGCTCTGTTCCCAGGGAGCAAGGGACAGGAGGAGAGGGAACGGCCTTGAGTTGTGCCCGGAGAAGTTTGGGCTGGGATATTAGGGAAAAAATTTCTTCACAGAAAGGGTGGTCAGGGATTGGAACAGACTGCCCAGGGTAGTGATGGAATCACCATTCCTGGAAGTGTTCAAAAAATGTGTGAATGTCATACTTGAGGACATGGTTTAATGGTGAACATGGTGCTGGTGCTGGGGTGATGGATGGACTTGATCTGAAAGGACATTTCCAACTTTAATGATTCTGTGATTCTATAGAATTAATTAAAACCAAAGTGTGTATTTTTTGACCCTTATAATTCCAGCTGCAGATGCTTAGACCTTGACTCTAACATTGTTTGGGGGTGAATGTGTTGGTTTTGCCACTTTATTGCAGAGTTGGTATCCAAGGATGACTCTCATGTGTCTGTGCTTCACCTGCACAGTTCAGCCTAATGAGCTGGAGTGCAGGAGCTGCATGTCTTCAAAAGCTGTTGCTGTAGAGGCCAGTGAAAGCCCAGCATGTTAAACTGGCACTGATTGTAATTAGCTTTAATTTGTCAACGTGCTCTTTGAGGCCTACTTTGCAAAGAGCAAAGCTGTCCCAGTACAGCAGCAGAGAGGACAGCAGTGAGCCCCACTGGTGCCCAAGTAAGCTCTTCCTCTCTAATTTGCAGCTAAAATGTGGTTATGTGTCCCTATGCCAGTTCTGCTGTGGAGGGAATGATCCCTGGCAATGATGCCATCAGTGGAAGATGGTAACTTTAAGCCACCCAAGGAGACTTTGTCAGAACACATTAATCTGGTGCATAACTAGTGTGTTCTGTGTAGCTAAAACTTTTTCTAATCACCTCCCAGTCTGTGTCAGGGAGGCCAGGCGGCTTATTTAATAAAGAAGTGTTGTTGAGCTGATACTTGTGTTTGTAATGAAGCACACCTGGGAAGAGTCCTGAAAACAGGGACTGAAATATAATATTTTAGTGCATTTCAGTATTAAATGAAAACAAAAAAATCTCCAGCACAAACCCTACAAACACTTTTACAGAAAAAAGAAGTAACTAGAAGTAAAGGATGCCATTTTAGACAGTGATTTTCAGTGTCAAACATTCTACTTTCGCGAACCAGAGAGTTCAGTCCCTGGCAGCATCGTCTCCATGCAGAATACAGGCGTGCATCCATACACAGTGTGCAGACCTGCATCCCTTCCCTAACCAGCCTGGTCGGAGTTGTTGAGCTCATTAATAATGTGTAATTAGTGTGGAGACTTAACCTAGTTTTAGGTAGAGGTGTGAAAATGCCTTTGCACCTCATTTTAAAAAAATCACTCTACTTGATAACAAAAAGGAATGTGAAGGAAGGGAGGCAGGAAACTAATGAGAAGGAAATTTCTCACCACTGAAGTGGTGGGTTTTTGAATTTACATTTTCTTGTGGATTTGCCCTCCTTGTAATTTTCTCACAGCGGCCACATTGTTGTACATGTTGCTGGTTATAGGGAAAACAATATTTAAGTGTATCCCCTTCATTACCATTTGTGGGGGGAGCTAAGTGTTAAACTGTTATGTATAACAGTTAGGACAGCTATGTCTGCTCTCTTCAGGAGTTCCATGACATGGATGATGTGAGATATCTTGTCCTTTGTAAGAGCTGGAGATGGTTCCTTAGAGAGTTCAAGATGGTTCCTCGTTTCCAATTCCAGAGCTAATAACGAAGTATCTCAGAGTGGAGCAGCCTTATTTTAATTTGTCCTCATTTTGTTTATGACTTTCAAAGATTAATACCTTGGCAGTTTCTTGCACAAGAAACAAATACTGTGTATTTACAAATAGAAATCTGGGACCCTCATATTTCCAGTGATGCAAGCACTTGCTGTAATTTATAGAATAATCATAGAATCACAAAATGACTTGGGTTCATAAGGAACCTTAAGGACCATCCTCTTCCAGCCCCCCTGCCATGGGCAGGGACACCTTCCACTAGACCAAGTTTGCTCCAAGACTCATCCAACCTGGCTTTGGACACTTCCAGTGATGGGATAGCCACAGCTACTCTAGGCAGCCTGTGCCTGGGCCTCACTGCCCTCTGAGAAATTTCTTACCCTATACATCTTTGCAGATCTCGTGGTACTTCCCAGGAATGTTTGGTTCCATTTCTGCCCCGATAGGTAACTTTAATTATATGCTCTTAAGCCTGATTGAACATCCTGCTCCCAACCCTGGATTTTGTGCCAATGTAATTTAGGGAAAACCTCCCATTTCAAAAGCAAAAGATAAGGTTATCTCTGGGAAGATGTGGAATTCTTTGTTGTGGGTTTGGGGAGGGTTGTGTTTTTTTAATGGCAGCTGTTTGAAACCGATGAAAGATGGGGAATGTTAACATTTCCTCGCTGGGGGAGTGAGTGCAGGTGAGACGGTCAGAAGTGCATGATAAATGTAATTTATCACATGGATATCACTGCCACGTATCTGGGGTATTTATGCAGAACTTAACTGCCAGCCTGTGATTTGCAGTAATATGTTTGCTTCCTTGAAAGCAGATTTCATTGCTCCTTTGTGGGACTATTTGTTTCTGAAGAAATTTCTTTTTCTAGTAAATCAAGATAGCTTCAAATTATTTTACAAGGGAAGGACTACCAGGAAAACAATGACATTCACTTGAAACCTTAAGTGATAGCAGAAAGACAGGAAGATAGGTCAAACTTGGCAGTGTCTCCTGTTCTGTGCCAGATCTCCCTCCTGCATAGGATCCACAAGCAGAAGAGCTCCTGGCTGTGCTACAGTGCTGCTGAGCTTGTGCAAAGGGATCCTTAGAAAGAAACAGAGCTGTTTATTTTGGTGTGGAAGAGGCGCAGTGCATACATACTTTAAATTACCCTCACGCTGCTGTTCTTTCTCCCAAGACTAATGTCCATTTAAACTTTTTATTTCTAGTTAACAGGACACTGAATCTAGAGTGAATGTCTCCAAATGCCCCAGACCATTTTTTGCCTTGCACATTTTCGTAAAATCATAGAATGGTTTGGATTGGAAGGGATCTTATAGATCCCATTCCAACCCCCTGCTATGGGCAGGGGCACCTTCCATTATACCAGGTTGCTCCAAGCCCCGTCCAACCTGGCCTTGGACACTTTCAGGGATGGGGCAGCAACAGCTTTTCTGTGCAACCTGTGCCAGGGACTCACCACCCTCACAGCCAAGAATTTTTTTCCTAATATCAGATCTAAATGTCCCCTCTCTCAGTTTGAACCCATTCCCCCTTGTCCTGTCACTACGTTTCCTGATGCAGAGTTGTTCTCAGGCTTCCTTGTAGCCCGTTCAGATCCTGGAAGGTGCTGTGAATTCTCCATACAACCTTCTTTGGGGTGAACAGCCCCAATTCTCTCAGGCTGTCCCCACAGGGAAGATGCTTCAGTCTCCTTATCAACTTTGTGGGCTCCTTTGGATTTTCTCCAACAGTCCCATGTCCTTCTTACCCTGAGGGTCCAAGACCTTTTGTACTTCTTCCACTGACCGTGCTCTGCTCAGGTGCTGAGGGCTGGATCCCGCTGGCAGAGCAGGATCAGTGTCGAGGAGTGGAGCAGTTTGGTGCCACGGAGTTAATACAAACCACCCAGCGAGATGGAAGTGACAAACAGGGCTCCTCAACATAATGTGTTTATCAGCTAAAGGGATTTCTTCTGAGTAGGTGGTGGCAGAGCAGATAAGGGCCCTGACAGTTCGGCAGACATTGCAGAGCCGCGGTGGCCCAGGAGCCATAGGTATTACTGCACCAAAGAATGTTTATCTCAAGAGACTGTTTAGTTTATCAGATGCTCCACTCCTGGTCTCATTTCCCTGAAAGACATCTTGTACTGATTTTCATTCATTTTCAGAAATTTAAATAATTCCTCGGGGTATGGAATTTATAGACTCAGTATCAATTGTAATCATGTGGAGGGTGATTTATAAATTGCCTTTACTTTGTAATTCAAATTGTGTTGTATGGTAGACATTAATTATGTCAGCCAGCATCTATTTACAAAACGGGATTTAAAAATGGGCAGTTGTTATCAGCTAGTGACATTTGGCAGATGGATGGTTTCAGTAACAAAGAAAGGACAATAGGAAAGAGGGGGGCCTGTGCCCAACCTGCCAAAGGCTGGAGTCTCTCATACCTTCCCTGGTGTAACACTTGTCTGCCAGTAGGAGGGAGAGCAAAACAACAGCTTAATTGCATGCAAAACAAGCTTGGAGATCTTCCTGTCTCTTCCAGTTAAGCACTTGGAGCTTTCAAAGCCCCTTGATGTGGGAGCAGGTCTGGGAGCCAGCCGCCAGAGCAGGGCAATTGCAGTGTCCTGCTGCTGGAGGAGAGGAGGCTTCAGCTATAAACTCCCACTGGTAAACTCAGCTTTTCAGGGTTTCACTTCCCAGATGAAAGAGCAGAATTTGTGGTCTGTTCCAGAGGAAACCGAGATATTCATGTCACTGACATATGAGCCTTGGAGCTGGGGGCCCAGGAGTCTGCTTTGTGGGGGTAAAAACTGTAAAAAATGAGGCAGAGGGACAATACTAGTGAGCAGCTGGTCTGAATTTAGGACAAAAGCCAGTGGGCTGTTTTTTTCTTCTTTTCCATCTTCATAAGAGACAAAAGAAATGGCAGTTCCACTGCTGAGGCACCTGGGGACTGACCCCACAAGTTCACAGGCAGCATGCCCTTTGCCCGGTTCTCTACCCCATGTGCAGCTGATGGGGGAGCCCCGTGCCCCTGGGTGTGAAACACAACACCCACAGAGAAATCAGGACGAGGGGATCTGCAGGAGGGACTTCCGCTCTTGGGCTGGTGGCAGTCTGCCAGAGCCTGAAAGAGGTGGCCGATGAGGAGCCCCCGCATGGCTCTGCAGGTCTGCAATCCTCTGCTGAGTCTGGTCCTTTGGTAAATGCTTCCTAAACGTATTTGCAGAAGACTGTATTTTCATCTTACCAACAACAGGCTCTTCTTTAATGGCATCTGTTGCTGGGGTTAGCTAAGGCGAGTTATATATGGTGTTGTTGTTTTCCCAGCCATGCCTGTGTAATGAAAGGTGTTTCCCTGTGAGGTTTTTGGCTGCAATAGCCTGTTGTGTGTCACACAAGAAGTGTGCATGCCTGTATGTATCCATACACGCAGAGCTTTTTTCTGTGAGTGTACCTGAGACATCTGGCTTCCTTCTGTTAAAGGCAGAAGCCAGGAACGCTTGAGGTGAAAAATCCCACAGCCAACTTCATTTCCTATTCCTGGTGGATGTTGAGGATCCTTTTGTTTTGCAGACAAGCCAAACACACGTCCAAGATCCCCTTCCCTTTCAGTGCTGCTGCAGAGGAGTCTATTGCAGCCCCTAGATGCTCCTGCTCCACAGGCCTTTTGTGCCATCCTTCAAAAGAAACAGCTGTTGAAACCCCTGACCATGAAGCTTTTGAGTTTTCCAGTGTTTTCCTCGTCGCCCTTGGTTTCCATTACGGTGTAACCTTGGAGGGGCACAATGCGGGCTGGGCCATGCATCCCACACTGACAGCCGGGACCATTGTCCCAGCCCAGGGACCTTGTATGGGGCTTTAGAAGTGATACTTTGCCTTTTTCCTCTCAAGGCTGCTTCGCTGCTCTCATGCCATCCAGAACAAGCAGTAGCTTCTGCTTTTGTTTTTCAGTGGAAGCAGAAGTGCTGATTGTTGTCTTGGGATGGTGCTGACGTGAGCAAAGTAGAGGGGAATTGTATCAGTTTGGTTAAGATTAGTGTCTAGGTAATTCCCAAATGTCTTTGTGTTTAAGAAGGCTTCATAATTGCAAATTAGGATGTAAATTTTGACTAGCTAATCCTGTTCCTAATTCTAAAGACAGTGGGAGGAATGAAGTAGCTGGTAAGATTTCTCTTCAAGAGGGGTGATATCAGGACAGTATCTTGAACACTTGTAACTGGAAGTCAGTTGATTTAACAATCATTTTCCATCACCAAAACAAGCTGAAGCACAGGCAGTAATGATTGTTCCTTCCAGCTCTCCTTCACAAACAGAAAATGCAACCAAGAGCTGAACAAACTGGTCCTTATGGATCAGGACATCACAGTGTGTTCTGGCCATGACTCTACAAATCACCGTGAATCTTTGTACCAATAGCCCCAAATAATCCTTTAAGATTGCATTAAACCTAAATTGGCAACTAGGCTTTGACAAGATTTTAAAATCTTTCTTTCTTTCTTTCTTTACCCCCAGAATTGCTGATAGTTAGAAATCTCCAGGGAAAACTACTGTGTTAAACTTGTGAATGAACATGAAAGAAAAGACAGAAAATAAAGGGTTTGGACTTGTATTCTATACATTTCTTGTGAATGTAGTATCCTGTAAAATTTACGTAGGACTGTGGTGAAGAGTTTGGAACTGGTTATGCTAAAATTTCTTGTAGAAAAGGTGGAAAAGGCTGCCTGAGACAGCACGGGTGCTCACAAACAGGTGGATACAGCTGGACCAAGTCAAATCTCTGAGCTCTAATCTACCTTGTCTGGATTAAAGAGGAGTAATTTGTTCAACATCTTTTAAGGGAAGAGAGCCAGTTGTGTGCTATCAAGTAAAACGGTGTGTGATTGTTTCCTGACTACGATCCATTAAGAGGCTGAGCTTACACTGCCAAAGCCTTCCCCTCCCTACAACAGCCAAACTCGTACCCATTTCCTAGAGACAAAAGGCCGGTGCTTTCCTCTCTTAAGTCACAGCTACCAAAATCTGGAAATAATTTTAAAATTCCTTCACATTATTCAAGGCAGAAAAATTACTAAAATTGTGCTTTAAGCAAAACAGCATTCTTAGGTTGCCAAGGCAGTAAACACTACCTTTTGGGAAATGCAGTTAAGATTTCAACATCTGTTTTGGAGCTGATATTTAACTATTCCATGTTTATCTTAATGCCTGGTTGGCCACTTCCCAGTTATACATATGCAGCACCAAATCAAAGACAGGAGTGAGTCTGTTCTTGAACTGATGCTACAGGTTAGCCCTCCCCTCCCCTCCCCTCCCCTCCCCTCCCCTCCTTAGCATGGAACCTACGATAACTGC